>JAVIWC010000437.1:1200000-1756708 GCA_031894815.1 Creontiades dilutus | reverse complement strand
TCCAATGTATGCAGATCTCTAAAAACCTGGAAACCTCCGATTGTACTGAGTACTACCTATTTTCCTTGGGATGGCAAATTCAATGTGACTGACGTACTACCGCCTGGAAACATTTGGATGTACTCACGCCAACAAACACTCCTTTTTAACAGCTACTAGATCCGATGTATGCGGCACAGCGCCAGGGAACTTAGTACTATGTTGCTCAACCTTCCCTTCTATAACACCTGTACATACAACTAAAGTAGGAAAGGTAACGAAGCAACGATCTTCCTTCTGAAGAGGAAGTAAAGTATATCATAGATTATAGGTCCAATAAAATGGGTCCCCACACGTGTATTTAACAAGTTACGTTGGAAAACCCTCGATTTACCTCAAATTATCGTGCTACCAATCAAATTACGGCTAACTATGTTGTTTAGGACAGGAAATAACGATTACAGTTTTTCGGGACGTATGAGCTTGGATTTACCACAAGAGGTACGTGAGTGGAATGTCAACACCTACAATGGCACGACGTAGAAATTTACTAGTAGTACAATTGAAATAATTTCTTCATTATTAAGCAAGGTAAAATAAAACACCTACCTGCCCATCACTTGTTCACTATTATATTACAAAATACTTTTAAAAAATCGATTTGAAAAGGAACACCTGGAACAAAATTACACAACAATTACATCAGCCGATATAATCCTTACATGATACTGCATGTTGCTGTAAACTTTAGTCCCTAGGAAGAGCGAACGTAAAGAAAACGATTCGGATAGGTTCATACGATTCTTTGAAGGTGCGTTTATCAATTTCGAACAGTGGTGTTATTTGAAAAGTATTTTATGTTCGGATTTTCCAATTTCATCCCTGTGACTTCACCCTTTGGGATTGACTAGATTGATTAGATCAGTTCCGAGAATGCAGTCCGAACTAGACCTCAAATGTGATTTTTGACTCAAGTTTCAACGATTGTCGTTCTGTAGTTTTGGAAAAAAGCTCGGACGGATTTTGATATATTCGATTTTTAGATTCTACACATCTTGAAACGTGTAATAACAAATTTTGAGGAGGTGTTAAATTGTATTTCTTGGTCAATAACAAAGGTTTATTATCGAAAATAATAAACCATAATGGTGAAAATTATCAGCTTGATCGATTTTGATTGCTTATTAACGCACTTAGCTTGAATAGTTGTCATTGCCTACTCGGCAAAGAAAGTGTAGCAGTGTAGGAAGTACAGATATAGGACCGGTAGGTCTTAATTAATCGGATGTTCCATATAACTCACGTTTACGCATGTGCAAAACCCTTACATTTCCTGAACATTACAGGTAGCCTATCTGACTGGCAACTAGTATATTATGTTATTCACTATTACTTGCATTATTATTACCTATGTTTTTATTCATAATGCTTCATCCAGAGCAACTCAATTCTCAGTGTGTGCATCCAATATTCGATGTTATATACACCAGAATATTATCATTTATGAGAGTAAATACTCGCGTAGTATCACACTCAATTAAAAATATCAGTCAAGGTGTGAGCAGATCAACTTTTCCATAAAGGGAGCCTTCATCAGCGTGACGATGTTTTTCGTGCTTCGAGTTGTCTTCCTGAATGAAATGAACCCTCTTGGATTACAATTTTCCCTCGTATCTGTTCTTCAAAGTTTGTTAAGGTGCGATTTCAGGAAAGTTGCGTTCAACAGCGCTGTTTCAAGTTTGATTCCTCGTTCAGAACTTCTCAACGGTTGGCCTTAGAAACCATTTACCCCCGACGCTGTTCGAGATGATTCGATAGATTAGATTTTATTACAATCACCACATTCACATGCGAGTTGAAATTACTTTGACGAAATGATAGGGTGAAAATACTGTTATCCAGATGCACTTTGATTAATTAAAGTGATCTCTATAACTATAAACTGAAACACCATACTTATTTCGAATGTTCATGACATCTCTTTTTTTCCCTATCATATTTCAGCCCTTTAATTCTACCCTTTAGAATTGATTGAAAGTGACGCCAAGAGCTCTGTCCCCCACTTGTCATTTTCGACCATCTTTCATTTACTTTGACGCAGTCGTCTTAGAGGAAAACTTTCAACAACTTAGGACGGATTTTATTTCTTATTCTACTTATCTTGACAAGTGATCCAACAAATTTTGGAAATAGTGGAAACTCATGTTGGGGAACATCGGACCATGTTGTTCCCCAGTGTAACGAGAATTCGATTATTCGGGAAAATAAAAGCTGAGATTATGGAGCATATTTTAGGACTACAAGCTAAATTTGAAGAGTAGAATTTTATTAGACCTACAGAGTATGAAAAAAGTGATCATTCTTAAGATTTAACACAATTCACTTTTCCGATTGATTTTTTCATCAATTGAACCAACCTACATTTTTTTTTATACACTAGGGAAATAAAATGCGTAGAGCACGTGAATCTGTTCTCAACAGAAAATACCTATTTGGATTGATCAGTTGATCATATTTGTGTGCCTCCTGAAATTCAATAATCGCTCTATCACTTGTGAAACACGCACACTCCAAAGCTTAGTAGAAATTCAAATCATGAATCATTGAATAATAAACCCCAGTGAAAGAATTTGCAGCGTTTTTTTATGGTTATTAGAATGCTTCAACCCGTGTATCGGCTACAAAGCCTTTTAGGAGTTCACTTCTGTATCCACATTACTACATCACTACGTCACTAGGTTACTGCTATCAAAACAAAAACAATTATAAACCAAAACCCCAGTGAAAGAATTTGCAGCGTTTCATGCATATCAGAATGCTTCAACCCGTGTATCGGCTACAAAGCCTTTTAGGAGTTCACTCCAGTATCCACATTACTACATCACTAGGTTACTGATATCAAAACAAAAATAATAATAAACCGAACTAACGCAAATGTTGGCACCATAAATCGGGCCACATATCGGGAATGGTTTGACCTGCGGACCTGGGGAGGGGCTCATTCGATTCCTCGAGGAAAGTTCTTCAAATGAGTCCAAATTTAGGCCGCCTTGACTTTTTTTTTAGGTTTCTAGGGATTTTACAAAACTTTGACAACCCTTAAAGGGCACTTTAAATTAAGTGAGAGAGCTGACTCAAGAACTGGGGCGTCGTCGGACCAACATGGATTTTTCCTGAAAATTTCAGCTTTTTTGCTTCAGCCGTTTGCGAGAAATCGTGCGCACGGCGGACGGACGGAAAATTGTTTATTGCAGATTCGGATTCTACACCCTTTGAAACGTAAACCATACAATTTTCAGGGGGTTTTAGAATTTTTTTTTCAAGAGCGATTACAGTGGTTTATTATTGAATAATAAACCAAAAATTCAACGCTCTTTCTAACGGTATAATCAACATCGGATTAAATCCAATGTTTTGTACTTGAGACGAATCTTGTCTCAAGTACATAACTCCCTTGTGGCTGTTATAGTGAATTAAGATCTAAAAAATTGAAAATATCTTAAAATTGAAATAATTTGAAAACGAAGCGAATAATTCCAACTATTACCCCCACCCTTATTTTAATTTTCTCCCCGCTTTTTGACAGCGTAGTGAGTGTGATGGATATGGATAGCTCACTCCTCACTCACCTTCACGTTGGTTGAAACTGCCAGCTATCCTTTGGGATTAGCGGACTAATCATCCCCGCAACACCCAATCATCATCCCTTGGAAGGAGTAACTCCACCATTCCGCCTTCTCCTTCTTATATCTAGATCAGAGGAAAAACATGCTGCTCTTGACCTTGAAAGTGGAGAATAAATCCGGATGCACTTGTGATTAATTACAGCGATCACTATAACTATAAACAGAACAACAGTACTTATTGCGAATGTTCATAATATCTCGTTTTTTCCCTATCATACTTCAGCCCTTCAATTCAACCCTTTAGGATTGATTGAAAGTGATGGCAAGAACCCGGGCCCTTCCTGTGATTTTCGACCAATTTGCATTTACTAAGGTCCGATGATTTTAGAGGAAAGCTTCCGAAAACTTAAGACGGATTTTATTTCTTATTCTACTAATCTTGATAAGTAATCCAACAAATTTTGAGGAAAAACTGAAGAGTTACATCTTAAATTGATTTCGACATGTAGATCATCATCAATAACAGAGTAATAGCCGAACGTACATTCATGAAAACAATGATAATTGAAGTAGTAGTGATAGGGGAAAGGGAGCTTCAGTCTCATTGGCGAAGAGATGTGATGGAACGTCCGACCATGTGGTTCCTCAGTGTGAGGAGCGTTTATTGGTCGGCGAAGTGAAAGGTAAAATCAAGCACTATCGATGGTAGGGACTAGAGGATGATGAAAGCAGATAATAAGCAGAAAAATGGAAAGAAAACGTTATTTTAGAAATGAATCTATTAATGGGGGAATGTATCTAGAAATATCTTCATTCAAACATTTTGCTTTTAATTATTTCAAAATGTTGTAAGACATTCAGAACTCCTCTTTTTGGACAAAAGTGAACGAATTCTGCGAACTCTTAATTGTTTGAATCAAAACTGAAATTGTGAGTGGATTCTAGTTGATGATTGACAAATGCTGCCTCTCCCTTGTTAACACTGGAATCTTCTTTACGTTCTTTTATTGTTTCCCTTAATTTTCTACATCTCGAGCCATAATGTTTGAGCCCGCAAGAGCATTTAAGTTAACCCCACTTACGTCTTGTGAGTTAAATTTGTCTTTCACAGAACCTAATGTAGGTATATTCAGTTGTTGTTCTGTTACTGATGATACTCTATAATTTTGTGGAAATAAACATTTCTTCTAATGACGTAAATCCGTCATGAACATGTGTAAAGTGATTAAGCCCTGAACCATTTGCGATTCTTATAAATCTTGTTGAACTGTGAAAAATCAAGAACTGAATGATCCATTATTACAGATACTGTGTTGATGAAGGGGCTTTTCGCTGTATTTACTTACGACTGCTCACTTGGAAGATAATAAGAATTTAGAGGCATCATTCAAAAGAAATTGTAGCAAGCTTCAACTTTTTTCTTCAATCCTGAGAACTTAAAAAGCTGTCCGTTCGGAGGGGATCTCCTTAGCATCCATCCCCCTTTTCATTCTTCTATCCAATCAACGTAAAAGCTTTCAACTAAGGCTTTGTTTACTGGCGTTTGTTGGGGTGACAGTAATTTTGTTTCTTGTTAGTGACAAAGTGGAAGCCGTCTGAAAAAGTTGGGAGTAAATCCTGCAGATGACGTCACCTCTGGTAGTAATGATATTTTGCTTTTCGCAACCAACGGAGATGTGATTGAGGTCGTCACGGGAACGGTCGAACCAATTCGGGTTTCAGCCCTGCACTTAAAATTCCTATCTCTTTTGAATTTTAGAAAATGTTGCCGTGGATTGGATAGGTTAGTTTTTTTTTCAACTCGTAGTCACTGTTATTTGTCGGATACACATTGATATTGTAGTGATATGATAGTGTAATGAAATACACAAACCTGCCTTCAATTTTGCAAATAACTTCCAACAAAAATGTTCCCTTCTAGAATTTTCTTTTCAGTGCACTGTTTTGAAACATTGTCAGTATCAAAATGCTTATCATATTTTTGACGTTATGACTTTTAATAGTCCTCACACCCTTTAGGTTCACTATGAGGTAAAAAAATGAGGACAACGTTGGAAAGTATTTCCCACCAAATGTTCAGTTGACGAAACTGGACTAGGTTTTTGGATTCCCATCTCAAATTCGGAGACCTACCTTTACTGATTGGTGAAAATGATAAAGTGTGGAACCAACCTGACATTAATTTGGATGGGAAAAGTATTAATTTGGTTGGGAAAAGTATTAATTTGATTGGAAAAGTATTAATTTGGACTGGGAAAAGGCTATGGTTAGTATTAATGACAGGTACCCAATTCTTTCTGACTTAATGGGAAAAGTATTAATTTGGTTGGGAAAAGTATTAATTTGGTTGAGAAAAGTATTCATTTGACTGGGAAAAGTATTAATTTGACTGGGAAAAGCTATATAACGTGATGGCTATGGTTAGTACTTAGTTTGCACTTTCTGAATGACAGGTACCCAATTCTTTCTACTCAATGAAGTACCTGTTTCGAAAGAATTAATGGGTTTTGGTTCGGATTTTGACTTGGGTCATCTTAGAAACACCTGGAATATTTTCTTGCAAGAGAGGGATAGCTTTGATTTTTTCAGTTAGTCTTGGGGAGACTAATAATCATTGGAGAGACCCAAGAGATGATTTGGGAAAAATTGTAACATTAATTGGCAACCCTGGTAACGATTTATGGAAGGGGAAAACTAAAACTCTGAACAGTTCTCCTGGAAAATAGTGTTTTTCGAGATAGAGCAGTCTTGCACTACATAGATCAACGGTATGTACCTAAATGATCACGTTCCCTTCTGAAAAAAAGAAACCCTCGGTAAATATCGATGTATGTAGAGTATTCGCTTCAATGAAAACACCCTAAAGCGGTATGAGCTACCTCTGTTCAATCAACGATGCTTTGACCGCCATTCTGTTCCATGGAGCTTGAAATATCAAACTTCAGTAGTCACGAGCTTGTATGTTTTTTATGAACAAATGTAACTTTTCAACAATGTCCGATATCCCCAATTTCAGATTGCTAAACCATGCTACAACTATGAGTACTTTTCATTCCTTGTTGGTTCGTATCGATCAATTATATTAAAGAAATGTGGTTCCATGACTAGTTAATTCTTCCCGTTTCGGAAACTAAGAACTATAGCTTACTACTGCAATAGTCAGAAACTAGCATGAGGGTATTATTCGAAATGAAAGTCCCCATAGAAATCCACCTATAAGCCCACTCTGCATTTTTTTCAATTAAAGGTTATGAATTTTTAAAACACTTCAAGGGTAATCCACTTTTTTGTTAAGATTCTTTGAAATTTCGGTCTAGTGAGAATGCAATTCTATAAATGCGTTTTGTATAGAAAGTGATTTATAAAATGATAGTAATATCTAATTTTTATTCTTACAGTATTTTAAATAATTGACTGCTTTCTATTGGATTATCCGACTCCATGACGGGAATTCATAAATTAATCAAGTCGAATGCTGCGAACACTTCTATTTGTGTTGTTTTGAAAATGATTTTTGGTTACCGCATTGCTGAACAGTACGAGTATTATGCTAATAGTGGTTTCAGTAACATACCTGTAGGATAGAGGCTTAATTTGATTATGAATTGATCGTTTTGTCGTTGTTTTATTTAATGGGCCTAATGAAGGAGAAAGCGCGAGAATATTGGCGTTCACTCGATACCGCAGTATGTCAGGTTCAGATCGATAGGCAGCTCCTAATGATCCCCAAGCTACTGACTCAACCGTGGTAAATTGAGACTAACCGAACATTAGTCGGCAGAAACGTGCACCAAGAGGTCATTTGAAAAACCTCGGGACACTTGGATGCTTCCAGAAGGCTGACAAGTGAGCGAAATAAGAATCGGGATATGGTTCGAGGTTTGAAATAGTAGTTGTCGATCTTTGAGTGTTTCTTCAATGCAGAATGATAAAGTTGTCACCACAGAAAATAGAATACACTCTATGTTCTGTGGTTGTCACGGATAAAAGCGATATAAAAGCACCTCAGGACGCATTGAGTTTACCTTTCCGATTTGACATTTGACATTTTCCTTCGTCAAGGGTGAGAAAATGCTCCGAATGTCTGTCAATCTGTTTGATAAGCCGGCGAAATTGGGGTACCGAATAAGTAATGTTTGCGTACGCGCACACTCTATTGTAAATACAAGATACGTAGAGGACCAATTAAGAATTCAAAGGCAATTCTGACAATTTCATTAAAATCGGTCCATTAGTTTTGGAATTCCGCCCATGTCAACCAATTTCGTCCGCAGTAGTTACTACTCGACCAATCTTAGTCCAGTCTTAAAACTTACCAAACTACCAGTTTTAATGATAGCGGGCCTGTCATCAGAAATCGATGACAGGGAATTCACGTTTTGGCGTGCTCAACATTTAACCTGTTGGCTCGGAAGCAATAAGGAGAATTACGTTAGTTTTATTGGGTAAGTTACTTACCAAGTCAAATCAATAAATCGTTTCAAAAATGCCTAATAGCACCACTCACTGACACCTTGAACTTGACACCTTCTGAGGTTGATTGGAAAGTGAGTTTTTCGATATAGACGAGTTTCAATAACAATAAAAAACCATATTAAAAATCATACCAAAACCAGATCTCAACAAACCTGCATCAAAACGTTATGACATTTTCCTTCCAAAACCAACAATTACTGACACATTGGATGCTACGTAAAAATGTGAACGTAAATACTTTTTATCGCCAGAACTTTTGATCTCTAAACCAGAGTTGGGATACCCATGTGGATTAAGCAATTAAAGTGATTTCTTCAAGTAATTGAGAAAATCTACTGATATGTACAACAGCCGAGGGAACCAGTAATAGGAATGTCTAAGTACAGCTGCTCAAGATGCGAGTACTTCAAAAGTACTTAGTAAGTGCAAGTACAACTACAAGTACCTGCAATTCCACTTTTGCAATTGCTGGCGATTAAATAGACAAGTCGAGTGTTTGGTGTCCGTCTCAAGATGTCATTTGAAAATAACCTCGTTAATTCGTTTTTATTGGAGAATATTGCGTTGAAGTTGAAAGAAACCGTAAGTGGGTGCATGGAGTCAATCGTGGGAGATCTACGAATGAGAATATCACCATTTGTACCAGAGGTGCCCACCCCAATTCAGCTGAATTTCTATAGTTGTTGGTTGAAATCCCAATCGTGTTTGCCAATGTAATTGAAGATGTAATTAATTACCTATTGCAATTGATCACTGCCAACTCTGGTAAACGCCAGCGCGCTTTGCCACCTTGCAACCTTACTCGCCGGCATTTTGTATTTTTCGCTCGTCGTCGCCTGTCAACGCATCGCATCGCTTCGCGCGCGGTGTAAATACAGCCTAATACTTTGTACGTGTGTCTACATTTTTAACAACTCTGCTCTTCACGAACGTTACTATCTTTACACTATGATCTAGGCTCAAGGGAATTGTTTATTCTCGACCCGCCTTGCGGGATTCTGAATTTTCGCCGCTCATCATGAAGCTTGTTGATTAATCCGTAAAGGGATACTCTCTACCAACTTCCTGTTTCCCAAACATGAATTATTAGAAGTTCATGTTAAAATTACGCTGTAGCCTTTTAGCTCATATTCAGCAACCTTCCCCCTTGTATACCGCTACTACTTGAAGATTAGTGAGCCACTCAGATTTCTTTTTGAAGCTTATACTAAAGGAAACATTCCCGTTTGAATAAAGCCGCAATGAGCTATGTGTGGAGAGATGCGTTCGGGAATCCAGATATCCCCATAACAGCTAAAATGCGAATTTTTGAAACCATTGTCAGAGCCATTTTGTGCTATTCTGCCCAGGTTTGGGGATTCCGGGAGTTTTCCAGCGTTGATAACGTTCAGCTGCTATTTATCAAGATACTTTTTCGCCTCCCAATGCATGCCACCAACTACACGCATACCTGGAGACAGAGTTGAACCCACTCTCAGCATTCACCCTGCGTCTTCACTTGAGCTACATTGTTAAGGTTGCAAAAATGCCAAGTTCCCGATTACCAAGAATCGTCGCGATGGAAGTGATAAGAGCTGGAGTGTTTTGGGCCAAGCAGTGGGGAGACCTAGCGTCAACCTATGGCATTCCAAATAATTTGGATTCTTTCGATGCTACATTGCTTGAAACAGACTTCAGGAAGATATTGACAGGCTTTATAGACAGCAAGAAAGTGCACTTAATGGAAAGGGCTCATATACCCTTATTGAGAAATGGAATCAATAGTAAAACCTGCCAGCCTGCTCAGAACAACCGATCTTTCTCTACGCACACTCAGATGGCTAATGACACTACGTTCGGAAGCACTGAATTTAAACTTTAAGCCATAGGTACCTCACCATACATACTTCAGCGGAGCAGTGTTCGATGTGTAATCGAAGAGAAAACGAAAACACTTTCCACTTTCTGTGCTTATGTCCGGTGTTGACGGAGTTTAGGAAGTCTGCATTTGGCAAAGGGACACTGGCGCACGAGGAGGCAATCTAATTTCTTGACATCTCTCGACATAGGAGTGCACTCGTCCGATGCATGACAAGGCCTTACAAGAGGATGCTCATTTCGGAATTTAATTTCACATTGAGCAATAATTTTCAGTTAATTCAGCAGCAGTTTTATTATTATTTTTTGGCACAAACCTTTTCTTTATTTTCTTTATTACTCTTCATACAAAATTAAAACTACCCGGAGATTCCGACATTCGGTTCACTGAACCATGTCTTACTGTTTATTTTGTATTACTCATGCGTTGTAAATTGTATAATAAACATTTTTCTTCTTCTTCTTCTTCATTCCCTTTTGAAAGTATCTTGGGATGACTCTTGATGCAAAACTAAGATGGAAAGAATGGGCATGTAATTTAAAAAAAAAAAAAAAAAAAAAAAAAAAAAAAAAAAAACCGCTGCAAATTCTTTCACGGGGGTTTATTATTCAATTGGCTTGCGTTCATGATTTGAGTTTCTACTAAACTGTGGAGTGCGATATGCGATATGCTCTTCCTGCATATCTTCTGAAATTCAATAATTGCTCTAACCTGTGAAACTCGCACTCCAAAGCTTAGTAGAAATTCAAATCATGAACGCAAGCCAATTGAATGATATTTATTGAACCTCAGTACCCCCCACAATAAAAACATCTATAATTTATCAAGTCCTTTAGCACTCGTATTGCGTTAAAACTTCCCCAAATCCAAATTTAAACGATGTAGCCAAAGGTAGACTTCTGTGCTTATCATCAACTGATCAATCCAAATAGGTGTTTGGTTGAGAACCGATTTACGTGGTCTATGCATATCTCCTGAAATTCAATAATCGCTCTATCACCTGTAAAACATGCACATTCCGAAGCTTAGTAAGATTCAAATCATGAACACAAGCCAATTGAATAATAAACAACAATGAAAGAATACTTATTTACCCCAGTAATAATATTGAATAATAAACCCCAGTAATAATATTGAATAATATTTACCTATATATTATCAGCGTTTCATGCATATCAGAATGCTTCAACCCGTGTATCGGCTATAAAATACAAGTAACCACATCGGCTATCACTCCAGTATCCACATTCACTAAAACTCCTCGTATCTATAACATGACTGTATAGATCATTGAAAATTATTATGGACTAAAGAACTTCGTTCAATTAGGCGAAGTAAATGTTGAATTAGGGTAAATTTATTGTTATGCAGGAGCGTAACTTGAGAAAATAAAGGTAGGCATGTTCAACTATTGAACAAACTATAAAGTATACCTAATAAGTCCGAACAATCCCTGAAAATTTCATCGAAATCGGTCAAGAACTCCCGGTGTTATGCTTGTGGCAATTATTTCACGTTTGCGCATGCGCAGAGGCTGCTATTGATCCGGGGGTCATGAAACTCATAGGGGACCATCTATACCCTAACCCGCACAATCCCTGAAAATTTCATCGAGATTGGTCAAGAACTCCCGGAGTTATGCGCGTAACAAAGATTTCACGTTTGCGCATGCGCAGAGGCTACCATTGATCCGGGGGTCATGAAACCTATAGGGGACCCCTAACCCGCACAATCCCTGAAAATGTCATCGAAATTGGTCGAGAACTCCCGCAGTTATGCGCGTAACAAAGATTTCACGTTTGCGCATGCGCAGAGGCTACCATGGATCCGGGGGTCATGAAACCTATAGGGGACCATCTACACCCCAACCCGCACAATCCCTGAAAATTTCATCAAAATTGGTCGAGAACTCTCGGAGTTATGCGCGTAACAAGGGTTTCACGTTTGCGCATGCGCAGAGGCTATTATTAATCCGGAGATCATAAAACTCATAGGGGACCATCTACACATCAAACCAAACAATCCCTGAAAATTTCATCGAAATTGGTCAAGAACTCCTGGAGTTATGAAATCATCAAAATCGGACAATAACTTCGTGTAGTTTTGCCCGTAACAAGGATTTGCTGACAGACAGACAGACAGACAGACAGACAGACAATTTGACAATTTTGTTTTATTTACAAATATCTGCGTGCTCCCATTTGCATGACTACACGCATTTCACAGTGAAACTAATTGCAACTTTATACCATAAATCAATAAAATAATATAAAACGAAAATAAATTGTTTACTTCTCAGTACCTAGGTACCTAATTAAAGTTCACAGAGTTCATCAAAGTCTAACGAATGTATGAATGACAGAAATAAATCTTCAAAATCATCCACCAAACACTGAAAACTGACGGGCCATCCATGACCACTTAACACCACTCGACGCAGCAAACGCGATCTCTGTTCCTCAAACCGTGGACAATGGAAAACAATGTGGTCCCAAGTCTGGGGCACCACTGGATCGCACCGACATCCTGGATGTTCCCGTATTCCGAAGCGATGAAAGTAGGCCCCGATCCTTCCATGCCCAGACAGCACCTGCGTCAGCCTGAAGTCCAACCGGATTGTCGTCTTCTTCAGCCTCGCTGCCACAGTCGGGAAAAAGCGCCGAGTGTGCGATCCATTCACGCAGCCGCCCCACAATTCTTCCCATGCCCTCAGGCTACTCCTTCGGCCAATGTCGCGAAGGAAGGCTGGTGGAGCCAGTACAAAGGAAACCAGAGTCCCCTCAGCAGCCGCTCCTTTGGCCAGAGAATCTGCACACTCGTTGCCCAGGTTACCCTGGTGAGCCCGCACCCAGCGGACAGCAATCCTCCAGCCGCGCTCCGTTCGGAGCCTTCCAACCATAGAACGGATACTCTCTGCAGTTGAAGTACGGAACCGTGGATTCTGCAAGGCGACAGACAGACAGACACACAGACACACAGACAGACACGGAACCAAAATTGTTCAGAAAGGTCTAAAACGCAAAATGCGAGTGGAATTTTTGATTTTGGAGACAAAAAAATTTTCACATTCAAAACAATGCTTCCGCTACTTTAGTAGACTCGGAAGCAAAAACACAAATCTTGGCACCATAAATCGGACCATAGATCGGGAATGGTTTGACTTACGGACCTGGGGAGGGGCTCATTCGATTCCTCGAGGTATGTTCTTAAAAATAAGTACACATTAGGCCGCCTTGACTTGTTTTGAGGTTTTTAGGAATTTTACAAAATTTGACAGCCCTTAAAGGGCACTTTAAATTGAGTGAGAGAGCTGGCTTAAGAATTGGGGCGTCGTCGGACCACGATGGATTTTTCCTGAAAATTTCAGATCTTTTGCTCCAGCCGTTTGGGAGAAATCGTGCGTACGGCGGACGGACGGAAAATTTGTTATTGCAGATTTGGATTCTACACCCTTTGAAACGTAAACCATGAAATTTTCAGGGGGACTTAGCATTTTTTTCCCAGATCGATTACAATGGTTTATTATTGAATAATAAACCAAAAGAACTAAACATGAAGTTCCGAAAAATGTATTGGTTGCTTGGAAGATACTCCAAACTATCCCTACATAACAAATTGCTTATCTACAAGCAAATTCTAAGACCTGTATTTACATATGGTATTCAACTCTGGGGCTGTTCAAAAACGACCAACATCAAAATAATCCAAACATTCCAAAACAAGGTACTAAGGAGTATTGTCAACGCACCTTGGTACGTACCGTACTTAATGACGACCTCCATCGGGACCTCAAGATAGAACCAGTCAGTGAGGCGATCAAACTATTTGCCGCTAAACAGGAGCAGAGGCTTCATCAACATATGAACCCAGAAGCTCTGCGATTATTAGACAACAGCAACGTCATCCGACGTCTGGATAGAACAAAACCTCTCGACCTTGTGGCGTGATAATGTGACAAGTGTTTGAAGTGATCATATAGAGTAATTGCCATTGGGCTATGCTCAGTTGTTATGTTATGTTTCTAATAAAGAAATTATTGGAAAGGAAAAAAAATCCCCGTTTGAATACAGGTATGAACTAAGACCATGAACGTACAACTCTCAAATGGTGCCGTGGCTTCGTTTCATTAATTTTTCCCCTTTCCTGGGATATGAATGTCTGCGGTCATTTGTATGGGACTCGCCAATTAGGGTTGCCTTCCGTTTCATTTGGCAGAGGGCTCCTCCGCACTGCCATTCTCGTAATTCCATCCGCTAGTTTGTGTACGCGCTGCTTTTTTGAATTTTGATTAGAACTTCTGGAAAGTCCTCACTGATATAAAAAGTACACGCGTCACAAATTAACGAGGTCGCAGTAAATAGTGGTAATGCGACCGCTTTTGAATGATTTGTCTAAACTTGTTCCCTTTTCTCACGACCAAACCATGTTTTTCGAAACTCTTCAGCAGGACGACACGCAACACCATATTTTAATAGAATCCCTCCCATGGGCTTTCATTTCCACTTCAGCACCAGAATCATCAATATCAACCGTCACTCCTTTGATCAATCCTCAACCGCAATTGCAATTAGCGGAGGGCATCGTCAAGCGGGTGTCAAAAAGTGGCTGCCTGCTAGGCGAACAAGAGAAACACTGAAACTTTCCAACGGAGTCCAAATACTAATTTATCATTCCCTTTCTGTCGCAGCTAATTCATGAAATACTGGTCCCTGATGATTGCCCCTGAATTTGTCAGCGCTAAAAACCAATTTTCCCTCAAGACTCACTTTCTATCTTATTATATATTACTGAATTTACAAAACAAGTCATACCAGTGAGATTGTTTATCAAAAATTAGATTCGAAACTCCTGGGTTGGCCAGAAAAGTGCTTGAACCTTTTTAGATACTATGAAATTTTCACTGGTCGAACACAAATATGAACATTTTATTTAATCAGATAATGCGTGCTAGGCCGTAAATGCGGTATTGATGAATTTGTGCTTGACCCTATTGTACCCCTGATGTGTAGGATTTGTGATGTATATAAGAAAAGAAAATACTGGTTGTGATATCTTAGTACCCTGCTTATGTTTTTTTTTCCCACTGAGGCCCTGGTGGGCCTATTGTGGCTGGAGAAGGAGGTCATTACCTCCAACTCCTTCGCCGGCACGTTTGTCTACCCGACCTGAGCACCCTGCCAACCTAGCACGAATGCCCAGTGAATTTGCGTTGTACATTCATCGTCAGGAGCTGCCTGGGACAAGCACTAACTGCCTGGTAATTACTGGCAACCTGTTGTCGTCAACCCCAGATAAAGCTTCCCGTTTTAATTGCCTGGGGATCAACGGAAGTTTGCCCGTAGGTTAGAAAACGCTGTCTTGCCAGCTCAGGGCAGTGGCAGATCACATAACACGCAGTCTCATCCTCAGCCCCACAGAACCGGCGGACGGTGGTGTCAGATTTGCCCATTTTGTGGAGATGGTATCCCCGTTGATGTGCCCCGTTAAGAGCCCTGTTACTATACGTATCTCCTTTCTTCCTAGGCTGAGCAGCTCGTTAGCTCTCTTCCTGGAGGAATCAATAAATTGCTTTGCCTGCCTCTGTCCCCTAACACGGAGCCAGCAGGCAGGCTCTTACTCTCCCATTTGGAAAGCTCCCCCCGAAGAAAGCTCTCCCTGCTTATGTTACGAGACACCAATCGATTTGGATATGAGATTACACAAAAATCGACCAAACTACGAGTATTTTATGAACGACCAGAGAGAAGTTTGCCCAGGTAAACGTGGCTTTTTAATGAAAATTAATAAAATCCCTACTTTTGCCGTCCATATTGTTGGTGTAATCAATAAGAGCAACTTTGAAAGAATTGAATCCGTGTATGTATTGGGCTCATTCGTACTGAATTCATACTTATAAAAGTTATTCCAGTCATGTTGCTAGTAAATTGGAACCTCAGCAACACTTAAATCCTACTCGATGTTGCTAATTTGGCGTTGTGCGTTCATCACGTGCAATATGTCACAATAAAACATCCGGAGTGCAGCAACTCAATTGCTTCATAGTCGAAAGTAATCACAAATGGGATAGAAGCTGAATATTATTAGATGCTCGCCTAACTAAGCCTACAGCGATAAGGCAAATCATTGGCAGTTGACACTCGAGGGAATGCGATAGCTGTGGAATCGTTCAACATTAAATGCCAATTCTGGATTGGTGTAATGGTTGAAGTCAACAACAGTGCACGGCTTCTTGATTACTGTTCACAACCGTTAACTGCTGATATTGTTTATTGGAACAGTTGACATCCATTTAGCGTTGCCTCACTTTCGCGTTAAGCAGTTTTTGCTGTTTGGTTTGTGGTTTGACGAAGATTTTTAAACGCCAAAGGTTTCCTATGTCATCACCTAAGAACAAAGCGCCTCGGAACTGTCCATTTACATTTAACAGCAGTTCTACCTCTGCCAACTGATCATCCATGTTATGATGTTACCATTACCGCGCCAGCTGAAAACTGTCAAAGTTCTGTCAAAGATAACCGCATGTTTTGTTGATGTCTAAATTTCTACTGATTTTCAACTACATTTTTTGCACCAATTACTTCAAGTATACCTATTAGTATTCCTACCACAAAACGTTGAAAAGTGATGATAACTTTGGAAAGAGAAATGGGAACCACTAAGGCACATTAGCTGATGATTTTAACCTTTTGCTAAATAGATGGCAAAAGAAAATACGTTTAAAATTTGTGTTTGTGTAGCTTGGTAGATGAATGAACAGTAACACAGTTTTCTCAAATCAGTAACGCTATTTCTCTCTCCATTACCAATATATATTATTGATACTCACTTTATCATCGATACTGTTTAGTATCTCTGTAATTGGGTTCGACCGTTAATTCGAATAAACAGGACTATTCAGAGCAATTCTCTCATATCTTCATTACCTTTGTAATTAATTATCGCAGTAATTTCGATTATTGTGACTCTAATTACATTACACTTCTGTAGTTGGTGGTTTCTCTTCGTTGAACGGGGGTTTTCACATTTGCATTTCCGCGAAGGCGGATCCACTCCACTCCTATCCGCCTTTTGAGATCAGGTCTCAGGTAGCTCATAGTGTCTCTCGTATCGTCTCTCAAAAGGCTTTCCAGAGGAAAAAAGGTGACTCGCCATTTTTGCCTGCTTCACGCCCTTCCATATTCACATCCCGTTTGGCCTCCGGTGTTCCCTACCATTCGCCCAGTCTAGAACTAAACGACCTTTCCTCTATTGAAATTCAATTTCCTTCTGAAATATGACCCTCCCTCCTTAGGTACTTTCTTAGTCCCAATATTTTTTCCCGGACCGAACCCAAATTGGAGAGGAGGGGGGTTCCCCATCTTGTATAATCTATTACAACGAGAAGCATTATGCGGCATTACCTGTATAAATTCCACGCTAGGTTCTCCGATCAATTTTTGCGCAGACGAAAAGCTCCTTTGACCACAAGGTCTATTTTATGGGTTACGATGATAGGGAGAGACCAACAGTAAGTTTGATTAACTCGTTCCTATTTGGAGACTTCACTTTATAGACCGTTTTATTGGGCTCTTTCGACATTTAGCTCTCATTCGGGAGGCCAAAACTTGAAAGCACTCTCCAAGCTTAATAACTCTCGTATTCAAGTACCAGCAGTTATTCATCCCTACAAACATTCAATATCACTAGAGTGGTTACAGCAATTCTAAACGTTCCTGCAAAACCAGGAAGTTTTCAGTGAACAAGACATGATTCTGTAAGCCATGTTTCCTCACTTCTATAATTCTATAAAGAAAAGACTATTCCCGGTGTTGAGATAGGTCGTGGTTCGTCCCATTCAAAGACTATGATATGAAGGAATTTGGACTATAAAAACCAAGATAAGGGAAACATTGGGAAAATGTCCTCCGGAATTATCATTTACGTGATACTCACTCTTTCGGAGCCTGCACTACTAATTTTTTTTCGATTACCAAGGATTGTTTGTGGATTGACCCCTGGCTGCAATAGCCCAATGTGAAAGGTTTTTCACAAACCCTTCCCTCTATTTTTTAACAAACCGAGAACATCACATATGCCACCTTGGAAATGAACATCGGGAGACAGTACATCAATTTCAAGGATATTGTGTCTAATTCGACCTAGTGCATCACAGTAACACAAGAGGTATTCAGCATCCTCTGTTTCTGTTTTACGGGAGCGGCAGATATCCACTATAATTTTCCCAATTTCCTTTAAATTATGTCAAAGGGGGCTTTGCCATTTACTAGGCCTAAAAGTATTCTGACGTTTTTTCTTAAGGCATGGCGACTTATTCTATCCCTTCTTTTTAGAACGTCATTAATAGTTTAGCCTGTCTCATGCCTGAGAGGTTTTGCACTTATTGTTCTTATTTTTATCTAGCCCAGTTGTTAGCCATATACTGTAGGCAGCTTTTGGTGGCTTCAAATGTTGGTTCTGGTCCTTTATGTAGGGACTCAAATCCTCTTTCAGCAAGACAATTAGCAGCTTCATTACCCTCATGGCCAGCACTCCAGAGGAGAGTGATCTGGTTGCTCTGAACTGCTATCTTGAGGGTAGTAAGATTCCCAGACTAGCTTTGAATTTGTATTAAAGGAACCAATGTCTTCATGTCTGCCTTACTGTCAGATAAAATATGTACTTTAACACTCTTGAGATGCTTAATCAACATCTTTCCAGCACACAGTTGCATGGCATGAACCTCTGCCTGGAAAATCATGGTATTTGTCTCAAGAGAAATGTGAAAGGATGTGGAACTTACAATCACCTCAACCGGTCTTCAATTCATCACTGATCCTACGTCTTTGGTTTCATACCTGTTTGTATTTCCCCAATCTTTGTTATGAGCAGAACTCTACTAACCCTACTTTGTATCGAAATTTTATGCTAATAAAAAATAAATGTAAAATTCATAAAACAACCATCCATTTTCCATCAAAGTTGAAGAAAACAGAATGAGATTCTGATGAAATTCTCAGGGCTTTAGCGGATTAGGCCTGGAACTGTCTTTGATGAATCACATTGCTTTGCAATTCATCATGATATGTTATAATTTCTAATCATTTTCTGAATTATCTGTACTTATAAACATTTTAAAAATTACAGTTGTTTCTTTGAATAACTAAATCATATCAATATTGATTAAGGAATTACGACTTTTATCAAAGCCTTGATATTATAACATTTATCTTTCTATTGCAAAATACGTTACCCCTAATTGTTTGTTATTGTTCTAAATGAAGTAAAACTCTCTTTATTCGTACAGCATCCGCGCTCTTGCTAATTTATTTCAGGCTTTATACACCATTTCCCCTTGGTCCTTAGGTTGTTGGGATAGTGAGCTTTCTAATCCACCCATTGTTCTCGGAGCTGCAGCAGTTCCGAATGTTTAATGATGTCATCCTGTTGAATTAGTCGTAAACGGTGTCAACTCTATTTGATCGATGGAGTTCAGTTCTCGCGTTCTCTTCTCTTTTATGATATAACAGCCGGCTCCGTTGTAAAACCCTCCGAACGTTCACGGGATCTGTGAACAACAGCCGTTCGTCGCTGGTTTTCGTCGGTTCTGATAAATGGGAGAACGGTTGCACGGGTGCCGTAGTGCCAACGCCAACGGTCCTCGACCTAGGAAAGGCTGTATATTCGGGGGGTAATCCACTTGGTCATTCCTCTTCTAACACCCTGTGCTTCGTCTTCATCTTTATTTTATGATTCCCGCTGACTCCGCTCGACCCATTTGCCTCTCTAGCCCCTCCCCTTCGCCATTCATACGCCTCAAACAACTCCTGTTGTGCCGTATATTGTTATATATGTGTGAATCCTCTTTTCATTCCAGTTAGGTGGCATTTGTCTCTGTCCTGCATTGTTTGGCGAGAGCTTCCCTTCGTTAGTGGACAGTCTACAATGTTCTACGTAATGCTGTTACCATTGAATAATGAACTACACTGCATGGTAAAGATGTTCCTTTCCTCTTGTGTTTGCCTTTAGATGCACTATGGGTCCTTTCTCTTTAAATAATATTTTTGAAGGAAGGGTGAAAATTTTTTGAAATGTGGTGAAAAACCGGTCGTCGGCTACTTTCCATGATACACAGTACAATTCCTTCAAGCCAAATCTCCTCTATGAATTGAAATCCTCCAACTTTGAAATAATGTAAATTGAACCGAAAACGCGTGGTCACAAGATCGTTTTACTTTGATTTTCGAAACTGAAGTTTAGATGTCAACGAAAAAGAGATAAAGAGGGATGGGTCCATATGTAATTGTTATTGTTCTGACATTTTTGAAAAATCTTTGAATCGAAAAGCAAAAGATACAACGAAGTTTTAGATTGATTGAAGTTTCTGGAGGTATGAACTACCTCTCGCGACCAATTAACTTTAAACTGAGCTTAGCTCTTATCACAAACTATGAGCTTGGAAGGAACAGGAACACCATGCTTAAACCATAAAAGTTACTTCCTTGAATGAGTTAGCTGATTTTAACCCCTGGCTAGATGATTTTAGAACGTTCCTTGGCCGTGGATGATAGGGTAGTTAATATGACATCGATGGATTTCTGAAGGAAAAGGGGATACGTAGTATGTTTATTGTGCAGAGTTTCTGATTGTTAGTTATGGAGGATCTTATTATTGTCCAGAGATGGGCGTTAATCGATTAACGAATGCTTTTGCAATTACAAATGTAATCGTGAAAAGTATTCGTTGATAACGATTACTTTTGAAACAATCGTTATTCGTTGGCGAAACGATTAACGATTACAAAAGTATTTGTGATTAACGAATACTTTTCAGCGAATACTTTTAAAGTAATTGTGATTAACGAATACTTTTTTTGCGATTACAGATACGATTAACGAATAACGATTATTTGGTTTTTCGATGTCTTAGAAGTGAGAATCTTCGAAGAATCCAAGAATCTTCGCTATTGAATGATGGGAAAATTAAGAGGAAAGTTATGTTTTTGTTGTCACAACCCCCCTGCCGTGGGAATGACCCCGGGCTGAGAAAAGTAAATTTGACAGTTTAACCATACTTCGCTCTTGAAATTGGAATGTCCAATCCAGGACACATTCCAATCGATCAAGCGTCCAAATACCTCATACAA
Organism: Creontiades dilutus; assembly: GCA_031894815.1. Taxonomy (NCBI): domain Eukaryota; kingdom Metazoa; phylum Arthropoda; class Insecta; order Hemiptera; family Miridae; genus Creontiades; species Creontiades dilutus. The sequence continues at coordinate 1,735,647 of JAVIWC010000437.1, read as the reverse complement.
CTTTGTTCTCAAAATCCCAATTTTCCCGCCCATTTTTCACTACGAAACTTCAAAAAAACTGTTAAGTTTCCGTAATCATTATTCATAATGTTACGTATAACTGTATAACTATAGATATTGTATAACTAACTATAACTGCTATTCCTTTCAAGTACTCCCACTTGCATCACAAACAATTTTATGAGCCTAAAGTTTTTTTAATTTACCAAAAATTTGGAAAATCCAGAAATACCTACCAAATTCTTCAAAATTGTAACCTTATGGCTCCACACTTTTCCATTAGGCAAGAATGGTCAAACTTGACAAAGAAAAACCACCAGGTATGCCCACACGATTATCGAAAAAGAGTTTCAGTGTGTAATTATTCCAATACTTTTCTTTTCTTAAATAGCTTCTTTTTTCTTGCAAATTCGCTAAAAATCAGTTATGAACTGCATTCAATAATATCCTTTCCCATAGGTAGTCGGATGAGATAACATAGCAAATGATCATTCAATAATGATGGTACCTACTTGTGATCACATAAAATTGGAACCAAAAGTACCTACTAATTTAAAACCAAGAAGTTAAATTGTGGAAAAATAGTTTGATTTCAAATCCTAATTTGTACTAATCTAAAAACGTAATTTTTCATAAAATTATTGTCTATTTTATTGTCCATTTATGAGCTATGCCTGCTTCTGACTTTGTGCAATATGCAGATTTTTTTCAGGGTTTATTATAAGAGTAAATTTTTATTAATTAAATTCAGGCAGAAGACCGTCTGCGACGAACACCAAAAATCAATATCAACGGCATGGACGATTGTAATCGACAAAAGTAATAAAATACAATTGTATTCGAATACTTTAGGCGATTAAAAAAGTATTCGCGCGATGCGATTACTTTTACGATCAATTATTGATTACTCTCGTTATTCGATTACTTTCACGAATACTTTTGTAATCGCAAATGTTTAATGTAATCGTAAAAGTATTCGTTAATCAGGGGTGCCCATCTCTGTTATTGTCTTCCTAAAACTACGCCCTTTGTAAAAGAGACGAGGGCTCTTGTATTGGAACTTTCTTACCTAGGTATCACAATTTCAAGGATATGGGGTTTCACAAAGGGATATTTCACATCACTCCACGTTCGATATCGAGTATACTGTATTACAATAAACAATGTCGAACCCGTCAGGAGTTCTGCTGTGCTTGCTCACTATTCTCAGTGTGTTTACAGTCGATCTAGCCTTAATGGAAATATTTTCTCTAATATTTTCACTAAATACATGAGCAATGGTTTCATAATATTCATCTAAAATGGGCAGTGTTGGTACAAGATAAAAAGTGAAACAACGATAATTATCGCAACCTTGCATGATACTCCAGGAAGTGACGTACTCCTGATTGTTGTTCACTTTCTTCTCTCATCCAGTTCGTTGTTCAGGGTATTCATGTATTTTGTTTTTGTAGGATATCTGGTTCCTCATAAATGTAGGGTTCAGGTAGATAGTAAGTGTGTAAATGTGTGTAAAGTGACATGGAAACAAGTCTTGACATTGATGTTATAAAACCTGCGATGTTTCATGAACTTTTACCGTTCTTTAATTAATCATATTACTTGAATGGGCCAAATAAATTATTGATACTTATTACATTTAGGTATCTACCATAACATGACACACCTGCCATGATGAATAGGTGACAGTAGTTGTGGGTAATCCTTATGTATAACTCAAAGTTTGTTTCTATGTATGTATGTACCTATTTAGTCTATGCATATTCCCAATAGATTCCTAAACTGCCTTACCGATTTTGACGGAATTGGTCGTAAAATGATCAGCGGGTTCCTGCACAAAACATAGGCTTCGTTAGAACCTCCAAACATCCTTCTACCCCTCCTTTATGATGTAGTTTGTATGTAAATAACTCTTTGGATTGATATAATAAGACATATTGATAGGAGAAGCTAGAGCCAGCCCTGATTCATGCAACGTGCTACGCACCGATCGGGCTTTTCAAGAAGCACTGATATCACTGTTGTGATGCATACGATCGGACGTACGTAAAACTCCTTTCATCACCAGAATATACCGGCAAAGTACAGATTGCGCGCAGCTACAACTTTAGAATCTTCATGGAAAGTCATTGTTTTCTACTCACATATTATGGCAACAATGTTTTGTAATCAAGACTTGTGATCTACAAAATAACTTGAAGAATAATTTTTACTGGACGAACCGCTCGTTGCATAAATTATGATTCCACCTTTAATCCATCAGGTGTAAATGTAGACCATGTCTGGAAGAACGGATTTTAATATGAAGTGTTCGTCTGAAGTTTATATTTGATTCCTTCCATTCACGGACGCTGCACTTCTCACGATAGTTGTGCATTTGTAACGCAAAACGCTGGTGGAATGATATTTGATATTTTGATGAAACGAATCGGATTATGCAGATAAAGGTACTTTTTGAAGTAAAGAGGTACCAAATCTGAGGTTTGCAAACAAAGTGCCAAACAAACCAGCAGACAGATGCATTTCTATGATTCATGAAGTTTAGATTCAATTTAGATCCAGACTTGTTTTTTGAACATTTTCAGAAAATCATCATTTCAGCTCGGACAGGTCTGAAACGTGTCACAGCCGATATTTGCAACAAAACTTACCGTGAAAATGACATGATTTAATTTTTTATTGTAATCCCTGTGTAACTGAGTTTTAAGTACCTACGACAATTTATCATAATATCGTTTTTTACCACTTATTGTTTCATAGCATCCGTGACGCTAGGAACATCTTGCTGGCTAGGAAATCGAAATGGATTGATCATGCCACGTGCGAAAGAACGGAACCTTTCTAGCCCTTACGGCGTAAGGACATTTCAGATTTTGAATCTACCCACCTTGATACGTACAATTACTGAGTTTTGCAATGCGATTACTGAGGTTCATTGAAAAGCCAAATCTCGTACGTACCAAAATCATATGTAGTACTTTGACTAGAATTGTCTTTCATTCAACGAATTCTTAAGGGTTGACATTTTGTATAGCTTTAATCTCAACCACGTTTGAATAAGTTTCTTGGTTTATTATGGTAGAATTTACTTGATTAAATTGAATGAGACGTGCCAGAGTATATATGTGACCAATCTGGTTCCACATTGGCCTGTTGTTACAGGAAAAATATCGTTAACATGACCACGAAGCTCAAATCTACTTTCGAACGCTGTGCGCTGCTTTCCAGCTGATCCGGGTTGATCCAATTCGGTTCGGGAGCGTATATGCCTTTGTTGCCTGACTACGTGAACTAAGAGCAAAACCATGATTGTTGTAATACCGAGTTTTACATCTTTACAGATGTGCACAATAAGGATATCTAATAGTGAAATGGTAAATATTTGGGCTATGATTCGCACCGTTCTAAAAATCCATCTTCAGAGTTTAGTAGAGTAAAAGCACGTGTAGCTATTGTAGCGTGTTGGTTCCCAGTTATTTGGGGCGCTTTCATTTTTGATTTCCTATGAATATCGCGGAATGGGAGAGGCGGGTCTTTTGTTGTTGCTCATCATCCATGTATGTAGCGGTCGTAGGGCTAAAAGGACAAGGCCTGGCTAACTAAGCCATGCATCCCCTCATACACACGCGCACACTAACAACTCTTCGTAAGCAATTACTTCTTTCATTACCTAATCCCCCCTCGTGGCTTTGCCTTTCAACAAAAAATTGTCGTTTATCCGTACAGGTTTTGACCTGGAAGTTAATGGAAAATATCGACCTTTTGTAGGTTGTGTAACGCTCGTAAAAAATGGAAACTTATACGAGACACAATCACTGCATTCATCACCGCAACATACAATAGACAACTACCTTTTTTCACTACTTAAAATTGTATTAATCGTAACAAGATGATCCTAATGTTGATGAGTTTTCCTGTTCTATTTGCAGATAATGCGTGCTAGATTAAATTTTAAATTCCAGGCGAAAACTCTCGTGAGTTAAGATGGGTACAGTTTTTAATGTGTGAATTTTCCCCTTGAAGGAAGGAAGGAATGAAGGGCTGGCTGATAGTTTTATATTTAATTTTTATAGAAGATTTAATGTCTGTTGAGGATTTGTCTCGTTGAAGGTTGTAATGTGGATTGACTTCATGGACCCTAGTCGGTTATACTAATACTTGGAGATAGATGGTCATTTAGTAAATTACCCAATCACAGAGGGTCGCTAAGATAGCCAATGAGAGGCAAATATTGATGTTAGTGGTTTGACTCGGAACTAACAGAATCTTCACATTAGTGCGTACAAAGTAACAAATGTGCAAGGAAATTGAGTACCTATGGTTTTATAAGTTATGTCAGCTTATTAACTTTTATTTTAGTACTTCCAATTATGAAGATCTGTTTTATGTAGACCAATAAAAAAAATGAAAACTTGAACCAACTTTGGTTTGGTGCATAACTTCTTCGTCTAGATAACATGAACATGAAGATATTTTGAAATGTTTTAGACAATCTTGAAAGAAGCAGAATAGTGTACCAATGTATATTGTTAGATAGATAGATACTTAGTTTATTTACATAATTTTACACGTTACATTCTTCATTTGAATAATAACTGATGACCGATTCATGGGATGTTACACCGATTCATGGGAGAAATGCTGAGAGACATGTTCCGGCACATCAACCCCTATAAAAGGTTATTCGACATAGAGTCGAATACTAAGCAATGCAACTCTTAGGGCTCTTGTTCACTGGAAGCGCCGGCTACCATTCTATGCCTAAAGTGTTTTGGACGGGGTACAGCCCAGCTGATTTATGCTGTATGCAGGCCGCACCACCGGCTTGCCCTCCGTCAGAGGTTGGATTCGTGGTGGCAGTGAACTCGCTGGGAAGTAGATAGCAGTCCCCCACACCCCTACATGTTAGTTTTGGGGCCCCCTGGGCAGAAGACGAAAGTCAGTTAATCCGGGGGCCTCCCAAAAACGACTTAAACAATCTTCTCCATGTTCACTGGAAGCGAAAAGCTGCAAAATCCATCCGCAATTCCACGAACGATCCAAACAAGTGATTCAGATAAGGGCCGTGTCTAACTCCCATTCTGCTGAAGTTTTTGTGACGCACAGGTGCAAAACAGAGGAAAGAGTTCATTTTGCTTGTGCAAGAAATTACTGACTTTTTCGTGGCGTTCCCACGAATTCGTTGCTTCCAAGTTCGCACGTTTGGACGACTAGCCTTGGGCAACCATCTAGCCTAATCCACGTTCCTCTGATGTTATGAGAATCGGTTGAAACTTGCAGAATTCAGCTTGTTACAAGAATTTAGGGCAAGTGCGGTTGATATTCATTTTCATAGTTGGAATGTCTTAGTACACGGATATCTACCGTACATTTCTTCAAGTACCTAAGAAAATCTACGAATGTTTTACAAAATTCAAGGATACTGGTGATAAGAAAGACGAGGTGTAGCTGCACAGAACGCAATTAAGTCGAACGTATTCACCAAGCGCAAGTATATTTACATGAAATCGGAATTTCACTTTTTAGCAAGTACAGGTATTCGCAGTTGGATATACTAGTTCTGATCACTACAATCTGGAAAAAATAATGATGCTTGGTGGATTTGACATCTGCGCTTGCTCAAATGGATGTTTTGATTTCTGAGTAATGAAACTAATTTACCGTTCGTTGACTCGCCAGCGCTTTCACTGAAAATGCCATTATACTCGAATGAAAACGGTAGGAATAAGGCTTGAAAGAAGGGTCCGCGGGCACACGGACAGAACACTCTCACGCTTTGGGAGGCTGGGGAAGATGGTTGAGGGATGAAAGGAAGTGCCCCTAAAAATGACCACCTTGTTCTGGCGGTCTGATGGGACCAACACGCCGTCCCACACTGGGTAGACCACCAAATCACAACTGACTAGCTCCTTGGTATTGTGGGAGATATGCAAATAATCGCGGGTGCAAACTTAGCACTTGATTGAGCTCTATTTACATCACTTTATTGTGGGGAAATTGACTGTGCTGTATTGTGGCGAATGGATAAATCCACACCACATAAATTTACGACGTCGACGTCTGATCACGAAGGAAAGAAGCTCCTCATTACTCCGCATTAATGCAATATCATAGTTTTTATCTATGCTGGTGCAAATCTGCAACGCTTCACATCGGTTGATTACAAAGTCATCCTTGCCCCCGATCACCACACAATCCTGTTACGTAAATCATTTTCTAATTCGCGTTCCACGAGATTTATCGTTGCTAAGAAGTTGTGACTCGCTAATGTCCACCCCCACAAAAATCGTTCACCACTCCCTGGAAAACTCTAAATTTATTGCACGTCACAACCCACCTCGTACTGCCAACTTCCACCAACTCCCACTCCTTTACGTACCTCCTTCAAACTGCTAGCAGTTAAGCTAATTATGTCGAGTCAATCATAAAAAGTTTATAGTGCTGTGTATGCCCTAATTATCACGAATCCTTCAATTTGTTTCAGGTGAGTATTAATGAATTCTACTGAAAAAACCCGGATTGCTGTGTTATCGAGAATCTAACATTTGTGAGTGTATCATCTTTGAATTCTTGATATACCAATAACGTAACACAAAATTGTACGTTTTAAGCAAAGTCTGTGTTTCACACTTTGCCCAGTCAGCGCTTACTTTACAGAACGTATTTCAGGTTCGTGTACTAACCTTTTGTATAAGCATTCGTATACGTGGAATCCACCTATTTGTTCAATTTCCTATTGAATCGCTGTAATTTTTCCATTAAATTTGGTGTAACTCTGGTTTAGGAATCATTATTTTTCTCTGAACATGAATGTCCATGAGAAAAAATATAGAGAGAGATTATAGACAAATCAATTTTGTGGTGATGATTAAAAACAAAAAAACGCTGCAAATTCTTCCACTGGGGTTTATTATTCAATTGGCTTGCGTTCATGATTTGAATTTCTACTAAGCTTTGGAGTTTGCGTGTTTCACAGGTGATAGAGCGATTATTGAATTTCAGGAGATATGTATAGAGCACGTAAATCTGTTCTCAACCAAAATACCTATTTGGATTGATCAGTTGATCATATTTGTGTGCCTCCTGAAATTCAATAATCGCTCTATCACCTGTGAAACACGCACACTCCAAAGCTTAGTAGAAATTCAAATCATGAACGCAAGCCAATTGAATAATAAACCCCAGTGAAAGAATTTGCAGCGTTTCATGCATATCAGAATGCTTCAACTCGTGTATCGGCTACAAAGCCTTTCAGGAGTTCACTCCAGTATCCACATTAGTACATCACTAACATCACTAGGTTACTGATATCAAACAAAAACAATAATAAACCAAAATAACGCGAATGTTGCACCATAAATCGGGCCATACATCGGGAATGGTTTGATCTACGGACCTGGGGAGGGGCTCATTCGATTCTTCGTGGAGTGTTCTTCAAAAAGAATACAAATTTAGGCCGCTTCGACTTTTTTTGAAGTTTTTAGGGATTTTACAGAACTTCGACAACCCTTAAAGGGCACTTTAAATTGAGTGAAAGAGCTGGCTCAAGAATTGGGGCGTGGTCGGACCAACATGGATTTTTCCTGAAATTTTCAGATCTTTTGCTCCAGCCGTTTGGGAGAAATCTTGCGTACGGCGTACGACGTACGGCGGACTGACGGAAAAATTGTTATTGCAGATTCGGATTCTACACCCTTTGAAACGTAAACCATGAAATGTTCAGGGGAGGTTCGATTTTTTTTTCAAGAGCGATTACAATGGTTTATTATTGAATAATAAACCAAAAGGATTATATGTAGTTCTCCTGCGAATTCAGTTACTCCTAAAGTCGGTTTCAATGAAACTCGATCCTCCAGTTTTACCAAATAACTGAGTTTATTGAATATTTCGACTTAATCAAAAGGTGCTTTTTATTGAAGTGAATTTGGATTTAGAGCCATATTAGATTGTTTTGGGCTTATAGTCACTGAAATTAGTTCATGGGAAAGAGGGAAGAGCATTAATCATTAAATTAAAGAATTGCTAATACCACTCAATTAAAGTACTCCTTTCAAAAGAGCCTAAATTAAGTCTAAACTCAAACTAAATAGAATAGAATCAAATAGTTCCAATTTCATAGTGGGCTCATTAGGGGGTCAAATGGGGGCTTCCTAATGGGAAAGAATAAAACTGCATCTTCCGATTAAAAATAACAGTTAAAATGAACTAGTACGTTTAAGAATTAGGAGTTTGCTTCTTTGACGAAACGAGCAGAAGTTGCTAGACCTCAATTCATAGCATTTCTGAAACGAGTTAGAGTTAGTCCTTTTCAACTTTGTTTTTGATCCTTGCCTCTTACGGAATTTTTAGGTTTGCTTAACTCAAAAATAATGTTTTTGAGACATTATAGTAAGAATTGGGCACGAAGAAATGTGTTATAGGTGAAGATGGAGCCATGCGAAAATTGAAATGCGCTCATTTTTTGTGATTACCGGCTTTTCTCATGGAGAGAGGTTATGAATTAACGAATATCCTCCGTTCCAGAGTTTTCAGATTCGTAACAAGCTTCCGAAAAACCGAACCTGTTGAAACATCCTCTTTTTACTTCTTGTTTCCTCTTTCTCCTTGAAACCTGAATAGGTACTTGCTACGGTGAGAACTGAAGACAAAGTGATGGTTTTTAAACCTAAGTGGTCGTTAAATTTAAACCAAACCTTAGTCGAAAGGATTAAATCAGTGGAAAAAGTACAACACATTTCGGAAATGCTACACCTCTGCTCTCTTTCTATCCCCTGCTTTCTCATCGACCTACCCGTATCTTCTAGTACGAATCTGATCCTGAGAGGGGAAGGCCCCTTTAAAGTCCTATAGGCAGTTTGTAGAGCTCTGCTGAAAATGATTCCTCTTTACTTATCGTATCGCCTACTGTACTGATTTACATGAGGGGGCTCCATAGGAATCGAAAACCGTGCAAAGAAACTAAATCCAGTTCAAGTTTCTGTTCGTTGTCCTCAATGTTCCACTGTCCTGACCTAATTTTGCAGGTGGCGCTTCGCCTCACTCTCTTCAATTAATGAACTTTAGAGTCATGCCTTCTAATCTTGTTCTAATCTTCGAACCATCCGATACTAACTTTGGAAGCAATCTCACCCCCCACCGAGGGCACGAACAGATAAGATGCCCCTTATATTAGAGTCGAGCGTTTTAGACTTCATATAGGTCCTGGAATATATTTAGAGAAAAGTTATTGATTATTCGGTTCTCTATTATTTGTATGAATCCAGTGAATGGATTGAACGAAATATAGGGACTTTTCAATAATTCTTCGTCTGCCTAAAAGCAACGATTGATCCAATTACTTTGAATTTCGTAATAGGTTTTTTTATAATTGTTACGCAAACATACCAAAAATTCCTTATAATAGCTATTAAACGACTGCCTTTGTAGCCCAACTGATCAAGAAATGTCTGTAAAGTTAGGATGTGAATTAAAAAAACGTCTGCCAAGTGGGTGTGGCACATAGCTTCCTCGTATCCATAACATGACTGTATAGATCATTGAAAATTATTATTGACTAAAGAACTTCGTTCAATTAGGCGAAGTAAATATTGAATTAGGGGAATTTATTGTTATGCAGGAGCATAACTTGAGAAAAAAAAGGTAGGCATGTTCAACTATTGAACAAACTATAAAATATACCTAATAAGTCCGAACAATCCCTGAAAATTTCATCGAAATCGGTCAAGAACTCCCGGAGTTATGCTTGTGGCAAGGATTTCACGTTTGCGCATGCGCAGAGGCTACTATTGATCCGAAGGGTCATGAAACTCTATAGGGGACCATCTACACATCAAACCGAACAATCCCTGAAAATTTCATTGAAATTGGTCAAGAACTCCCGGAGTTATGCGCGTAACAAGGATTTCACGTTTGCGCATGCGCAGAGGCTACTATTGATCCGGGCGTCATGAAACTCATAGGGGACCATCTACACATCAAACCGAACAATCCGTGAAAATTTCATCAAAATCGGTCACTTCGTGTAGTTTTGCCCGTAACAAGGATTTGCCCGACAGACAGACACGGAACCAACATTGTTCAGAAAGGTCTAAAGCGCAAAATGCGAGTGGAATTTTTGATTTTGGAGACAAAAAAGTTTTCACATTCCGAAAGTGAAAACAATGCTTCCGCTACCTTAGTAGACTCGGAAGCAATTTGATGATTCGACTTGAATTGCCTGGTTAGCTCCTTATTAGATTTTCTCTTATTTCCTCATAGAGGCGAAAATAATGAAGACAAACGATTCACGGAGTTCCATTCGAGAGCCCCTTGTTGGGATAGGCGATAGCTTATAGTTGACACTATCCAATAGTGATGATTATCGATAGCCGTTGATTTTCAGTCTGGTTTTGAAGTTGCAAGGAATGGATAATTTCTGTCGAGTTCTATGAAGCGGATATCCTAGAATTAAGACTCGACGGTGTGATAAGGAGGTGATGGAGATGGGCTAGTTTCCCTTTCCAGGGGCTGATGCGATTAAGCCTGCTGCATGATATCCGGAGGATATCCCTGAAGCTTAAAAGGCTCTACCATTACTTTTCTTGCTACCTCTTCCTCGTTAGTACAGTACAGTGTTTTTATACTCGTATTCATGACTTTCCTCTTAAAAACCTTTTCTTTTAATCAAGAAAAAAAGTTTTCCCTCTACATATTAATTGAAATGTCTGAGGAGTGACAGATAAACTTGGTATAACTTTGTCGAATGAAAGAGAGTTTCTATTCGGAAGAAATGCATTGTATAGGTGTTGGAACGTTCGAGACCAAATACAAATGAGGTGTTGATAGCAAAAACATCACTAGTCAAATCTAATTTTCAGGAACATTAAAAAACCAAATATCTTCATCCCTTTTATGGCTAAAATTTCGTGATTCTTTAAAATGCATCCTCTAGCTGTGGAGGGTTATACAGTCTGTACAGCGTATGATCCGAAAATTTTCGCACACGTGTTCTACTACTAGTTTCCATCAAAAAGTGCCTCTTAGAGATTTTTTTTTAGAGGCTTCGTTTTTGAGTTATTTCACATTCAAGATTTTTTTCGTGTTTTCGAACTTACGTCTCTAAAACGGCCGTAACTCCGGCGTTTTCAAAGTATTTGCAAATCTAAGTGTGCCGTTGGAAAGAGCATAAAATTATCTATCGTATCAGTCTTTAATAATAATTTAATATTTTTTTAAGTCAAATTTTTAGAATTTCACTGATTTAATGCGCTTGAATACTGTTAAAATTTCATAAGAACGAATTTTCCATCTCACACACACTCTCTCTCTCTCTCTCTCACACACACACACACACACACACACACACACACACACACACACACACACACACCACTATAGCCATTAAAATCGAACCACAATCCTTTTAGAACCTTCAAAGATCCTTTACCTCCTCGGAGGAGAGTTGCCCGTTTCAATTTACCTCAAAACTGCGTTATACCTTCGTCACTTTTGAAACTCTTTACCAAGAATTTCTCACAGACTCTGACTCTGACATTCCCTTTCTAGTGGAGTGAGTTATTAAAACTTTATTTGGCGAAAAGCTTCTTTATTTGTGTTTTTCCTTTGAACGGCAGGATGGAGTGAAGGCAAAGCTTGATTTTCTTAAAGTTTTTTTTTTTCTTACGAAGGGAACATTTTTCTCTTGTAACCGTTTCTTTTATGTTAGCACAATTTAAAATGCTTAACGATGAAAGCTTGCATGAATTTACTTTCGTTGAAACATTAAATTATATATTAGGATCGACTCTTCTTTAAAGTGCTGTTGTTCATGAGGTAATAATTCCCTCGCGACCTTGTCCTGAAAGTCTATGCATCGTTTCAGCCCTCTATTAAATTATTTGGTAATTTCGAACGAACTCTGAAAATTCAAGAGAGAAAATCATTCCTAAGATAAGTTGCATGATTCTGACACAATCTTATATTTGTATCAATTAATATGATCAACGGTGTGACTTTTTTTTTTGAAGAACACTGTGTATAGCAAAAACTTTGCTTGTTTTCTTCTCTTTCTTTCCAACCTAGGATGTAGTGTCCAAATAGGAAATATTCCATTACCTGTAAATCTCTCATTACGTTTAGTTTGACAATTATTTACAATTCAATTTCAGGACAGCTGACCAAAATACCTATTTGGATTGATCTGATCATATTCGTCTCTCAATTTCATTATTTGTTCACTTCAAATTTGGAAAGAATTTGCAGCGTTCGTGTGTATAAAACAATGATTTTGTTTTCAACGGCGCGATTGTCCAAACCATGGAGTGAGTAGTTACTGGTCTCTCATATTATTTGTTTAAAATTTGGATGAAACCTGGAGTGATTGCAATTGATGTGATAGTATCGAGGGATATTGACCTTAACAGAATACCTTTTCTGGAAGATGCCATGAAAAATCTGTTGAAAGAACTACTACTCATCTCCCATATCAAGCCACTCATTCTCACACACCTGTTCATTATTCGTTATTCTTATTCGCTGCCTTTCTCGACCAAGCGAATTCGTACGGTATCTCTTCTGTCCCGATAAATATTTATGTGACACTTCCAGAACCACCTCCCATGAGTGATATCCAAACCATCCCGACACGGGATGGAGATGGAAATTGATAAGGTAGGTTGGCTCAGCGGATTTGCAGTCACAATGGAAATCCAAGCGATCAGGTTCTGTCGTTCGTTCCCTTTAGTCAGGAGTGATTGAGGATGCACGGCTCATCCGTAAGCGGCTGTAATCCGAACTGTTGGGGACCATATAGATGTCGGGAAAGTTCCAAAAAGAGCCAAATTCATGGGGAAAAGTAGAGAAACGTCTTGTACACCAACCTATTGTTATTTTCACGGTTTAAAATTTTAGGCTTTGAAACGGATTTGTATTCAGTTATTTGCTTCCGAATCTACTTACACTTAGCGGAGACTTTGTTTTCGCTTTCGTGAGATGACACATTTCTTCTCCCTACAATCAATATTTCCGTTTGCATTTCACGTTTTACATCGAATATATGTCTACAATTCCATTGACGTTTGATTGACGAAGCTAGTACGAGTAACTCGACCAGCATTTGTCTCTGTGTGTGTGTCTATTTGAGTGTATGAAATAAACACACTCCCTGAACATATCTCTGCACGGCGCCCCAGGCCAGACGTTCGGTGATATTGACTTGACATTCATCAGGTGAACCTCAAACTTCATAGATCACCCGAATATGCTCTCGAGTATTTGGTACCGATCCGACATGACGTGGCTGCAATATTGTCAAGGATGCGCTAACGAAAAACGCTCGACAGTATGAGTTGTTCATGGATATCAATACTTTTAGGCATTTTGAATCTTAAGACAATATTCAAAGCGATACGACTTGATGCAATGCCCACATTATTGTCAAAAATTGTTGATGATATCGGAAGAAAACATTCAACAAGACGGGTTCATTGTAGGTTTTGATATTTTTCGAGAGAGGGGAGAGAGTGAGAGAGCAGTTTTTCCTAGAACATTAATGACAGTAGAAGAGAAATTTGAGATAAAGAGAGAGAGAAATACAAATTAATGAGAGAGAGAGAGAGAGAGAGAGAGAGAGAGAGAGAGAATTTTTATTAAGGAAACCAAAATATAGAACATTAATGGCAGTATCGTTCCGCGTTCGCGTAGCAGTTCCAGTGAAATTACAATCTTGAATAATATTATCCAACTGTAGATGGTGCCTGTGGCGTTGGGCAAGAGCTGCTTGTTTAAATAAAGCTAAATTTAAATGTCATGACTGCCATATTGGACGGAAGACAACAAAGGAAGCATGAAGAATGGGCAATCAACAATAAATGCTCCTAAAGTACATGGCAGACGAAACGTTTCCCTTCGAAATCATCCGAGAGAAAATTAACTTTTTATATTTACTTCTACTTACAGCAGTGTGGAATCTTCTCTGAACCATGAATAATAGGTATTGAGGGCGTCTGATTGACAAGGTTAGGCGGTGCTTAGGATTAACAACATTTCCTTCTAAGTCAAATCTGTTGTTGCAGGGCGTTAATCTCTCGGATCTCAGCATTGTGGAGTGCTTATGAAAGAATAGCAATCAAGTGTCATAAGTCTCCTGATGTCCCAAAGCCTTTCCCCATATGTCATCGGCTGAGCATAAATACTCCATTTTATCGTATTCATTTGTTTATTTAATTGAAAATATGTTTGATTAATAAGATCATTCTTTCGAGGGAACTTTAACGTTGCTTATGTGAATGGGATCAAGACGCTATTGTTCATTTTTGGTAAACCGAGGGACTGAATGAAACTTCAACCCTCCCACGGCTCTTCATACTGGTGGATGTTGGGAACGTTTGGTACGATCAGTTAAAACTGCTATGGTCGCAGTTATGCACGAACAATATCCCTAAGATGAAGTCCTTACAGTATTGACCAAAGCAGAAGCACAAGTGAACAGCCGGCCGTTAACGCACGTGTCCGTCGATCCCTAAGACGAAGAAGCCCTTACACCAAACCAATTGTTATTGGTTGGCGAATTTGACTCCCATAATACCCTCTACCGCGGAAAACCCTGTGTCTGAGAAGAGCCTGGAGGGTGGAACAGCAGTTCGCTTATCATTTCAGGAACCGGTGGACAAAAGAGTACTTGCCTACACTCATTCGAAAAGCAAAATGGATAAACACCAATGACTATGTAGAAGTTGGATATAGTATATCGTTGAATTGATGGTCGAAGAGGATCATGTTTCGTCTCAATATCGTTGAGGCTGTTAATCTCATGAAGAGAGAAAAACTGATTAATGAGAGTGGCTCTCATGTTTATGTCATGCGGAAACTACCTTTCTTTATGCTGTCATTCGATAAAAATATACGAACTCAAATCGATACTAAATTTAAAGGTTAAAATTGAACCTCTCAGGAAAACCTCGGCTTCTATACCCCAATGTAAGGAGTGTCAACGCTTCAACGATACCCAAAGGTACTGTAAAATGGAACCTAGGTGTGTCAAATGCGCAATGTCAACTACAGAGGTTGTGAAGTAGCCAAAGAACTTCAAAAATCCGCAACAAGCAGAATACAAAAAATAAACGCGATAAACTCCAATATCAAGCCGGAGAGGTAGCTTATCCCAAACCAAGACACATGGAAAATTGGTGGACGGAGGCATATCCTTCGCACAGATTGTCAAACAAAAAGAACCAAAGGATGCTAAGCTGTCCTGGGAAGACATGATAGGAAAGGTTCTAAAAATGCCTGAAGAGCAAGCGAATGCAAATAAACATTTATCCTCTCTACTGAGTAAAATCGAAGCTAAAGTTTTCTCTAAAGCAATATGAAAGGCAGCAAATCGCTTCGTCTAGCCACCTGGAATGCTAATGGTCTTGTTAAAAGTATTACAGACCTAGAAATATTCGTTAATGAAGTACAAATTGACATATGTCTACTTTCAGAACCCTGCTACAATGCTACAAGGACGACATATCTTCATGTAAAATGGTGCAGTACTTACCGTTCAACTCATCCCGCTTGTCGCGCCCGTGGGAGGACTGCAATTTTAATTAAGATTAACATCAAGCACTCGGAGGAAATTAAGATTGAAACCGAGGGAAAAAAATTGAATAATTGTTTTGGTTTCTATTGAGGGAAAATCAACATCAGTATGTAATTTGAACAGAGTAAGAAATAATTTAGGGGCCCATAGCACAAAGGAGCTTCGTACCAGTTGTTCCATCATGGTTACTCCATCGCACCTTTCCTTTAAATGCTAACTACCGACCAATCCATTTAACGTTAGGCAAAAGTTCGAGCCTTCCTTTTCAATCCCCTTATTGACTAGATGGTTTTTTTTCTCTCTTGAGAGAACGAGTAAAAGACCGGTTTAGTAATTGAGTCCTACAGCTTTTGCATCCCTCGTTCGGAATTCCGTGCGATGAGCTCCTTGTTGAATGCTATTACTTAATTTTATTTTTATCACGGATCTCTCCGGAATCGCTTGTTAACATTTCAAGTGTGTGATTATTTTGTCTTTGAAACGCAGGTCCTAGTAGTGAAGAGTTGCATTGCATTTATTCCATAACAGCAGTTATCAAACGGTTTCAACAACATTGTAATGTAATGTACATTCTGTCAAAAAGTGCAGCCACTCAGACGCTTTATATTGGCCACTCCCTTGGCGACGCTCACACCGCCTACCTTGTTGGTTAGAAACATTCTCATTATTGGCTTCTAGATGTGGTGAGTATACCTTACACAACCATACAATTCACAAACACTTCCCTCCAATATTAACCTTAGTCATATCCCTGTCATCTCGTAGTTGATGGATTCAATTGAACGCCTCGTGCTGACATCTTCCTTACAGGCGTTCTCACCTTATGAGTAAGGATGCAGACGCACCAATTCCACAATTTTTCTAATGACTTGCAACGCATTTTCAAGATTCCTGTTGGTTTTATTTTTAATCTTCTACTCCCGATTCGTTCCATGAAGATGAGCTTGTATTCCATCCTCTGTGCAGAGGCTTTTGTGCTTCCTACGCTATAAAATCTAAATAATGAAAGTGCACGGTTTTCTGACGGATTCGTGTGCCACGTCAAACGGAGAAATTTCCGCTGCAGACATCAAAGGGAGAGGGGTTTCGTTTTGCCCCCGACCACTTTCCTTTTAATTACCTATGGAAAACTGGCAATTTAATCATGTTCCATCGGCCTCAGGGTGTTTGTAAAAGGATGAAGGTTAGGTACCTACTTATTGTGTTGGGAACTCATCTTCTAAACTTTGGTCTTGAAGATTGGTATACCCTTTTGGTGTTCTCAGGAGGAACGAGGCTCGGAGCGTTTCTTGTTGGTACTTCATTTTCATATAAACGCCGGCAAAGGGAATCCGATTACTCAGTTCGGGTTTTATTACATTATTAATGGTTTGGGCGGTGATTTTATTTCTATCGCCAGTGCTGCATCTATTGAAAACCCTTCAACCAAGTACTCGGTAACCATCCACCTAAAACCTAACTGGGCAAAAGGGGGAAAAAGTAGGGTCTTTCCTAGGGGGCAAAAGTAGATTGCCCAAGGTGGGGTAGGATACCAATCGATCTGCATGCTAGATTACATTTACACGAACTAGGTACTTGACTTCTACAGTTTTGGCTAATGAGTTGGTTCTATGTTAAGCGGTATTCTGCATGTTTGTATGAATGTAGTTAACTGTTGGTGAGCATCGTTAAACTCTATGAAATGCTAACATTATTTATTATTGGTTCATTTGTCACGAAGTTGATGGTTTGTTAAAAAACTTTTGAGGAACTACAGCAATTTATGGACTGGGTGTTGTGACTTATATGAGTGGTTAATAATTTCCCTGAAATATCATAAATAACGTTATTTCCTCTCGTGTACCTACATTTTAGTATCTCAAAACAACTCAGAGTCCAAATAATGGGTTGGAATAGTATATCTTTTCTGCACCAGCCCTATTTCTGATTTCCAGTAACATAGATTCACCAGTGTAGTGGATGAAAGTTTATTTGAATATGTGCCAATTAAACCACAATAATCGAAAATATAGATTACCAGGTGGGGATGAATCCATGAAAAGTGCCACTTAGCAGGCAGAGTAATAGACAAAACTAACAGTTTAGATCGAAATTGTGTAATGTCGTGTTGGACAAATTCATTTTTGAAATATAAAATGAAAATAATTATTTTCAGGGCTTTGGCACAGAATATTAGGTATGCTTTATGGTACTAAGAAACATTTAGGATAGGTACCTACATCTAATCTAACGGGTACCCGGAATACTTCATATACTCTAGCGCAGTTAGTAAAGATAAATACTAGTAGTACCTGGAGCAGACTATACTTAGCGATGATCGGGAATTGTGACGGTATTCGACGGAAGAAATGTACAGAAATACAGCAGTGCTGAAAGAGAGACGAGAAGGCCTGTACCTAAAAGTGTACATTCAGGTACATCAGAACTAGATCACACTTTAAGAGGCAGTATTGTTGGAGTAGTATGCTAGAAATTATGCATACCGGTACTGATACGGAATATGTATCGGCAGAGCGGAGGTTCTACGAAAACGGGTGCAACAATTTTGATTAGAACGGTACTTCAACGTGTAGAAAATGTCGAAGGAAGCAGCAGATAACGTGGTATCGTTAATGCTTACCCAAGATTCCTTACTAGTTTGTAAAATCGTCCAAAATCAAGCGTCCAGAAGCGTGATTTCCTCGTTTTTTTTTTAGACAAGAATGAAATTGTCGGCATTCAAAGATTCGAACGGTAACAATCGCATCAGAAATACCATTTTAGAGCGAGGCAAAGTTGCAGCGATGCTTCCAAAACGACGAATGGAACATATCTTCCACCAAGATCCACAAAGCTGACAATTTGAGCAGCACTTGCTCAATGTGAAGAATTCCATAAAATCTGAAAGTTTCTTATTTTACCTTCAAGATACTAAATAAAATTTAGAAAATAAAGTACTATCAAATCAATTTAATCCATTTCCGATTTTGTCGAGGAAAATGATTAAATGCTCGGAAGGGTAAGAACAGCAATATACGGTAGGTTCCTCAACACGGAACCGCAGTACGATAGATTGCGTTGGGTCCACAGCCTCGAGACCGCAAATTTGAAGATGTCAAAAGGTACCAATTTATTCACGGCACAATTAAGAACTCGGAGTGGGAGATATAATGCTGTTGTGTTTATTCTAGCTTTTAAACCTAAGTCCCCCCTCCAGAATTGGGATGTGGCATGATGACTCAGAAGCTCTATCGCCTATTGGTAAATACATAGGAAAGTCCATAGGTTGGAGCCACCAGCCAAAAAGCTCCTGAGCGATGGAACTTCTAAAAGTCTAATGCTACCGAATGTTGTTCTGTCACAGTTTCGTTTTCATGTCGAAATTCCAAACTCGAAAGAGGGAGCTTCCCTTTTGCACGTTACTGGTGCTTGACCTATTGAATGCCCTTTTATTTGTCCACTCAAGTGAAGGACGTCTCGCTTTGCAATTAAACCTACCTGTTCGCTCTGTAACTGAGACTTATTGAGTTAGTATGTTCTCAAATATGTTGAACCTCTCTTACTGTCCTTTATTGATACATCCAGTTTCAATCAATCGCGCTTCTGCTGCAAACTACCTCACAGAAGTTCTCTCATGAAGAAGATATTTGACATTTGGTTGATTGAGTTCCTTGCGTGGTATATTTACATGTCCCCAATACTATTCACAATTAGCCCAATACGACTGTATATGATGGCTCGGAATCAATCGGTTCAGGATTCGTTGATTCGATTCCACGGAAAGGAAAAAGATCTCAAATCTGAACCTGTCGAGAAAATATGAAGTCAAATATGACTGATTATTACTAGAGGTGGCTAGATGGTTTCTCAGCTGGTATTAAATTGAATCAACTTCTTGGTGCTAAGGAAGTTCGGACTTCCAAACTGATTCGTAGACAGATGCTAAGGTCCACACTGGTAAAAAACGTCATTTTCGGGGTTTTACTGACTGAATTTTGGACCGGGATACGTGTTAGATCTGTACAAATTCACCCGTAGCAAATAATGGCAATTTCTAAACCCGAAAGTGACGCCTCACACCTCACAATGCCACAGACAATCACACATTAAAAAAAAAATAAAAATAAGTAAATTATAAACTCTTGTGTTCGAATTTTCAGCGTTTTTATGTACGTATCTTTCATAAATCAACAGCTAGCCCAACAAAACTATGTCGGAAAACCAACGGGTTTCAAAAATAATTTATTACTTGTACAATATTGATCCAAACTACGTACTTTTTATAAACCATGAGGTTTGACATGAAGTGTTTTATTTAGAAAATCGTACTGTTCAGTTAATCCAGACACCTTGTCAGAAATTTGAAGGGCGTCGAATTTCTCACTGAAGATATTGGTATTATATCATCGACACGCAGAAGTTCCCAGCCAGTATGTGAGATTAGGTGGGAATGAATATGTTTACAAACGTTCGTCAATGACAATGACGGGCCCCATCCGTCTATAAACATCGTGTCTTATCTAATCAACTGGTGCGAAACTCTTGGAAAATGATATTGAAACTTTCTGTGGGAGTGGCAGACAGATACGGTGAAGGAGAACGCTAAGACACGCATTCCCATTTCTGATAATTTAGAATTTTTACGAAGATGTACGTTTGTAGCATGAGTGGAACAACTGCTGTGTCTCAGGATGTGGAACGTGGAATTTATTTTTGTCGCTTTCGTTCTTTATTTTCAGTAATAAGCCTTTGTAATCGTATAACAAACAAATTTATAAACCCCATCAGACATCGTAATTCTACATTTCAAGGATCGTTGGTTGGAAATCTGCAAGGTCCGCAGTAAGGGTCCTAAAAAGCTTTAAAATCAATCTAAAAAATAGTTAGGAAAAAAATCAGATTAGTTTGGCGAAATCAATGTGAATTTTTGGCATATTATCACATTGAAAATTTTGGCAAATTAATTTGAACCTTTGACACAATCAATTTTAATATTTCTGGCACCTTGATTTAAACTTTCGGCGACTCAATTTCAACTTTTGGCATACCACTTCGAGCTTTTGGCATGCCAATTTGTACTTTTCACAAACCCAACTAATCCAACATTCCACTCCATATAATGATCAATAAATGTTTTTTCTCTCTCATGTAAAAAATCGGTTCTATCGCACATGGACTCCACTTGGGGTCTGGTAGATCCTAATTTCTACCGATCCCGCAGCCTCGCCCGCATTGAGGCTATGGTATGCAACGCAAAGCAAAAAATTGTTAAAAACGGGGGATTTCGAGGTTTTTACGTGCATTGGCAAATGGGGTATCATTTCCTATTAATTTTGATCGCAAAACCGACTGGGATAGATTTCAGATGTGTAGAAATTTTATAAAAACCCAAAAATAATGAACCGTTGTGTTACCACCTAGTGCAACTCATTAAGTTCCTCTATTCTCTCAACCGACCGAAGGATTAAATCAAATTACTTCATTTGCTTCCTTTGTGTGTTAAATTGTACACGATAGACCCATACGTTGATTAATTGAATTTGGGCGGATTGATAGTGGACCTAGAGCAGTTGGTACATTCAGGTGATCTTTTAAGTGTACCCGATAAACTAGTTATTTAATCAGGAGTAACCTACAAGACCGATACCGATGTGGTTTTAGTTATTGCTGTTTGGCAAAAGAACCCTCTAAGTGGGTAATAGGAAACCCAACATCAAGGTAACTAATTCAACAAGAAAGAATTCTACTACCAATCGAGACGAAAAATGTGTAGAATAACGAATACTGGATTCATTCAGGTCCTCTATTGCCGAATTTTGACCAATGTTTGTTGTCAGAAGAGAGATTTTTGGACCATCAGGAATTTGTTTTCCAGACATCATGAGAATAAATAACAATAATGAAAAACGTACCGAAAGTTGAAAATAAATGTGCTCAAATAACTAACACATACAAAGGTATGCAATTGATCGACAACAAATTTGACACAGTTACAGAAATAATGAACCTCAACAATGAAAACTTATTACGAAAAAGTGGCTGAACCATTATCTGAAAAGAGAAGTGAATATTTCTTAATGAATTGGTGTTCTGGTATGTTAAAGTTTGCAGCAGTTTGATAGTAGTCGCTGATGGTTTAACATCATGTTGAAACAATGAGAAACGCTTGTAGAATGACTAGATAACATTGACGGATTTTGATTGTTTTTAATTGCAAGGTTTATATTTTTGCCCTGTTGTCATTTCAGGGATTTTCGTCTTCCGAATTACTGACACTTGTAGTTGGTGCGGGATAAGTAACGACTGCTTGACACGAAGGCAACGGAATTGGTCTCCAAGAGCCTTTCTCCAACGATTCCGTGTCACCGTTCCTCTTGTCTGGCAGGGGGAGAGAACAGGTGGTTAGCGGCCGCGTGACCGAAAACCTCTTCCGGTCCTTGGTCCCTCTTGTTACGCTCCTAGCAGTCGATTCTCAGCACAGGGCGGTGAAGAAGCTTCAACTGCTTTTCGAAATCATTGCCTCCCACATTATAATAACGCTGTCAATTCTACCTAGTGCGTTTTTTATTTTTTGAGTAATGCATGATTGCTTGTGTCTTGTGAGGTTTGGGGGGGGGGGAGGAACTTCTAGATTCATAAATTGAGATTATTTGTTCTGTTGAATTTCTACAGATCGAGTTTGCATCGCAAATTAGTAGGAAATGACTGCCCATTTGCCTAAGCCAGTAAAGTGAAAACCTCAAAAAACCATGATTTTAGTACGTTTTTGATCAGTACCTTAGCGTCTATGTGTGTGACGCGATCGGGCCTTAGAATCTCAGCTAGTCTCCAACTGAAGTCCATGTGCGAATTTTTTGCATCTGTTCAAAGGCCTTTTAAGGCCCCGACAGCGCATGGACATTGAAGCATTGCAATCAGGGATCCCAATCATGAATCCTGCACATGCAGGATCCTGCTGGACGCTTAAAGTTTTTGGGTGGTGCGGATTCTGCAGGATTCGTGCATGGATCCTGCAATCCTGTAAAAATGTGAATAACAGTTTCCAGTGGAACTTTCCATTCCTGGCGTGGCGCTTCCTCCTCCAGTCCTCTGCTTCTCTCATCTTCTCTCTGATTCACAGTTTTCCCTCATTTAGCGCCAGGATATGCAGGATTCCTGTCTTCTAACATTTTCATGTATCATTATACAACATGGTGGTATTATCAACTTGTGAGTTGTGACTTTTAAAGCTATGGATTCCACGGCCGTTTGGGATCATTTCTCGAAATCTTAAGATGGGATGAGTGCTACATGTGAAATTTGCATAAAAGACCTTGAAGTTGAACAATAGATCAATAAAAGTTTTTCTCGTCCATTTGAATGCCGTCCATCAATCAATCGTACCAAATGATTATACACTCTTATTGGCGACCTAAATATTACAATTTACCCAACCTATTCCGGGTATTTTATCGTGATGTAGCATTGTAAATTACTAATTAATTAATAATAATTCAATTATTGAATAATTAATTTGCGCTGTTGGGCAGATGGAGGATTCTGCATAATTGGCGAGTTGAGGTGCGGATCCTGCAGGACTGAAAATCCGTGGGGATTAGAACTCCTAATTGGAATCTTCTCATCTTGAAACGTAAAGTGACTATATTTGACGGGGAGTTATACAATATTTGCTACACAATTACAAAGGCTTATTAAAAATAAGACCAGGTATTGAATTAATTTATTCGTAAAATTTTACGATCCTAAGTAATTAATGAATAAAGTGGCGGTCCCGTAATCATTTTCATAACATGTCTATTCTAACTCAGAGCACGTTAGAAACTGGCAAGATATAAAGCGATAAATCATGATGATTATCGATTTACTTATCGTCCCTGCACCTATCTTATTTCTTCATTAATGTGTGATGATGGTTGATAATAACTCATTACCAAGGTTCATTATTTACAACAATAAACTTCAAAATGTCATTACCTCAAAAAATATAGTTATCCCCAAATAAAAGTTGATATTAGCATTATATTTTTCTGAACTCCCTGGTTCCGTTCTGTCGAAAATCAGCCGTGTGATCTCTTAACTCTACCTACGTTTCGGAGTTTATTCCGACGAACAAATTCGATTTGTATTAACCCACATGAAATTTTATGTTAGCTACCTATAATGCATCTCTCAATCAGTTGTTATCAGGCTGATCATGATTGCAACTCAAGGAATACTAAAATCCATTAACCATCCTGAGAGAAAGTGGGATTCAGAGTAGGCTGTAATATTGTCCACTCTACGCGGACCTCAGATTGTAATGTAAACGAGTACTGTTGATTACACCCAACATACACAATTCTTACACTTAATCTACGATGTATCGGATACAAAATCCAATACGTTGAACGTGTTTAACAACCCATTCTAGGGAAAACAACGTAAATCGGCGTTTTGTGAGGATTAAACGAAGTCTTTTAGGGATGTTCGTAAAATAGGCTCCATCGTCTGTGCTTGTTTCATGGAATAGAAAGATAAGCTGACGTAACCAGTGCTCAGTATTTCCACTCCATTATAATTTTCTCCATATCCATTTTCAAGCTTTCCTCTGTGGTTCTGTTAGTGTTAACGTTCGTCTACTGAATTTACAAGGTACGCAAGCCGTTTAATTCCAATAGAAGGCAATTTCAGCGAAAGAACCCTTTAGAAGTACAGGGTTCTCTGTCGTTTCCCTCTCCCTATCAGGTCAATCGCCGTTCGTAAGGGCCGCTTTATCTTATTTGATGGCCCCGGGAACGTTTACACGTGGTATGAGGTGAGCGACGTAATCGACTCTTTGCTGAGTTATTGCTGGGTTCGTTAGATAGCGGTGAACGATTCGTGATCGGCAATAAATTTACTTGTAACAATTTCTATACAATTAATCTTGCTATGGGAAGTATAAATTGGGAAAAGAACCTCCGTGGGGAGTAAAGTTACACATTTCCTTTGTTTTCACTCTACAAGAGAGATTCTCCACCAGCTACCATGTAACATCAGTGTGTTTATATACAGTGTGGTTGTTGATAAATTGATGTTTATTTCATTTTAATTAGTATTAGCGTTATTTTCCTACACAAAATCACGTATTATCTCTTTTTCCCTGCATTCATCTACGCTAATCTAAACATTTTTCATCCGGGTCAGGTGGGCCCAGTGCACATTAACTTGGGTTTTTCAAATGGTAACCCCTATTTTTAATTTTAGATTTGGATTCTACGTGATATATGAAGTACCCAAGTGTGACAGCATGTCTCATTCCCAGAGGAGAGTAAGCGACTTTACTGCAGAAGTTACAATGTTGACAGGACGGTTTGCCCTTTAAAAAGGTAGCTTTCCTCTTCAAAAAAGCGATTGATTGCATTGATCAAATTGCAGTCAAATCAGCAAATGGCCATCATCATGTGATTCAGCATAAAAAATACTAAAAAAATCAAGTTCACACTTGGTACTTAGTTCATCAGCATTTTGGCGGAACGTTGGGGTGCGAGATTCTCAAAAACTTGGCAGCTGCCCATTTTATGCCCCTACTTCACTAGCTGATGAAATGACTGGTGGATCGATTCCAAATCACTAAGATAGTCAAAAAGCGTCGAGGAAAGTAATTTCTGCCCACGAACCTCCAACACATAGCGTTTTGAAACTCTCCGTTTAGTCAATATTCAATGGAAGCTTTCAAGCTTCAGTTTTTTCTTCCGAAAGTCTAAAAACATGCTCCTCGAAGTTAAGCTTCTTAATTCGTTGTGATTAAAATGTATAGTTTTTTCGTTGAAATGTGGTTTCAGAATGAATCAAATTTGTGTTAGGTGTATCTCACTAAGATTCTGTTACTAAACAACTACACCTGCAATAATAACATCAATAAAATTTCATGCAATATTGCCATGAGTCCAAGCTGGTTTGCTTAATGTCAGCTTGTACTCTGCGCACCACACCTTCTCCAATTACCATAGCAGTGTGTAGGAAGAGCTCATGGCACCTACATCGGTTGTTTATTACCTACTTATCACTTTCTCTAGTAACACAACTTGCTAGTGACAGATATCCTGAGTTTCTTCACATCAAAAATCAAATATTATTAATAAATATTTATGATGCATATAATGTGACTTTCTTATACCACTAGCACTTTAGCAGCCAAGAAGAACCTATAAAACATTATCGCCTTGGGTTACTGGAAAACTTTCACGGGGAGTTCATCAGTGTACGTTGCCTAGATCTTCCAATCTACCAGGGCACATGCAAGGATGATTCTGCCCAGTAAAGTCGGTACCTCTTAAACCTCTGTCAGAATGAAATTACCCTATGGCTCTACTGCCCTCAATGAACGTCCAGAACAACCAAATTTTCAAGTACTGTCATGTGATGTAGAACGTGCGTAATCCTTCACTTCAAGTTGCATAATAGGTAGTACAAACTATTTCCAGCATTGTTTCCCAACCTACCGAGATGGTGTGCGTTAAGCCTAGTACAGACAGTGCAGGCTGCTCGCTTCGAATGACTCGCTACATCTGCCTCAGGTCGAGGCGAACGCTTTTGACGAAAATTGCAAACACGAATGCTCGGTGCGAGCACGCGAACCACCCAAAAGTACGGAAAGTAGTCAATATGGTGCCGTCATCCCGTATAATATTAATTCATTCACTGACAACGATATTTCGCGCCACACATCTTCCCTCTTGTTTTTATTGTAATACTCCGGGTGTTTACTGTCCCACAAAACGCGTTTACTTTCATATATTTTCACTATCTCGTGAATCGCTTCTCCATCCATAGCGTTGCTCGGCTTGAGGCAAATGCAAACAGGTACACACAGTACGAACGGCTCGGTGCGAGGCGCCTTTGAGCAGTACCGTTTTACCGACAAGCTCCCCGCTCCCCGCTCACCTCGAGCAGTGCGACCCGAGCGGCTCGTAGCGAGCATCCCCGGTACACACAGTCCGAGCATGCGTCCTGAGGCATTCGAAGCGAGCAGCCTCGCACTGTCTGTACCCGGCTTTATTGTTGAACTTATTACTCGAAGGGTAGAGTGGAACTGGACGGAACATCATATTCACATACTATACTGTTTGGAAGCAGCTCTGATCATCGGCTGACGTTCTTCCATCTCCAATATCACGGTGTCTCAAGAATAATTTCGAACAGCGCGTGTGTCAGTGGGCTTCAGGACGCACCACGATAATTCGAGGAGTGATTATGGAAACGATTCGCGGAGAGCTCATTCTCAGATATCATTTACGCCTGTGGTGGGGTACGTCACCCCGCGCCACTCCTGGTTCAACCAGCTCCACTTCGTCAGGCGCTATGTTCCCTGTATCTTCGTTATCTGAAATTCTGAATTGGCTGATATTCGACTAACGACGAACAAGTACATAACAAAATTTATATCAACTTAACACGAGCATGTACCATGTACTAATATGGGTCAAATCTCAAATAGTTTTTAAGATCGTCGGTATTATTAATCCTTAGTTCTCGAATACCGCTTTAACCTTACGATCATATTTATATTACCATATATCATTATTTGAGGAGCTTACTTTCAAACAGGCACACATCCATTCCGACAAAATGTTCAGGAAGTCGATTTGCAGATTAGTGGAGATGTTTTTCTGCAGTATCTCATCGTGTGTGTGAGAAGGCACAGATAAAGATGCCTCAGAATATGAATCAAAACGCGAGGCTGTATATCCATTTTCACTTTGGAAATGTGCCCTTTTGATCAAAACTCATGGATTTGTGCCTTTTTGAAAAATAAAGAATTCATTCTCCATTCTGCAGGTTTTATTGAAAACCTTACTGACTCCATATTTCCATTTGTCATGCCTGCCATCTATCGAGTCTAGTGTAAATATTCAACATCGAGACGAAGGCGCAATGCTTCTTTTTGGATATGTGCCTTTTTGAAAACCCACGACTTATCGCCTGACGAAATTCGGAGGATATGTGCCCTTTCGATTGCAAGGCACTGAAAAAAAATGAAGGGGACGGATTCGTTACTTTTGATGCAAACACATAACTTTAGCCCCGGAATTGACGTGGATGTGTTCTGTTTTGTTCGGAAATGGTAGGTGGATCTGATTCAACTCATATTCAGAGATAAAAAATTGAAAAAAAAAAAAAAAAAAAAAACGTTTTCTCCCAGATTCGGATATGTGCCTTTTCGAAAGTAAGCTCCTCATTTATCAAATTCTACTTCTTCGTTAGTCAGATGTGGTCAATGTAAGGCAATTTTTTAATTTCAATCGCGTATGCTCGTATACGTAATTGGTATTAAGCCCGAGCGTAGAAGCAGTGTCACCCATGCTCGTACAGTATACTCTTCAAATATTCAGTCGCTTAAACTTTGCACTGAACGTGCAAAATATACTGCTTACAATGAAGGTTTGCAGTTTCTTTACACTCATACAGTTAACCCTGACACTTTCAACAGTTTAGCCCATTTTAGAAAGAATATTTTGAGTATAATCAAGGACTCTGACTTGTAGAGAGGTTTTTAAAATTTTATTTTATCTTTTATATTTCATAATTTTTGTTCATTGCAACAAGAATGACTGAAACCAGCTCCACCAGCCGCCACAAGTTCGTATGAATTTATTTGGTTGCTGGGCAAGAGAAAATTTACTTTTAAATTAGTAAGATGTTTTGAGTTGTTTTCTTTCTGCCAATAAATTAATATTCTATTCTGCTTGGCTCGGTAGCCAGCCACAGTTTCTGCCAAACGTATTTTCTTCCTTACTCCACCAACTCTGCAGACTGAAGGCCCAGTTAGCAGAACACTAACAAATAGCACCTCAGGCCAATCGGCCATCATGAGAAACCTTAAGCTAAATCAATAACGACAGGACCTGGCTCGCAGACACCGAATCATCTGGATTTGCATCTTATTAAACCACTTTGAAATTCCCAAAGTGACAGCGTGCAATCATACACGACACGATTTTCGGAGGTTTTGACCCACAGACGAACGAT
Organism: Creontiades dilutus; assembly: GCA_031894815.1. Lineage (NCBI taxonomy): Eukaryota > Metazoa > Arthropoda > Insecta > Hemiptera > Miridae > Creontiades > Creontiades dilutus. Next base: position 1,707,116 of record JAVIWC010000437.1, on the reverse strand, counting down.
TTTTCCCTTGCAAAATAAAGAACTTGTGTTTGGCTCCAATTTTCGAAACGTCTTTCTCTTCCTGTTCTTTACCCTCGTGAATTCTCTCCCATTTCCGCGTAACGATTTAGCGAGGGAAAACTTTTTTCGCGCCCTCTCCCTTACCATTCTTTCCTGCCATGTTTCCTCTCACGCTTCCAGTGCCTCGATTTTGGAGATGTGTATGGCCAGCTATTATTGGCTCGCATAGTGCGTCAAGAGTTGGACAAACTTTTCGTCGACAAACTTTTTTGTTTGTTTTTTAGCATTTACAATGGTACTTACCAACTCTCTTGTTGACATTGATAGAAAAGAGTTCAAACAGCCGTGTTTACCTTTGAAGCTCAACGGTCAACTTGTATTTTCTTCACTGTAAGAAATCGTAACATGTTACTCGTTAGCGTTTACCTGACTTTTAAATTGTCACTCACAATTCCTAAACGCTGAAGTTCCGAGCTTCCTTGAAAGGGATGAATTCACAGTGTTTAAGTACATCCATCAATATTACTTATTTGACAACGCTATTACTGCTGATCACTACGATCGTCGCACGGGGTTATCGTGTTTTTAACACTAATTGAATAAGTAATTAAGATTGCATGGATCAAATAGGTTTCAAAGAAATTACGATAGAAAATTGGGAGAATAGTTACCAGCGTAAGGCAATAGTTAATAATAGTTAGTTAATAGTTATCAGAATGTAGTAGATTAATGGATTGCAATCCTGTTGTTACGTGTAACTTTTGGCTAATAAACGCTTTTACGCTGAACCACACACTCGGTGTTTAAAACGAGTAATTAACTGGAAGCACTATTTTATGGGTGAGAACTTTTAAATGGTGTAACTTCCTTAAGTTAAGCTCTTACATTTGAGTAGTCAATCGACGCATAATTTGATAATCTAGAACTTTGCTGTGTGCCATTCAGTTTTTCTGAAGTTGTAAAAGGCTTTAAAGAGCAAATTATTATGAAAACCGTGAATTTTTCAAGTTTTTCATTTTTTAAGAAACTGCTTAGTTTTTGGTATAGGAACATGCAGTATATTCGCTATCAGAGTAAAATTCCCATTAAGAATCGACCATACGCGAATTTCGCCCAATCCAACCATAATTGAACGTGCAAAAACGAATTCATAAACAAAAAATTATACACTTTGCTGATGTGAGACAACGGCTATCAAAATCATACATACTCAAGTTGCCAAGAGTAAACAAATGGCGACAAAATACAGAGGCATGCAAATAGTCAATAAAGATTTTGAAAAAATAGAAATCTAATGAACATAAATAGTGAACAGCTATTCAAAAAAGAAACATGTAAACTAAATAGAGATAACCCGTAAGAGAACTACCTTATAAACGATAATTAATCATTTTATAACATTAGGAGGTGTATAAGTGGCGTATCTACTTAGCACATCCTTCCATGGAAGTGGAATCTAAGTTTTAATAATTAATGTGGTGTAAATATGGTGTTATAGGAGCCTTATGAAAATTGGAAGTAAGAACCGACTCCGGGCTGGGCCACAATGTTGCACCATCCTGCTCGGTCATTGGTTATCATTCAATTGAATGTAACATGAAAATGGTGTAAATAAATTATCTATCTATAACATCGATGCATCGTGCGATGCTCGTTACGATTGGTAGCATGCTCTGAAGTTAACGAAAACGGGGAAAATGAGAGTGCTTTGTCAACCATATCTCGACTTGACTGAGAAACCAATTTCATATACTCGTACGCCAAGGGCTTTGAACAAAGCAGAAGTACAACTCTTTGTGTTTAAATCCACACGATCTGGTTTAAGAATGAATTTAGTTTTGTTCTCGCATACCTTAATTTGATTATGTAACTGCACATCCACATCTATTTAAATAACTTATTTTATTAATTAAGATTAAACATTAACAATCCTCTACTCGTCCAGTTTCGTTGGAATCGTGCCTCAGGAATTAATTAGACTCCTACCAGGAAAAGTTAATTTGACGCACTTCAATCATTTTCTTCAACTCGACCTGGTACAGTCGCATAATATAGAAGCGAGTAATCAGTAACTCGGGGAGATAACTTGATTATGTTAGTTTTGTACCTTCCTTCAATATTAATTGCATTTAGTTACATAACAGTCTCCCTTTGCTTGGGATATTTCGAAAGGGGATTCTATTTCATTCCCTTTAAAGGTTATATAGGTGGAACGTCGTTTGGACACCCCGTTCGTACGGTTTATAACAGAGCCCGAAGAGTTTTCCTTTCGAAGTTATTTCCACCTCTATTGAGGAAATGGGATAATATTGTTCCAAGGTGAAGCATTAATGGGTTTCCGTTTTGAAGGGGGGGAAAAAAGGCACAAACAGAAGAAAAAAACAAATTAATAAGCTGTTATCACATTTCTGCGGCTCCCCGTTTTGCTTTTGGGGTGAGTAAACAGCCCACGGTGGAAGGCGCGGCGGTAGTGGTCGGATCGCTGTCCCAAGACTCGTCGCCTTTTCCACCCCTCACGCGCCGAGTCCTACCAGAACGTGGCCTACCGTGGTTCTTCAATCGATACCCCCGTTGCCACTACGGGTTGATTCGCGGGGCGTGGTCTCCCTATCCTCCGCTCCCCCTTCTTGGCTACATTTCTGTCCGACCCACCTTCCCTATTTTCCACGTGGTTCAAATCCACAAGTGGCTGCAACCAAACGCCTCCTTTTTCTCGTTTTCCGTTCTATTTTTACACCTGTAGGAGTGATCAATGCTGTCATTTCGCCAGTAAGGGGCCCCTTTTCACCGATTCCGGTGTGAACGTTCGAACCGCACGTGAGGATCTTTTTCGACGGGCCTATCGGGTCAGCTTATTGGCTCCTACGACGCTATGGATTTTTCAAGTTCCAATACCCCTTCTTCATTTAAAAGGAACGTGTTCATCTGATCTTCATTTTCGAAATTCCCTATTGAGTTACATTGATGATTATCTTATCTATTTATGAGAACAGCAAAACCAAGTTATTTCACTAAAATGCGACATAAATGAGAGAACAAGAAATCGATTCAAACATATCAAACTGTACAATTGATAGGGATCGTGAGAAGGGAAAAAACTAATAGCTAGTACAACTGTTTTTGCATACAGAACGGAGTTACCTGTTTAAATCGCTGTATATAGATTCTCCTGCAGCACCTCAGAGGTTGATGACAGAATCATTGGTGTGAAGTATTTGTAAATTTTGACTCATGTAATTGTAATAGATTATTATGTTATCAGTTAGTATAGTTGTCATTGGGAAGGAAATTCAGTTTGAAACGCTGCAAAGTATTGCATAGAAATTGTTTATTTCTGTATCAGAATAACCCTTATACTTAAATCACTGATCTAGTGTACATATTAGACGTCGCCTTTATATAAGTCCATTAGTTAATATAGGCCCCTCGAGACCCTCATCTTGTAATGATTACTAAATCTATTCCAATTACTGCAAATAAGATGCCATACAAAAAGTCCCCTGTATATTTCAACCCGGTGGATCGATTAGCCTCATGTTGCCTTCAGCTTCCACTGTCTCCAAACTTTGTCATTTATTTATTTATTTAATACGGGTAAGTCCAATACAACATTAAAATAGTATATAGGTATTCATGAAAATAAGACATACAGGGAGACAGAGTTAAGGGTTATTAGTTCAAGCTGTTGATTACTATGAGTTTAATCGCTTTACTGATTGTTGTGAAATGTCCAAATTGCGAACTGATGGGATCTCGGTTCACCAATAGCTGAATCCCACTTCCTGGATAGCGGGCAGATATGAGTAATTATTTGGAGAGAATGATGTCCAGAACAGATCATGAGAACGCGAGCTTAAGCGAGGCATGAGAAATTTAATCTCAGCCAATTGTGTTGGTGCTGCAACCGATCCGCGAACACCACATTTGCTGAAAGTCTGCGAGCTGAGGTATTAAGCAAGTCAATTTCAACAGCCAGATAATTATAATCAAGAGTCTCACTCACAACTTGAAGCTTGAGTGCTACATATCTTAGAAACCTGCGGTGAACCCTCTCGAATTGGCTAATGTGGCACTAATAGAATCGATTTCAGATAACTCCAAAAATTTTAATCACTAGCGCTTTCTAGACAGCCATTGTAGTTGGTACATAATCGAATTCTGTTTTTTCCGCTTTATAAATCCTAATAGCAGCATTGTACGGCTAGTGATGACCGAGATACGGTTAGAGATCGACAGACGCCGGTCAAGGAGCACTCCCAAATTGCACACGGCATTTTCCCGTCTTGATGGATGACCGCGAATCATATAAGGGTGAACAGTCAGAACCTGGCAACGGTGGAAGGTCATTTTTAAGCACTCAATGGGTACCAAAGTTTGAGAGTATCGAAACTCCTGTAGCACCTAACAGTCGGAAGGTGATTCAGTAATACGAACCAAAGCTGATATCTAAATACCCATAAAGTGGTTACGGTGTTCTCCAAATGAAGAACTTGGACTTCCCGTTCCAGCATCTCATTCATGTCTTCCAGTGAACTGTCTTCTTAGGCCGGCAACGTAGATTTCAGCTCGGCAGATTGGTAAGGAACGAATTTAGCCACAACGGCCCTTCAGCTGATCACTGTTTCTCCATACATTGTAATTGACTTCTAGATGTCCCTAATGTCGTTAGGATCAACTAAACTCTGTGAATCGCTAAGCTGCTATGTAGTACGCAAAGTAGTCTGACCCTCAACTAATTCGACTCGATCTTGCTGGATTCTTTCGTTATAACCCACCTGTAATATCGGACTCGTTATATATTATTTATTTAGATGTATACAGAAATAGTAGACTTGTTATCAATCAATTAGCCGCGTTTAATAATGATGTTTATATTTTACAAGAGCACCTCAGAAGGACGGGCTCATAGGCATCAAATATAGCTTCAAACCAAATTTAGTGTGAATCATGCAAATTTTATCAAAATTGTTGTTCACGTTGAACGAAAAAGTCAACACGAAAACATAATACACAAAGTAATTTCTTCTAATTATTGAGGTTTCTACTTTAGCGCGAGTTTGTTGATATTAAGAAGTTAACGGAAGGACTTCTGCACTCAAATATCAATAAACCAAGATTTCATTGCATATACCTACCGTTTATAGATGCTAAAATATTTTGGAATAGTGATATACTGAGAGCAGAAGTATTGTAAGTCGGTTCAAAGAATACTACAATACTTAATTATTATAATTATAATTACAGTCAGATATAGATAATTATCTATATCTGACTGCTTTCAATATATTGCGGTTGACTGTGAAAGACGAATAAAGTACTTCGTTCGGTTCTTTTGATTGTTTTATAACGATTTTTCAAAGAATATAATTTATCTAATGACTTTCCAGTTTGAGAAAACCAATCTCATTGGTGCCTTCATCCTTGTTGAAATACTTACCTGAGACTATTTGAAACATTCCGTGTTACTAGTACGGGCCTACCAATGCACCACAGAGCGTCTACCGACTCTGCCAGTCGTTTTTTGAGGACGTTACTTGTTGAATCACCTAGAAAAATTAGCTCGAAATCGGAGACCATAATACTCCTTTTGTCTCATAAGAGATCGTGTCAACCTCCTAACCTACCGATAAGTTGTGCGCATCATCTCGAGCCTTCCAGATGCAGTAATTCAAAGTATATCAACCTTGAAATCCGTTGAATGGAACTAGTGATAGCTGCAGATTATGTGCAGTGTTTAAGTTTTAATGGAGCTGTTACTAGTGATGGAAGATTTGGGGTGAACGAGCCCTCTAGAGGACAGAGTCCAGGGACGAGTCCGAAAAACTGATACTGAAAGTAGTACAGCATCTGGTACTGTAGTAGTACAGCATCAGGTCTTGTGCTGATGTAAGCAGGAAAGGGGCAAGCCAGTCCATAACGTATATCTATTGACTTCTTCAATTTCATGGCTTAAACACCATTCCTCCCTCCTACCAGGTCTTCAACCATTTCTGAATACCATTATCTTAGATTTACTATCTCATTGTGGTACGGTAATCATTGTACAGCTGATATCTGACTAACATCAAAATATTTTGATCTGTCGGGGGCAAATTCGGGGCAGTCGTATCAATGTACTGCACTTTGCTGATGATTTGGATCATCGGTTCACTTCTATGCATAACAGTTGTTTCTTACAGAACAGAGGAAGCGGTGTACAAATCGAATCAAATGCATCTATCTCCTGTGGTAGGTTCTTGCAGGATTGCGCATTGGTTGATTCGGAATAATCTAATACCATTAGCGGACTCGTTCTCCTGTGACCTAAGGAGAGGCTTAATTCGGGATTCGGTCCTCTGAATGAACCCTTGAATGCTATTCACAATCCATGCACTCTTTCCTGGATTCGGTCCTCGAATAAATCCATTGATGCTAAATATACAATCTATGGGCTCTTTCCTGAAAAGAGTACGAGGGTCTGAATACTTCGAAGGAATTAACGAATCCGGACTCGACCCGCCAGAGGGACAACTTTTCCCATCACTAGCTGTTACTCTTGTTCCACTCGTCGATAACGCTTTTGGTGATGTGGGTCTTGTCCCTCCTTCCGAATCCATCGAAGCCCGAAGATCTCTACAGGCCTGTGGATTTGCGGAATAGAGTTATTGTTTTTTTTGTTGAGGGCCTGGCTTACTCGGCGTTTGTTATTCATTCCCCTTTAGGGCGAATGTGTGTGTAAGAGCGCAGGCGTTCCCATTCCTTCCACCTGTGACACCTCACGAACCACTCGACATAATTTACCCGAGCGAAGGGAAATGTTGAGTGCTGTGTCGCACATGTTGCTCCAGGCATTTTTGAATTTCATTGCGGTAGAACCGATGGCAACGTAAAAAGTCACGGGAAAGGTCCGACTGAGGCCATTCAAATTCAACTCCTCCCCTCGCCAGTTTAATTTTCTAAATGAAAGTTTCCAACCTAAATAAAGTGCATTGCCAGATAATAGTTTGAATATCACTGAGGATATCATGACTCAATGTTTCAGTCTGTTCTCCACCACGGTATACTTGTCTAGGGTGCTGCTCTGAATAACGTAATTTCGAATGTAATTATTCAAAAAGCTGTTTTGAAAATTCGTTTCCATTTTCCGTCAAAGCAATTGTACGAGAAACCCAAAACAGTTTTCAATTAAACGACTAATTTGCAAAACCTTCTATTATATTACCTCAAGCATTCCATTATTATCATTTCATATATCTACATAATATCAGGTTTCAAATTGAAGGAAGTTTTGTTGATCTTCAACTTCGGTTGCAATTAACGACCCAGCTCGCATTATATTAAAACAATTACTCTCAGAAAATCGAGTATCGATATGGAAAATTCTCATCATTTTAATAAAAATGTATATGTTCTCACTTCTGATACAGAATGGCTCAACAAATATTAAAAAATTATGGTGAGCCAATACATGAAGAAAGAGAGTCCATTGGTTTAACTTGATAATATTTTTTTTTTCATTATGCGTTTCCCGCTTTTAAATTAATATTTATCGTGATGTCATATCGATTCGCAGCGACCAACACGGACCTCGGTCTAGGGCCTGATGAAATTGTCGCTAAAATTTGTATTGTAAAGAATGTTGGCAAAAAAAGTTATTTCCAACTATAGAATAGTATAGTATTTTCAGAGCAACCTGCGATGATTTATTTAAAGGACAAAGATCTTATTTATGCCCAGTGGATACCCATGAAGCCAAAAAGCTTCAGCTTTATGCCCAGGTTTAGCAGTTTCAAGAAATTAGAAAGGGGAACTTTCTGTAGCCATCTCATATTTGTATTATTACTCGTATTTTACATTTCTGACGAAATTTGTTCCCGTTTTCAACGCATGTTTTTGGTACATTATTACGAATAATGTTAGGTAAAAAGATAGGTCGAAACATTTTTAAGCCTTAAGTCTCGAAAATCATCAAACCATTTTGCTTTTATGATAGATTTCATTACATACATTTTTAGATTCTCTTCGAGAGATGACAAAAATTACTGTTCCAGGGTGAAGATCCTTAAACTACATAGCACAGTTCTGCCTTAGAATTTCACTTGAAATGTATGGAGAAGTTGGAAAATCCAAGTTGGTGAGAAAAAGGATGTGTTCCTTCCTTCCTGGCGACTATATATTTTTTCTTAGTTTACTTTTTAGGAAGATGAAAACTATTGTAATTTTTATAACCTCCCCCTCTCATCATTCCTTGGCAGTGGCGAAGCCTGTGGTCATCTCTGGATTCGGCGATGACCAGACTATGTAATAAATTTAAAGAATTAGTTGATACTAATGTTAAATATACAATTTCCTCTTTATAAAAAAGAAATATTCATGCTCGCAGTTAGCGCAATTACCTCCTCATCGGCGACATTAGTGGTTGTGTTCCTCATCTTACTCCCTCCAAAACATCGACCAATCAAATCGCTTGAAGACTCGTGCTCAAACACGCAACTTCGAGCGAGTCCGACAACCTTCTCGGTGGTGTCCGTGGAATTTCGGTTAAAAGTCACGACAGGGTTTCAAAGCGATTTTCAACCTTAAGGAGGGGTTTGTAAATTTCATAACTGAAAAACAACTTAAATTGGCGTTTTTGACAGGTATTTTTTCAAAATTTCCCGGAGGAGGACCCCCCTTTCTTTTATGGGAGGAGTGCCCCTCAGACCCCCACCCCCACTTCTGGGTACTAATCGCCGTCGCTGGCGATGATCGAATAAAAATGTCACGCCTCACCACTGTTCCTTTGCCATCCCAACAACTTTGGGAACCGTCTCACGTGCTCAAACTCTCATAATGTTTGAGCTGTTGGATGGCCTCAGGTGAGGACAAAGCGGTAGACACAGAGACATGTTCTCTGTGACGTTCCTGTGACCATTCTGGCCTCAAGGGGCAAGTGTATTTGCACCTTCTCCCACAAATGGTACCGCCGGCGGGGGGAGCCCCAGGCTACCGGTGAGCAGACTTTGTCGAAGCACCAGCAGCCTGCCCCTCAGCAGAGGTTGGATTGGAGGGGTTGGATTGGGCAGTGGTTTGAAAGCCTCAGCATACAATTCAATATGCCGACTGAGGGAGGAGTGTTGCATTCCAGAACGCGAGGGTGCTTGTGGTGTTGCATACACCGGCGTTGGCAGTTATGCGGCTGTGCCAAAAACTCGGGTACAAACCTGCTCAGTTGGTAGTGTGGCTACACACACGCCACTACCTATTCGTCAAAACAGCAACTTGATCATGACCAAGGACCCTGACTGGGGGTTACCAGATTGGAAACAACCTGGGAAGAGACTACAAGGCAGAATTGCCTTAGAATTCCCGAACACGACGCATGATTCATCATGTGAAGATATATTAACTCATGTAAGTAACTCAGAATCGTACGTTGCAGGGTCTTTTTGGTTGAGTGAAAAAAAAAAACTAATTTTTTTTTGTCTCCTGGAAAACACTTGAGAACTAATAGCTAGTGAATGATTTTATAGTGTTATTAATTAAACCAACAGAAAAGGAGATCGAACAAGAATAATTTTTTTCATGTCCCGAAACATGAAACTGTTCCTATCTTTTTATGTTTAAGAATTAGTTTTAGCATATCCAATGTGCACAATTGATGTACAGTTAACAAATTCAGATCATGAAATAATGTATCGGAGGAATGGCACCTGGGCTTATTGAACAATGTCCTTAGTGTAATTTTTTGAATCTTGAAAATTGTTGTTCAATTAAGTACTTGTAAGCGCTTCCCTATATTACAATGGCATACTCAAACAGTGCCTGATCAATATTGATCTTTAGTTCTTCTGATAGAAATTCGATTCTACAAATACAGGGTTAAGGCACATTTTCTTAGCTTTCGCCACAAACTTTTAATGTGGTTGGTCCATTTCACGTGAGAATCAAACGTCACTCCTAAATAAACTAAGCTATTTACTTCTTTGATTTTCGAACAGTAAGACGTTATTTCCGTGATTCAATGCGCATTCTCGAATAACGACAAATATTGTTCAAACGGAACAAAATGGAATCCAGAGAACGCATTCGTTACGTCTTGGGAAACCTGTAGTTTGCAAATCCCACAATCTCTAGACGTTGGTGAGCCTTCCAAGGGATAATGGGATACCCGTGTACGCTTGTAAGTAACCACCTCCCCTCCCCACACCAACCAACTAATTATCAGCAACCATGTGCGCTCATAAAGTCGCCGGACATTGTGGCAAATTACGTTCCTAGGTGTTGGGTATGTTCAATATTATTTCAAGATCGGAAATTTGCAAGAAATGTTATGCTCTTTCCAACAATATCCTCATTTCCAACCATAGAATGCACCCAAAGGGAGTTATTACAGTTTTCGTTAGACAAGTTCTGCAATTGACAAAAAAAAACCTGGAGGAAAAAATATTCTACAAGGTGTCCAAGGAGTTATGCACAATCCGACTCCTACGTGTTCTACTTCTCATTTCCGAATAAAAATGCCTCTTAGTAATTTTTTGTCAGGTGCCTCGTTTCCGAGTTATTGGCGATTTAAGATTTTTTTTCGTGTTTTGGATCTTGTCATTAAAATTGTCATAAATCCCTCATTTTTGGAGATAGCTCAAATTTGATGACACCGTTGGAAAGATTGTTAAATTTTCTATCTATTTGATGTCAGAAAACTTTTTTTTAAATTGCATTGAAGATGTGCGATCGCTGCGCGAAATCAAACTTGAGCTATGTCCGAGGGAGCTATGACAGTTTTAATTACATAAGATCAAAAACGCGAAAAAAATCTTAAATCGCGAATAACTCGGAAACGAGGCCTATGGCGAAAAATTACTATGGCATTTTTGTTTGGAAATGAGTTGTAGAACACGTAGGAGTGCATAACTCCTGGGACACCCTGTATAACTAAAAATACCCAACTGAATCGAATGGTGCCAACGCCCCACCTCTCAAGTGACGATTTAAGTTAGTTTTGTCAACATTGCAACACCCAATGCTACGGCCGAATCAGATTGGGGTTGATAATACACGGCGCACAAAGCAACCCCTCCTTCAAGACCGGGGAGTCGTGCGGGTCATTGCATATCCGTGCCCCTGACGAAGACAATGCCTCCTCCGTTGCTTTCCCAATTTCGCAACATAGGTTTTTTTTTTTGTTTTTTAGCAATTTTTCGCCAGAGGCCTTGTTACCGAGTTGTTCGCTATTTAAGATTTTTTTTCTTCGTATTTTTGATCTTCTGTAATTAAAACTGTCATATCTCCCTCGTTTTTGGAGATAGCTCAAATTTGATGAAGCCGTTAAATTTTCTATCTATTTGATGTCAGAAAACGTTTTCTGCGAAACAAGTTTTGTCAAAATCTTGAAATCGCCTGTTTTTCATCTAGGCTAGAAACCCCATTAACGCTTGACGCAGAACTGTGCAGGCCTGGTAAAACGTGCGCCATAATGTCAGCTTTCCAACGGTGTAGTCGTATTGGTTTTTAAAAATATTTTTAGTTGAGGAAATGGTGTTTAACTGCAGAAAAACTGTGTTTTCTGTTAAAATTAAGGTTTTTCCAAAAGTCTTGACGAAAAAAGGTTGGAGGCGGGATATACGTAACTTTTCTCGCTGAATCGAATGGTGACAACGCCGCACCTCTCAGGTGACGATTTAAGTTAGTTTTGTCGGATGCATAAACCCGTTCGTTTGTGAACAGCTTCTACGGCATTCCTAAGCTGTCCGGCAGAAAGTCAGGATAATCGAAGAGCCGAGAGACGGCTATTGTTTGAGTTCATTTACGATTGATTGTAATGAGTAGCTTTCAGTTGAGTAGCTAAAAAATGTTTTCTGACATCAAAATAGATAGAAAATTTAACGCTCATTCCAACGGTGTAATCAAATTCGAGCTATCTCCAAAATTGACCGAGTTATGACAGTTTTAATGACATAAGATCCAGCCAATAACTCGGAAACGAGGCTTCTGACAAAAAGTTGCTAAGAGGGATTTTTGTTTGGAAATGAGTTGTATAACCCGTAACTAGGAGTCGAATTGTGCATAACTCCTGGGACACCCTGTATAATAGATCTGCTAGAGACACTGTACTTTTTGCTGTAAATTAGTGAGTTGTTGAAATCTACGATCCTTGAAAAGTAAATCTACGAATTTTGAGTGAGGTTCTTACTACATTACAAAGTGTTCTCGTTGATAATGATCAACCGAAACGAGGAATTACAACTTAAGAAAGTTGCCTAGATAATACAGTTCTCTTATCATGATGTAGATTTGATATGAATATTTGTTCTGAGGAGCAAAGTGGTTGATTAAATTGGAGGTCGGTTAATTATTTATACCAGGTGTAAGAAGGAGCGTTGCCTTCTGTTAAGAAGGACGAGAAAACACATCACCCATTTTGTTGTTACTACAAAGTGAATCAACTTTACTGTTTCCACTGCAGTAGGTATATAGACAGGAGTGGAGTTCAAATGAAGAGAGCTAGTTTCCTATTTGTTGCGCCAGAGGCAAGGACGTAGATCCCCTTTTACATTCTATCAAAATGTACTGGTGGACAATGAGTCCCGGCAAAGAGGAATGAGCTGATGTAGAGAGGGTATTCAGAATTTCCGTAGCGGCAAGAATTGGTAAGTGAAGCAGGGTAAAATCGACAGACGACGAAACGCTTGTAAACAGTCTTACGGCAGAGAGAAATCGTCCAGGTACGCATTCAACCCATTATCCAACGAACTCGTATTTATGGTTCTTAAGAAAAGAGCTCACCGTTGAACATAATGGAGTTCAACACAATCGAATCCTGGCGTCTGAGTCAACAGCAAAAGCAAAGAATCTCGACTTAAAGTTGGCAAACACCAAGAACGAGACTTCACACCATGCTTCAAATAATTATTCAATTAGCCCTAGAAAAAAAAACGCTGCAAATTCTTTCACTGGGGTTTATTATTCAATGATTCATGATTTGAATTTCTACTGAGCTTTGGAGTGTGCGTGTTTCACCGGTGATAGAGCGATCTTTGAATTTCAGGGGCCACACAAATATGATCAACTGATCTATCCAAATAGGTATTTTGGTTGAGAACAGATTTACGTGCTCTATGCATCCCTATCTCCTGAAATTCAATAATCGCTCTGTCACCTGTGAAACACCCACTTCCAAAGGTTAGTAGAAATTCGAATCATGAACGCAAGCCAATTGAATAATAAACCCCAGTGGAAGAATTTGCAGCGTTTTTGACATGAGCCTTCCACCTCAGTTTTGTATCTAGGGTGATTCCCAGATGTTTAGCCTCATTGGCATGTGGCAATGTTTTGCCTTTTAGATAAACTGGAATAAAGTCGATTTTGCGGTAAGCGAAGTAGGCATGAAGTGACTTCGTTTCGTTCATCCTGATCCTGTTGGAGTTTACTGAGGTATCTTCTGAGTTTAGGTACAGTGGCGTGATTTTTTTCGCCTACTGGTCCGGAAAATGGCCCAAAAACACTTCACAAGGTATATTATAGAGCGTAGCTCCCTATTATCTCTTATTTTAATAGTTGTCATGGTTTGCAGTATTTCCCTACACGTCCCACGTTTCGCTATTCACAGCACTTTATGGTATTAAATGTACTTCTTAGGATTTACTCCTGTTTGTTGAGTTCATTTTATTTATCCATTTTCAAAGAAATGTTCAAGTATATACGGCAAGCTTACCTTCTTATGTAACTCGATGCGACGATGCTGTACTAAGGTTTGCTACTCCACTTTCCAAATGTCTCTTTGCAGAGCCGAAGATCTTTCGGAGCCGTGAATAATAGAAAACGGTTCCGGTACCTTACAACGAAGTAACTGGATGTAATTCCACCTACACGTGATTGAATATTTCACTTATCTGTCTTACGTTGCCAAACAAGAAGCTACCCTGAACGAAAGAACATAATGCAAGTTCTGTCCCACCGTATTTGATCAGGGAATCTGGTTTTCAATATTCCTGTACTTTATTATTCACATTGAGCGGGAACATCTGTAACCATACTTTTTAGTTTGCTAATGTTCCAAAGAGTTAGTGAACGAAGAGATCTCGGAACAAGGAATAAAATAAAATAACTTCTGCCAAGTTGGTTATGCGTCATAGCTTCCTCGTATCCCTAATGTAACCCCATTGATCATTGTGTTGTTTTGAATAATCTAATAAAATGCAACATATCGTTTTGGGTTACGATCAAGACCCGACTAGCTAAATTTTATCGGAAAACTAAGACGTGAGAAATTTTTATTGAAGGAAATTAAGTGTGGACAATTTTTGACTAATGTATTGATTTATGATAAAATCTTATCGTGGAACATTCAACGTCTAACCTACACATTCTCTGAAAATATCTTAAATGTCGGGCAAAACTGTTAAAATTAAGCTTATTACAAGGATTCTAGATTCGTGTATGAGCAATTGGTATCCATCCTACAGTTGTTTTGAAATAAGATGATTAAACCAATCTCCCATTAGCTGCACTCCCCAAAATTTTGCTTGATGAATTTTATTTTTGCGCATGCGCAAACTGAAGTATTGATTCATTTATGTGCAGTCTAACCCGCAGGTCACTGAAAAATGCATCAAGATTGGCTACAACCTGTAGATTCGAAAGCAAATTTGGTGAGAAGCGTCACTCAACTTTGCTCAAGTGTGATATTTTATGGTTAATACTATTATAGGCCCCCTTAAAAGATGGGGGAACATTATTGACCCATCTTGTTTTTGAAAGGCATTCAACTCCTCCTTCGAAAAATTTCCATATTACCCTAAAAACATAGCTTCCTCCACTTAAAGGTAGTCTTGGTTGCCAAATTGGAAATGAACACTTCCATTTCTCTGAGTACGACGAATTTCAACATGTAGAGATTTCTATCAAAATGTCAAGAGAAATCGTTAAGACTGTAATGAAACCACTTTGATGTTTTTAGGCATTAAGTTATCCATTTAATATGATGTTGGTTAAAATAACAGTAATTTGTCCATGAGGTCATGCTGCTTGACTTGGATAGCTGGACATTTTATATACTAGTTTTAGTTTCCGATAGTCTTAAATTCGTTTACACTAAATTTAGTTCTTTTAGGGGGTAGGGCAATGTCCGTCCGCGGTACATCTTCCGAGCCATGAAACACCTTTGAATTGGTATTAAAAATCATTTGTTTCGCACATGGACTCCACTAATTTTGGGTCCGCAATCGACACTAGTAAGGTTTCAGTGGGTGTTTTCTCCTAGCATGTAGCCACTATTTCTGAACCCAAGAGGTACCTACCTCCGAACCCGTCAATGACACGACCAATCATTTCTAATTAATTTTTTATGTCGAATCGATTAAGATAGGTCCCAAGTTAGTCCAAACCCATCTGACTTAGTCCACATGCTTTGGAAAATCTCATTTGAAAGGTGAAAATGTTGAAGACACGCGTAGATTTCAATTTTTGAATCCCAATATTTTCATTTTGTCGTTTTGACGACTTGGAAGTCGAGGAAAGTTGTGTTAGAGGTCACCTTTGTGAAATAGTTAGCAGTTTTTTAGCCTTGAATTCATTTTAATTGGTTATATTTTGAAGGTTACCGACTTTGATGATTTTGGGGTGTCGGTTAGCTTTTTCGTTTGAAGGTTTTTCAGTTCTTTTGATCCTGTAATGGATTTTTCTACTTTTATTTTGAATTTATTAATTATTCAGTTTATTCCATTCGCGTACAGTTTTAATCTCGATTCACCTCGAGTGCAAATCGGCAAATTAAAAAAAAAAATGAAGGTCAGTCACGTGGAGGTGGAAACTAGGGAGGGACGAGTCCGTCCCGTAGGACAGAGTTCGACCCACCCCCGAGCTCTTCTCCCCGCAACTAAATCTTGATTGGGCCAAATATTAATAATAATGTCAAATGAGGAGGCTTGACTCGTGAAAACTATCATTCAATCAGGATATTACTCCAGCTTCTACGATCCCATCTCAGTAGCATTTGTCGTATAAAAGCAGTTTAGTGTAGACAATGCAAATAATAATGCATAAGGACTAAAAGATGAACACGTGAAATAGAACTGCGACGAATATGAAGAAGCAAACAGAAATGGTCATTGTTCGAGCGAATCCAGATTTCTAACTGATTCACATGAGAGGTCTTAACTGCTCACTCTACGGTAGCTATGCCCGTGCTCCTCCGTGAATTTTACCCTCAGTTCTAAGCTACTATCAAGCTGTACACTTAATCCCTCTTCGTCCTTCATTCCAAAGGGAAAAAGGTGGCCTTTGAGTCCTGATTTAGTAAAGGAATCGTAAAACATGCCATCTAACGGTCGAATGGTGAAGGAATTCATGTCCTCGCGATGATATCGGTAGCCCTAATTTCTTCAATACCTCTGGAAAATATGGCAAATATTGTGAATTAAATGTGCGCCATTCAACTAAGCTAGTTGCTGGATAAAATGTTGGAAAATCAAGACTGAACCTTCCGCTCTTGAAAAGATAAATTCTAACCCCCCCCCCCCCCCCCCGAAAATTTCATGGTTTACGGATCAAAGGGTGTAGTACGCACGATTTTCCGTCCGTAACCGTACGCACGATTTCTCACAAACGGCTGAAGCAAAAAAGCTGAAATTTTCAGGAAAAATTCATGTTGGTCCGGCGACGCCCCAATTCTTGAGCCAGCTCTCTAACTCCATTTAAAGTGCCCTTTAAGGGTTGTCAAAGTTTTGTGAAATCCCTAAAAAAACCTCAAAAAAAGTCAAGGCGGCCTAAATTTGTGTTCTTTTTGAAGAACTCTCCACGAGGAATCGAATGAGCCCTTCCCCAGGTCCGTAGGTCAAACCATTCCCGATCTATGGCCCGATTTATGGTGCCAACATTCGCGTTATTTTGGTTTATTATTGGTTTTGTGTTGAAATCAGTAACCTAGTGACGTAGTGATGTAGTAATGTGGATACTGGAGTGAACTCCTACAAGGCTTTGCAGCCGATACACAAGTTGAAGCAATCTGATGACCGTTAAAAAAAAAATTAAAAAAAAAAAAAAAAAAGCTGCAAATTCTTTCACTGGGGTTTATTATTCAATTAGCTTGCGTTCATGATTTGAATTTCTACTAAGCTTTGGAGTGTGCGTGTTTCACAGGTGATAGAGCGATTATTGAATTTCAGGAGATATGCATAGAGAACGTAAATCTGTTCTTGACCAAAATACCTATTTGGATTGATCAGTTGATCATATTTGTGTGCCTCCTGAAATTCAATAATCGCTCTATCACCTGTGAAACACGCACACTCCAAAGCTTAGTAGAAATTCAAATCATGAACGCAAGCCAATTGAATAATAAACCACAGTGAAAGAATTTGCGGCGTTTTTCTCAATAATGTTTCTATAAATGAAATTATGTGATGCCGGTTTCGAAGGTTCGGTTTAATTTCATGCTCGACCATACGGGAAACTAATTATTAAACGTTTGTGATGAAAATGGTTGAAATACACGTATGGCTGGTATAATAAACTCAAAAATTTGTTAGTCAAAAGCATAAACCTGACTCACCAAGTATTTGTGAAGAGTCTTTATAGTAGAATTACCTACATCAGGCATAACACAATTGTTCAATTTACAACATGTTTTGTTGCTGTTTTTCTCTTGGGAATCATGATAATTCCATCATAAGTTACATTCAGATTTTGAGCCTCGAATAACTACCACCATCAAAAAACCTCCAAATCGGTGGAATTTTGAAATTTCGATGTCAACCATTAATACTCACTGTGGCCTTCATTGTGCGGTCGACTCCATTCGCAGATGAGCGACCCTCCGATTCCGCGAGAACGGGGAACATTTTGAACAATAATTGTTCAAATGATAATTATTATCATTAACATTGACAATTTTCTCGTGTTGCATAAAATGTTTCGTTTTGGTAATATTCAAAGAACCATAGAAATTGCGATTTTGCTGTCGAGTTACTACCAAGGTTTTGGGAAGAATTGCAATATGAATGTTTGGTTTTCTGCAATTCAGGATGTTGGGAATGTAAACACGGAACATAACTTGTAAATTATCGGATAAAGTTTGTATTGGAAAATAAAGTTTAACGACGCGGAACATCACGATTTATAAGACGTGGAAAAACATCACGCTGTTATTATTATTTTGTGAGCGTTATGAGCGTACTTCCCTGTTAAAGGTCCATCCGCCGCTTTGGTAATTACGTCTTAATCTAGTGTTTTGATGTCGTAAACGGTATCCCTATCGTAAAAGGCCGGATTTCATCGGCGGTCCGTTGGTATAGCGCAGGCTGGTGGGGAAATTAAGAGGATTACCTCGGAATCAACGCCAGCTGATTCTCCTTACTCAGTGTAGAGGATTCTATGGATTTTGCAGTATTGGAACACACGATATAATACTCACCTACGTTACAATCCCTCCATGCACTGCTTCATTCTGTTTGAGTTTAATTGTTTCTTGTGTACAACTGTTGTGAATAAACACGGGATAGCTGTATTCCAATATTATTATCTGGATAGGCTAACGTTATTAGTTGTTACGGGATTCGTGAAATTCTTTTCATCTTGAGTATTTACGGTTGAATGTTTCATCTAGTTACGGTGGGTACACTTCCACGATTCCAATCGATCGCTAAAATACCGCTTCACTTCTCTCAAATATGTCTGTACTCACTGTATACGCTACAGAAAACAATAATCTATATAAAGCATCTGAAATCGCTCATCTTTCTCTAGATTAATGGCCTGGAAATGCACGTAATGGCTAAACAGATCTCAGAAAATGGAAAAATAAGGTCATCCCCAGTTACGTCAAAACTTCATTTATCACTGTAGCATGCAAGCATATGTTGGTTAATTTAGTTCAAATTGGTGTTCAACTAGGGACAGGACGATACTTGAAAGTATCGATACTTCTTTCGATACGATATTTAAAATAACGTATCGATACTCGATACTCTCCAATATTGATATTTCAAAAGTATCGATACTCCGATATATATCGCTGAAAAATATCGATACCTGCAATACCACCGATATTTTTAAAAAAACCACATTTTCTCACAATTTCAGGTGGAAAGGCTCATGTAATAAACCAGTTACTGAAAAACAATATTTTTTGCTTGAATGAAAATTGAATTTTCACAAAACGAACTTTTTAAACATTGGTCGCAAGTGGCTTCCTTTTGGTCGTTTTTGCGGAAATATTTCCAAACACTACTCTTTGGAGGCATTGTGTGAAGTGATGTGAAGAATGAGGGTGGAACGTGAAAAATAAATCGTCTTGAGGAAAGATTCCGATAAACAAAGTGACGAAAGAAGAAAGGTACCCAGGCAGCAGGTTATAGAAGCTATAGGATGAGCGATATAGGAGGTATCGATGAAGGCGAGGAGCGATGTGTATTTTGTTTCAATCGAACAAATAACGTGGGTGATCACAAGAAGGGAGTGAGATGAATGTCATTGTTGTTAATTTTTGTTCTTGATGTATACAGTACCTAACTGGTACTTTACTTCGTTGAAAAAGTTCCGATACCGACAGAAAAGTATCGATACCTCCGATATTTTCGAGGAAAAGTATCGATATCCTAATATCGGTATCGTGCATCGCTAAAAAAATATTGATACAAATATCGGTATCGATATTTAAAAAGTATCGATACTCCGATATTTCGGTGTTATCGTCCCGTTCCTATGTTCAACCAAAATTAGAATGCTTGGTTTTTCAAGGTGTAAGGTATCGGGGAAGATGATTCCACCATCCTATTGAATTAATAGGATGAGGGGTAATAAGACGTCGGACTTCAATGGTTTGGGTCTTTTAAATGGGATTTAATTTAAATGGGACGCTGTGCCGTTCAAAATCGACTTTCAACTTTTCCCTCTTGTCTGCATACATTTATTGACTGCTGCATTGACCAATAGAGAACCCTCGGAAGCTAATATAATTTCCATGTTTTTGGGTTGAGAGACCCTGATTTATCATTGTCATGACCTGCTACCGTATCGAGTTGGTTTTTCGAATATTCTACATGATATTTAAAATTACAGGGAAATTCGTTTGTCTCGGAAGAGCAGCTGTCAACGGTTTTTCAACCCCTGTTTCATGTTTTTAATGCCCTAACACAGCACTTTATTCAGGTCACTTTAGTTTAGGGTCATTGTCATGGCCCAAAAAGAATGTGTTCCTGAGGAAACAAAACGGGATTTTCTAAGAAGTACTTCTTTGGTGGTAGCAGCAAAACGGTATATGGTGTCTTTTCTGATCGAGCGAGAACATCTGAAAATAGTGTAGTATGTTAGTATGTTGTTTATTCAATGACATTTCAAAGGCCCTAGTTGCTCACATATTAGATTTGATCCTAAAATTTACTTTCTACCCACTTATTCTCTATTCTATGCTTTTTTAAAACCCACAAAAAGTCCAATAGAATTGCAAGAATCTCTGTTGAAAGTCCGAATTGTTATTGTAATGTAGGTGAAAACATAAAAAAAATTGTCATTGTCGTGACCGAAACCGCCACGTTATTGTTATGACTTCTATCAAATTGAAATTTCGCGGAGAATAAAGGAATGTCTTGAATAGCTGCGCATCAGAAAGACACCCAGGGAGGCCAATTAAGTGATAAACAACGAAAAACCTAGCAAAAGAAGCACTTGAATTTTTTAAATGACAGGACCTGAAAATTGTCCGTAGTTTGAGAATCACCCAACTCATGTGTGAGTGAATGAGTCATTACTTCTCGTAGGCTCAGCACATTGAAAAGTTGGCTCCGGCCTCCGAATCAGTACCTAATCGGAATGTGTGGACAAGGTTGACTTGTATACAGGCTTGTTCTCCTCTGGAGAAATTAGTACTGGACTGAAGAGATGTATGAGTTTCATCACTACGAGAAGGAACCTACCAGCTCTATGTACGAGAACCTGAGCCCTGTCCTTAATGTGCGGGCTCTCAGTTCCACTGCCTGGACAATGCAGATGTGTGAATGTATGATGTTCGATTTATCGTTCTTTGGGGAAAAATATGACTTATACGAAATGAATGTACAAGTATTGATTTTCTGGTTATTGGTCGAACTGTTTTCTTTCATTTGCGTAAATATTTTCTCAAAAACTCCTTGCGTCCATTTCCTTCAACTCCCCTGTAGCCCTTCAGTATATGAGGTGGTCACGTTGATAGAACGGGGAGCTTGGCTAACCTTCGTCCTTTTCGATGATCTATCATCCGTCCATCGAGAGCTTCCCTTCTTCTGGCCTAGTTTCTTCTTCCTGCGTTTTCCCTTCTCCCACGGTTATCGTCTTCTCCCACTTCATTTCCCCTCGCCCTTTAACCTTTTTGACGGGAAGGCACACACGCCTCCGTCTCTGTTGCCGATAAATCGCTCTTCCTTCATCCTGTTTTCCTTGAAATCCCCTCTTCATTCCACAACCCTCACTTTTCCGTGCTATTTCCTCACTGTCCGCTTTGAATTGCTGTTTGTTCAAAGGAGACAACTGGGTGATGCATGAGAGCAGCTTATCGTCCAACATTTTCAATCGGCGTTGAGGGAACCCTTGTGATCAGAGTAATATAAAAACACATTCAATTATGTCAGAAGTTCATTCAGAAAACGACAGCCTTATGCTCAGTCGCGGCTCCTGCCTGGAAAACTCCGGGGAGAAGTTTTCTAAGAGAAAACCACAAGGGGAACATGAGACACAAATGAGCTTTTCTCAGCCAAATTCAATTTTCAACTTCCAATATTCAAAGACGATCTATCTTGTCCGCTTTCTCGGCTTCAAATTTCAAAACAAATCACTCAACTTCAAAAAACCGTATTTTGCAGTTTTTGAAATTCGCATTGCTCAGCAAGGATCATTGTGGAGGTGAAAGCCCAATGCCATTGGTAACCCAAGCTTCATTCCTATTATCGCAGCAAAGGAGACAAAGGAAGTAGACGAGGTAATTACTTACTTTTCTTAGTAACGAGGGTTGAACTTGCGATTGTGGAACGATTTCTGTTTGCCTTCGAGGTTTGTTGCAGTCCTGACAATTGTGGCATTGGGCCCCTGCATCACAAATAATCACTCTTTGCTCCTCCGACAATGTCATGAACTCACGTTTTATAGCACTTACTGAATTTATCGCGTATTCACAGCTAATATGGTTCAGTCACAAGGGTTAGGGACACGCAACTGATAATAATTTAGGAGTGTGTTTTGGTGATTCTAGTGCACTCAGGAAATTGTGCGCGCATTATTTTGGCCACTCTCATTGGTTCATTCTTTGGAGCCAGATCGAATCAAACAGCGTGAAACGCTGTGTTCCACGTCCAAGCTCCGCCCATCAGGCGCAGAGCTGGATTGTTGCTCCCAGAAAGCGAACCTCTAACCCCCCTCACCAAACTCACGACTCCACCATGCTCTCACTCATCCTTAGGCTCTGTTTGGCTGGAGAATTTGAAACTCTTCTGCTCTTCAATGAGGATTCATGGGTAAAAGTTGAAAAGCAGTATGATTACCTATATTATAGCTTTTCCAAATCAATTTCAGAATTTTCCATTTCAATTACAGAATTTTCCATTTCAATTTCAGACTTTTCCATTTCAATTTCAGAATTTTTCATTTCAATTTCAGAATGTGATCAATATCCGGGTGGGAGCGGTTTCCGCTTGAAATTGAAAATTCTGGAATTGAAATGGAAAATTCTGAAATTGATTTGGAAATTTCCGAATCTGACTTGGAAAAGCTATATACTTTTAATATTATTATTATCTGGCATCTCTTGGTATCACGTAGCTCCCCCTGCTTGTCCTTACAATAGAAAATTTAGAATTCCAAGTTGAAATTTGCTCAGTCAGTAGGTTCTAGGAATATTTTAGTTTTTATAACCTAATAGGGTAGTATTCAAGTGCAAACAGACATTAGTATGACTCCCAATGTCATGATCTGAAGACCTTAACATTATGCTCGTCATCCAGACCTACTATGTCTACTGCAAAATCGAGTTTTGTATTATTATTTTCAATAATAACCAAGAGAAAAGCAGACGTGTAAAATTCAGTTACATGGTAAGGACCAGCTGAAATACTCTTCTGGTTAACTTCTTTTCTAATCGCTATGCGGTGCTGAAATGAAGATAATATTAGTAACAGAAGCGCAGTTATAGAAACGCGAAGTGCTGGGTTTAGGTGAGGTACATACTACATACATACTACGTATACGTAACAACCATAATCCAGTGATGTTTTTTGAATGGTTGTCTAATACAAACAAAATTAATCTTCGTTATACTATTTTGCTGCGTTTTAAACCTTGTTCCTGCAATGTTGTGCCTACCGTGTATATTGTATATTTGTATGTTACGTTCTTCCCTCTTCTCATTGTTCAAATTGATCGCTAAATGTAAATTTTAGATCGTATTTATACCCGCAGTCGCTTAGTCCCTTCAATTTCGCCGGCTTCGTTATTCGGCCTTATGTTCCCGGGTCGTGTTAAACTCTCCGTATTGTCTCCTTTAATAGAATCCCGTCTTACCGTCTCAGACTGTCCTTTTGTCTTTGCCAGATATGCCGCCTATATTCAGTTTACAAGCCCCCAACGCCCCGAGTTTCCTTAGTGTGGATCCAGTTCAGTTTAGCGTTGACCTAAAAGGAGTTAACCTCTCTAATGAAAGTTATTGCCTTTGTTTAGTGAACTTATTTGACCCCCTAACCTGACTAATGAAAGTTATTTGTTTTGAGCTGTCGTGAGCTAGGGGATTACTTACTTGAGGATTACATTCGACCTTGGTTCATATCGATCTTAAGCTGTTTAGAAAATGTTGAACCTATAGGGAACAAAAGCATTGTTTCGGAAGTTAACAGCTATTAAGGGTGTGGCTACTACATGGCATTTACATGGCTAAAAACTCCTGAGTTATCAGCTGACTGATAGATCGTCACTTTCCAGACTCTAATTCTAATTATTAACTTTTCCTTAGTCCACTTTTCTCTGATCTTCTTTTCAATTAATAATCTTTCATTTAAAAGGGCCTAAAGAGTCGTAGTTATTCATTTTAACCGGTTCACAGAATAGTAACCCTTAGGGCTTCAGGTGAGAACAAACCTACATACATTGAGTACATCCCTCCATCAAAATTTCCTCTCGCATTTTCGCTTCTTACCGATTTGAATTACTTGGAATAACCGGTTTCGTGCCTGTCTATATGTTTGCAGGTTCGAGTGTCCGGAAATTCTTCTAGATATGGAATTGTATAGATTCCGTCTGGTTTTGACGATGCTGTCAAGAAATGAGCATGTTGGAATGTAGACAATCATCTGTAGGGATTAAATCACTCTAACCGTAATCCTTTCTAAAAAACAATGTTAACTCTTTAATTTTAGTTTATTATTCAATATTTAACCATGGTAATCGCTCTGGGAAAAAAAAAATTCTAACCCCCCCCTGAAAATGTCATGGTTTACGTTTCAAAGGGTGTAGAATCCGAGTCTGCAATAAAAAATTTTCCGTCCGTACGCCGTACGCAGGATTTTTTGCTGAAGCAAAAAAGCTGAAATTTTCAGGAAAAATCCATGTTGGTCCGGTGACGCCATAATTCTTGAGCCCGCTCTCTCACTTAATTTAAAATGCCCTTTAAGGGTTGTCAAAGTTTTGTAAAATCCCTAAAAACCTCAAAAAAAGTCAAGGCGGCCTAAATTTGTACTCTTTTTGAAGAACACTCCACGAAGAATCGAATGAGCCCTTCCCCAGGCCCGTAGGTCAAACCATTCTCGATCTATGGTCCGATTCATGGTGCCAACATTCGCGTTATTTTGGTTTATTATTGTTTTTGTGTGTTCGGACATCAGTAACCTAGTGACGTAGTGATGTACATGAGGATACTGGAGTAACTCCATGTTGTCACGGGTGAAGCAACATAATTTTAAAAAATTGAAATTTTTAGGAATAAATTCTTACACTGGGGTTTATTATTCAATTGGCTTGCCATGATTTGAATTTATGCTAAGGAATGAATGGATGAGAGAAGGTTTGGAGTCGTTTCATTATTGAGTGCGAAAAATCTGTTCTCAACCAAAATACCTATTTGGATTGTTCAGTTGATCATATTTGTGTGCCTCCATAAATTCAATAATCACTCTATCACCTTGAAACACGGCTCCAAAGCTTAGTAAAATTCAAATCATGAACGCAAGCCAATTGAATAATAAACCCCAGTGAAAGACTTTGCAGCGTTTTTTATGATAATCTACAATAGTTAAGCATCTAATTATTCTAATTGAATAGCGGTTTAATCAATTTGAGGAAAAGATATATTGCTGCTTTACTAGTTGAGTTTTTTTCCATTGGCTAGAACAGGGGTCTCCAAACTATTTGCCCCGGGGCTGAACCATAGTTCGGAGGTGGTGAGACAAAAAAAGTGTTTTTTATACTCCTAGACGAGTTTGACAAACTCGAAATTAAGCCTAATAAAGGCACACAAATTACTTTTTCGTTGTTCAATAAAAAATATTAACAATTGAATTTTCAGGAATGGAAAATTTTTAAAGTCGGACACTTGAAAACAGGGTCACTTGTCTGCCAAAACTCACGTTTTTTCCATTGACGTCTGCGGGCGACGGGCCGGACCAAATCTTTCCGCTGGCCGTAGTTTGGAGTCAGGGGAGCTAGAAGTCTTCTCTAATCGATTCGTTGGACTCGCCTCCATTACAATGAGTTGGTTGATGCTAAAATCCAAACATTGGGCCTCCTCGCTGGCTATTGTATTTTGTTTGCATTGTTTCTCGAAAAGATCTTTGCGGGGGTTTTTTAAAAACTCGGTCTGTTTCAACACACTCACCGTCCCATCGCTCTAATGGGGCACCTTTTGTTTTCTGAGACGCCGGTGAGATGGATTTAGTGTTGCTTGGAACCGTTCCGAGGACCCTCCTTCTGCCCCCGTTCGCGCTTTCAATCTAAAAACTAATTGACCTCCCTGGTTACTCTTATCCGCTCTCTGTTTACTTTGTCAGGTTCCCAAAACTTGGTCACTAATGTGTTCACCGTTGAGTTCAATGGTAAAAAATTAAGTTAATAGCAAGAATACGAGTTAAAAAAAAAAAATGTTGAAGGGATCTATAGAACGGGACAAAAGCGTTGTACAAAATGTTGATTGCATCATATGATGGCATCATTTGATGGCCTCCCATTTGATTAGATATTTGAATTTTCTCAAACAATTGAAACGTGCCTTGGTGATAGTTGATGAATCGTGGATCGATGGGTTGTACTGTTTTGAGTGATTGTGAGCTTCTAGGTGCATCACCTATACTTCATCATTAATCTCTTTGTAAGACAGATATACAGTGGGTCCAAATGGCCGATTTTGGGGAAATCCTCCAACTTCTCGAAAATGATCATTAAGCCATCCTATTCCTATAAATTACAAAAAAAAAACATGAGTTGGTTAGAATAAAATTTTACTTTATTAAAATGAATTAAATAATTTTCAATGGCTTCATAATTATTTGTATGAAAGCAGAGAATTAAGAATTAAACTAAGGGGTTTTTTCTTATAAAAAATTTTTGTTTATTTTCAGCTAGGGAATTGTTAAAAAAGGTTAAATGATGAATGTAGATTGAATTTTTTTAAATAGCCGTCTGCGATCAAATTTAAAGCGTCGCCGTTTTTTCTTTCCTGCAGACAAGAACAGCCTAAGGGAAAAAACGGCTACAAATTATTTCACAAAGTTATAATATAGTTATAGTTTATTATTCTTGTATTAGAATGCCGTCCAACATGGAGCAGTGGCCTACCAGAAAATGACTGCAGTATATGACTGGGATAATGCTTCCTAGGTTCACTCGGAAACACCAGCAGAAATTTAACTTAAATTTAACAAGATAAAATAAACGTAGCCTGCAGTATTTTCCGCTTCCATCAATTGTAATAGTATTCTAGATGCATTAAAAAAAGCCAATTTATATTTCTGCGAGGTAGGTAGGAAATGGGGCTCAACAGCCTTCAGCTGATCAGTGTGTCTTATCTCGTGATTGACTTCTGGAATGGCGTCTTGAATAAAATTCCGTGAACATCAAACTTTACTGGTCACTTTGTAAGAACAAAAGCTTATATTGGATTACCTACAATGGTGTAATATACTTCACTTCGGCACATCATAGAAATCGACGAAACAGAAAAACTGAAACGTAACTAGGTTAAATGAAACACCTATGTATGCTCCGCTTATCCGCAAATACATGAAAACGTAATGAAAAACTCGATTGGAGGCGTTGATATGACTAGTATATTCTTATAGAATCCATCCTACAACACCGGTCTATCTCCAGTCACTTTTATCATCCAGACCTGCGGTTTGTGAGCAAAAGGATGATCGTATATCAACCGGAGCGGTCTAATTCGGTTCAGGGAACTAATTTCTATCTGAATCGAACGAACCAAATCAACAGTTTTTGAGATTTCTACTTTCTGAAAGATTAATCATCAAGTATAATCCCTTAGGGTTGATTGATCAAGATGCCGGGATTACTGGCACATTTCGGATCTATGTTGGATTTTCGAGCCGGATTTCGTCAACTTTGGTCCAGTTGTTTATGCACAAAATCTTCGAACACTTTTTTTTTTAATTCTATCTTTAAAATTTACTAATCCTGAAACGTAAACCACCAACTTCTGAGTGGGGGGGGGGGGCTAAATTATTTGTCTTGGTTGATTACGAAGGTTCGTTATTGAAGACAATAAATCAAATTCCTGATTGAAAACGTGTGCAAAGTATAATTCTCACTGCTAATAGCAAACTGAGCAGGACATTCATTGGAAAGAAAGAAAGTGATACGTAATCTTCAAACAGTCTCGCGTTGATCTCGCCATAACGTCAAGAAGAAGCTGAGGTGAAGCTGAAATTTTGAAGCCGGCTGTTTTGATCCGTGCAGAATCAACAGCAAAACTGTTGACGAATAACAATCAACATTCTAAGATCAAAAATGAGGAGTTCCTACCCATGGAGTTGATCATTGGAACACACTCATCATGCATGGATTGAAACGAAACATTACTAACGGGTAGTTCTAATTATAAGTCTAAGGATATTAAGAAAAAATTCGTGCTCATTGCAGGCCTCCGACTGCACGACTGCGGAAACCATTACATATTTTGTAAAACGCGAACTGGGTTTTTTTTTATTGTTACTTTATTGTGTTGTACACTATCAAGTGAGATCACAGGTATTTCTTATACAAATCACCTGAAACGTGTGGCATTTCTTCGCTCCCTTCGAAGGGCTAATGCATTCCACTTAAAAGAAGTTTATTAGCGGACTGGGTTTGAAATACGAATATATCAAATAATCTTGGCTAAGGCTGAGTAAACAACTGATGGTGTTTTTCTCGGTTTTCCTTCCTGCGAGACCTATGGCGTCATCACTCAGGCGGATAGTTAACATATTGCTAACTCATGCATTCGATTTCAGCTTGCAATCTGTGATTGAACTTGGCTATTTGAAGCCTTGGCGGAAATTTGCAAATTTAGCTTTATAGTTGGATATTAAAGAGATTTCGATGAAATTATAGAAACACTCAGCTAAGAACTGTGAGATCGCTGATTTCGTTGAATGTTTTTAATTTTGTATTCATAATATAGGATACATTAACGAAATGAAGGAATTAAGAGAAGCGTAGTAAATCGTGATAAATAGCGATATGATGCGGCATTTCCTCTTTTATTTAACCTATGGTTTGCCCTGCTTTTGATGAACACGGAATGAAATCCATTCAGCTTGGCGGTCCGGAAAATTGAGGCGGAGAGAAGATTAGTATCCGTGAAATTTACCCCATTTACGGTCCTATACCGTCCACCCAAGTTAGGTCCCAAAGCTCCGAGTGCGTGATGGGTTCGAAAATAGCCCTTGATCCGGAAATGAATGAAGCCGACCCTCAGTAAACGAGTACCAGCTAGATTTTCACTAGCAAGTGTTTGGGGGAAGGATGATATCTCGTATCATTTGAAAAGTTGTCATCCGGGACTCGACTGAATCAATTGATAATTCGACGCCATGAGTTCTTGGGCTGGTAAAGAAAACGTAAAGTCCAAATCGCACATGATTGTCGGAAGTAGTGAACTCAACCAAAGAATATTATGTGATTTGCGGGTCTGTATAGTTGTCAATGCTGCAAGGGGTACAATTCTGAGAAAACACAGGGCAGATCGAAGTGATAATAGCCATCGGGTCCAGGCAACTCCAATAAAAACACGTTTACACATGTATTCAAACTTTTTCAAATATATTTAAATCTTTTCCAATTGTACATATCTAAGCCATTATCTACCGCAAAACAGTTGAATAGCTGTTGAGTATAAACAGTAGGTTTATGTTTTTAATGAGGAGAGTACAGAAAATTAATGAATTTGTCGTCCTGTTGCCGGATTGGGCTGTAGTGAGAACTTGTTCATCACGTAATACTTCCATAAGAAAATGTCCTCCTTCCCTGCTTAACGTCTGTCTTGCTACTATTTTGACTTTAAAATCATTTCTTCTGGCAGTAGAAATGCTAACTATTTTGTGATTTTCTAAGGGAACTGGAATCTGAACTTTAAGAGGACTCCCACGGTGTGCTGCTGATTTTGATTATGGACAGCGAACAAAGTCATCGATCAGCCGCGTTTACATCATTCATGAAAACTTCTCAAATTACATTCAAGTTTTGGCTACCCTATTCCGCCATGTCAAACCCTGTTGAGCAAGCTTTTACCCTAATCAAAACAATAGCGAGACAAATGTTAGGAGAACATCACCTTATGGAAGTAATTCGGAAAAGTGTGTCTTTAATTACACCTCATGACTGCTTTCTCATTTTCGGTGCTTTCCCAGGTTTCATCGATTGGTCCAGCATTTTTGGGGAGAACCTTTTCAATAATATACTTTTGTAATCGACCGCAAAAAATAATTGTATTGTTATTTTTTAATTCGCCTCAAAAGTTGTTGGTTTACGTTTCAAGATGCATAGTATCCTATGTATTCTAATCCAACAAAAAAATAACCTCCCACATGGAAAATATGTGAAAAAGTATGAAAAACTCGATCGGAGATGATGACATGACTAGTATATTCTTTAAAAATCCATCCTGTAACACAGGTCTGCCTCCAGTCACTTTTATTATCCACGCGTATAAAGACAGACCTGCGATTTGTGATCAAATAGATGATCGTAAAGCAACCAGAGTGGTACCATTCGGTTCAGGGAGCTTATTTCTTCCTGAATCAAACAAAATAATAATAATAACCCATCCAACACAGCGAGCTACTGTTCGAACCAACTACCCATCTGTAATAGGGTGTGGTCAGTAGACACTCTATTAACCATTATTCGGTCCTTTCTTCGAAGTTGCGTCTGTTGGTGTATTGTAGCCATTGGTGGAGACTCTTTCAAGTATGTCCAGCATACAACTGGATTTTCTCAGAGTATCAACGTCTGAGAATGTGCGGAGGACTTTGGCTTTCCCTTATATCTCTCAAAAGGAGGACAACACATAGAAAACAGGGCCGACGGCAGGACTAGGGGCATCCGCCTCAAAAGGGATCAAAGGGAGTCCTGTAACTGCCCCACACGAATGCCCTGCGGGCGAGTTCGTATTTAGAACCCAGAATAATGCAAAGCGGTTCTCTCGACCAAAGTTTCATTATTTTTTCTTTAGGTAAAGCTAACTATCTGGGTTTTACTATACTTCATTGGGGTACAAGTAGTTCAATGATGAAATTTCAAGTTAATAATTAAATACACAGATAACGATCATTTAGATTGATCAAATGATCGTTCCAAGAGTTTGGTTAATTACATGTAAAAAACAAAGATAGAGACATTTTAAATTTAGTGATTTATAAAACACAACATTACATCTTCTAATTAATTTAAATACTTGATTTCTTCATTCTTTGATTACATCCTGACAAGCCTCTACTAAATGAAAAAAGAAAGGGAAAATAGAAAACCGAACAGACATCCAAATCAAAGATGCGACACTTCATAACTATCATTTGATTATTCGATAATAAACAAAATATAAACATAACATAACTCATAAACAAAACTCGAACTGTATTTTTTCCCCTCTATTCGTTTACGGAAAAAGCTTTGATCATTAATGATCCGCTGACATAGGAGTAAACTGCCATCATTTTCGCGTTTTCATCCCGGAAATCCAATAACGAGGTGAGGGGAGATTCCAAGCTTAAAGAGTTCAAGGGCACGTTCACATCGATGTATGGGGCAATGTGGAAGCTTCGGTAGGCATTGTGAAGCGGGTTGATGAACATGAAATGTGTAATGTCCTCCCTGACCAAAAGATTGCATTGCATACACATCTCTGACAATTTCAGGATGCAGACACTTCTTTTGTTGAAAATAAGCAGTTTTTCTCTCGATGATAACCTAATCTGAGCTAGCATCCTCTATACGTTGATGTTTTCGTGGTAACCGAGGTATAATTGACTCCCTGAATAATTAATTATTCATCTGAAAAGTTGGCTGTATGAAGAATTGCAAGTTCGCTCTATGCCCATGCACCAACAGTGGATCGTAAATCCCTCCACCGGGCTGCTGTAGTTCGCCTTGAGAACCTCAAAATTTAACGCGGGCGATGAGATGTCTGCTTTTCCAACAGTTGCCAGGTAGCACTTAAATTTGCTGATCCAGTTGCACGCAGGGTCGCCGATAAAGCCATCAGCATAAGATTTTACCAGCTCTTAACAACCAACCTTGGCCTCCTGTCGCCATCCATCCTCAAAACCCTCAGCAGAAACCCAAGGCTGAGGAAGAATACCTGCGACTTTATGGGGACTCGTCCCAAATTAATAATTAACAAGAATAATGTTAATAATTTCATATACATATCTAACGGTGCGCCGAGTGGACTAACATAAAGATGGTCAATCGTGAAGCGACACACATCAAGTCCAAACGAAAATGCTCTTTATTCTGAATATTTTTCTTCATCTAGAAAACTCACCTTATCTATATTGATTTACGAAACTTGCAAACCTCGACTTTTTCGATATGTGGTCAGTGAGCCACATTTCACACTCTTCGGACAGCGGATCTTCAGCTTAACACTTGTTGATTTCTCAATTTTTATCCGGTTTTTTGAAATATTCAATGATTGAGAGTGATTGTGTAACCAAATCATTCAGGGTCCCAACGCTTTATACTGGAGAAGTGTTGAACGTTCAAATAACCGACTCTTTATTTCAAATAACCGTAATGAGTTTATTTCCTTTATCTATTAGAGTATGCCATTTATATCTTAGTGGTTGAATATTCAATGAATATGGGTTTTAAATTCATGGAACATTATGAACAATTTAGTTAGTTTCTAACCTTAATTGGAGGGTATCATGTGTGGTTTAGATTGATGCGATGGAAACGCGCCCTTGGGGACCTCCACTTACGTTTTAGTAGGTGTCCTAGCACCTCCCGTCATACCTGATGTCGGCCCTCTAACAACCTGTTCAATTTATTTGTCAGCTCGCTGGTTCGTTCATAACAAGCACCCTCGGCTTCTTTGATCGTTCAATCATCCCTTGTCTTCCAGAGAACGGCCTTGAGTGTTGGTTCCACACCTTTTTATATTTCCCAGTGGATTCTGAAAATTTTTTACCGGCTCACATAGCCGGTTGGTCTCGATTCAGAAGCCACCCCTGAGATGACTCTTTGGATAAATGTCCGCCCCGTTCTTTACGGTTTCAGTCGAGTTATTACTCTCACCCAGTGGAGTTGAAACGCAGACCACGTGTGGACTTTAGTGGCAGTAAAGACGTTTCCACAGCTAATAACTTATACTTTTTTGAGGGTTTCTTATTTTCAAAATCTACAAATGGCTGCATCACGGTCATGATATTTGTTGTGTTATTGTTAGATTAGTTCCAAATGGTACCTATCTCTTTATGAATTGTCATGCCCTCTTCATAAATTAGTCTGGATTGTAATAATTTATTGGGCGTCTTGGTCTCCATTCCAGTATTTACTCCTCCATTGGTTGAAACGATTTATTGTGACCAAAGAAACATTACCTTACCTTATGTTCTTCAGTGCTCTCTCTCTCTCTCTCTCTCTCTCTCTCTCTCTCTCTATGTCTCTCTCTCTCTCTCTCTCTCTCTCTCTCTCTGTCTCTCTCTCTCTATCTCTCGCTCTCGCGCTCTCTCTCTCTCTCTCTCTCAACTCTCTCTCTATAGTCTGAGCTCTTCCTCTAAAGTATGAGGGTTTTTTAAAATCCAAAGTGCTGCTTGGTGGACAAATTTAGGCTTCAGCTGCTCTGACGAACTGCTTGAATGCTTCTACCCCATGAGCTTATGAAGAAAATCGTCTTCTATATCCTTTCTGTTGCCAGTTGATTTAAAACATCTTGGCTGTGCCCGAATATTTATGTGTGTCCTCTTTATGATCTACAACTGCAATTGTATTTGTGTTATATGTATTACTAAAACTCACGTTTTAGAATTTCCGATTTTATAAAACTTTAGTTACTAGATATGAAACCTTCAAAATTAATGTTATTACTATCAATGAACGAGAACTTCAATAAGACTCTCTGTCAAAATTTACTCCCGAATGTATTTGAGTTAATGTAGGCGAGTTGATAGGATACTGCTGAGTACTTCGTGTCGTTATGATGACTAAGATTATAGGAGCTTGTTCATTTTACCGTATGTTCAGTTGTATCTGAAATAGTTTGGGAATATGAAGAGATTTTCGGCGTTTGGGTCATTACCTCTTGAAAACCACACTTGACGCCTATTCAAGGCCCGCAGGTAACGGTGACCATACTTGCCGCTTTTGGTACCTCATTGTTTGATAATCCCGTTTGTATGCGAACATATTTAAAGCCTTTAATGGCCTCCAAATTTCCCAAGCTGCTTTGTGCCGTAGGTTTTTCCCAAGCCCTGTTTCTGGCAAACGGGCAGTCACCTGTAGTCTCCCGCCTAGCACCCTGGGGTTTCCCGGGGTAGTTGTAACCCCGTCCCTGATTGGTTTCTACTATCCCCCTCTCTCTGCTTCCCACGATTCCCCACTCTAAATTTTCTTCACTTCCCCTCCAAACAAAATTTTCCCGTTTTTTGGTTAACAGAATCCAGAGTCAGTTCTCTCCTTCGTTTTTAGCTTGCTCTTACACCCTTGTTAACTCGACTGACTTCATATCATAGTTATCAAAGTGACTTCATTTTCATAACTAAGTAGTGGCAAAGCAGCATATTTTGTGATATTGTTGACTACCCGCGAAACTTCAACTTCGGCAGAAGCGCCCTAAGATTTTATTCTACAACAACTTTATTCATTTTATTGATTCACTATATCGACGAATACGAATTGAATGATATATTTCCATACTCGTTCATTGAGCATGTACGCATTGATTTGAAATATAGCCTCCATCAGTTAACTGCATAACCGTTTATATCTTCCTTGGGTTCACCTCAACACCGTAGAAAAGGCCTCCTGATGTGGTTTGAATTGGGAACGAATCGTGCTATTTTTCCGGCGATATTAAATTCTGAGTTATAAAATAACTTCTGATTCCCTTTTATGGGAAGAATGTAGGCTACTATGCCTGGGATTCTCTTTTCCCAAATCCTTGCTGTACTCAGTAATTTGCCATGTCCCATGGAATTGGACATCGATATTTCTTTAAATAAATTGCGTCGAGCTAACCAGTTTTATCGTTGTTCCGATAAATCTGAGCGCTTTTACCTTCTCTCGCTTTCCTATCTGTTCGAGGGGAGAGCGTAACAGGTGAATACAGCCGCCTTCAGCTTACAGCTCGAGCATTTAATCATTCATGAGTTAAGTGACTCCCCGCTTTCACTTTATCAGCACTTCACTTGAATGAGCTTGTTATATCCATGTTATTCATTTCCTTAGATTTGTTACGGGCGTAAAGTATTACAAATGTTAATCATGAAATGGACGAAGTTCGTTGTGTAATATATGTGTGACTTCTTCTTTTAAGCTCTTGAAAGCTTTTTCAATAATCAGCAATCTTCATTTTAATATTCGCTAAAAGGAAAGTGCACGAGTTGAAAGTGAGTGTGAAGTAAAATCAATATCACGGAAACTTGTCTAAAGAATCGTTACAGGTGTTGTTGAAATGGCTCTTTCATCCATTGTAGTTTTGTTGTACAGCTTTCTACAGTGATGTATATGTGGGGTGTTTGTCCACTTGTTTGCAGTAAGCAACCCACAATATTAGTTGAGAAGTGAATAAACAAGGTGGTATTGGGAAAGCGAAGCCTGCGAACCTCCATTGTGTGCATATTGTTTCAACAAACACGTTGGTGTTCACCCATCACGTTGACGAGATTGAATGCATGATGAAAATTTACTATTATCCTGTTGTTACTAGAAAGTTGAAATTCATATTACAAAACATAATGACTCATGTTTTATTGTAGGTTTTGGTTTATTATTCAATGATAAACCATTGTAATCGCTCTTGAAAAAAAAAATCTAACCCGCCCGAAAATTTCATGGTTTACGTTTCAAAGGGTGTACAATCCGAATCTGCAATAACAATTTTTCCGTCCGTCCGCCGTACGTCGTACGCTGTACGCACGATTTCTCCCAAACGGCTGGAGCAAAAGATCTGAAATTTTCAGGAAAAATCCATGTTGGTCCGACGACGCCCCAATTCTTGAGCCAGCTCTCTCACTTAATTTAAAGTGCCCTTTAAGGGTTGTCAAAGTTTTGTAAAAAAAAAACCTCAAAAAAATCAAGGCGGCCTAAATTTGTTCTCTTTTTGAAGAACACTCCACGAGGAATCGAATGAGCCCCTCCCCAGGTCCGTAGGTCAAACCATTCCCGATCTATGGCCCGATTTATGGTGCCAACATTTAATGCGTTATTTTGGTTTATTATTGTTTTTGTGTTGATATCAGTAACCTAGTGACGTAGTGATGTAGTAATGTGGATACTGGAGTGAACTCTTAAAAGGCTTGGTAGCCGATACACGGGTTGAAGCATTCTGATGACCATAAAAAACGCTGCAAATTCTTTCACTTTTATTATTCAATTGGCTTGCGTTATGATTTGAATTGGCTTTGGAGTGTGCGTTTCACTGGTGATAGAGCGATTATTGAATTTCAGGAGGCACACAAACATGATCAACTGATCAATCCAAATAGGTATTTTGGTTGAGAACAGATTTACGTGCTCTATGCATATCTCCTGAAATTCAATAATCGCTCTATCACCTGTGAAACACGCACACTCCAAAGCTTAGTAGAAATTCAAATCATGAACGCAAGCCAATTGAATAATAAACCCCAGTGAATGAATTTGCAGCGTTTTTTCATATGATAAAAACCGTCACATGGGAATTGTACAGAAGATCGTTACATAATAGCTCGTTATTTCACCATTCCACCATATAAATCTTATAGTCCGCACTATTTACTTCATCCAGCCAAAGTAAATATTTCAGCTGGTCCTCCAGCCATTGGATTCATATCAACTTTTAATTGATTGAATCAATACATAACTGCATTTTGAAACAGTGATTGCAAATTAAAATACTCATACCTCGAAAAGGTTTTAATTTGGTTCCCAATTAAAGAGAAGAAGAGTTTAAACTGCGATCGACTGATTAAATTTCAGCGCTAATACGTGTATTAAAAATAAACGGTACGGTTGATCAGAAATTAAAAAGTGAATTATCCTCTAAGTATTTGACACATTGACCTCTTGCACGGAACACTGGTCTCCATAAAAGAGCCCTCAGCTATCGTTACATTCTCGCCCGTATAATATCATATCTATAAGATACCTAATTTGCTAGAACTCTAACTTTTCGTTTGAATCGGTATCAGTCTAATTAATTGAATGAAACCACCCAGAGCATAGTAACGACCATTAGCCTTCAAGAAGGGTCTAAATGTTGGAAGGGTAGGATCGCAATCTCGACAGTGAACAGGCTTGCTATTCAATTAAAGGCTGATTATCAGCTAACTATGCTCGATCTTACACGGTTTCAACTGTCTATGCACGTACAATATCTGACTATAATTGACCTGCAATTAGAGCAAAATAGTTATTTGCTAAAAACCATTGTGGGACACCCGGTATTATGATTCTAGATATCTGAATATAGAATCTATAATCAGTTTTTTAAATCAACATTTTTGAGACTTAATCTTTTCAACTATTGCAGGGAGATATTTACAGTTGTTGTTGCAGATCCATCTGATCTGATCGATTAATTTAATCATGGATCGCGAATCAAGGATCCACTT
The DNA here is from genome assembly GCA_031894815.1 of Creontiades dilutus. Lineage (NCBI taxonomy): Eukaryota > Metazoa > Arthropoda > Insecta > Hemiptera > Miridae > Creontiades > Creontiades dilutus. The sequence continues at coordinate 1,669,899 of JAVIWC010000437.1, read as the reverse complement.
TGATGGAGTGGTTCATGTGACAGAACCTCCGCTAGGTAGTAGTAAGTAAAGTAAAGTAAACAAGGAATTTCACCTTGGATTTTCGTCCGACTACCCGGAGATGTCGCGGACGTCGCCAGCCGTCCTCCAGAGAAGATCGGAACTAGGTCTGACGATTTCGCTCGTGGCTTCCCATTGCCTCACGCCCCTGGGTTGGGAGCGTTTTGGATTCACGTGATATCGAGATCAGAGGTGAACTGTCTAAAGACAGGACAGGTACACAACACTTGATAGGATTTTGGTCCTAATCATTGGTGCCAGCCGGATTCGAACCGGGGCAATCAGTACTCCCACTGAAAGTAAACAGCTAGAGGACTGTCGCCCCAGCTCGCTCGGACAATCTGTCCCCCTAGGTAGGTATTTCGGTATTTGGCGGAATAATTCCTTATGATGTCAAAATTTTATGAAACCTCCCTCATCTGCATTCATTGCGCACCACTGTTCTTCATATCATAAAACCTAATTTAAAAGTGATATCTAATCCGTCTTTACTTAATGTTCCTCACCAACTCATACATGGTGTCAGAAGTTTTGGTATTAAAAAAAACATAAAAAGTGAGTATGAATAAGTTTGGAACATTATTTTACTTATTTTTTTTGCGGAAAAAAAAATGGAGTCGAAGGCGCAACGAGTTTACCGTTGTTGGAGACGCCATTGAAGAGAACCCGTAAAAAATCATTCAACATGAGCGATGCAATACCACCTCAGGTATTTAATTTTGAAGCAAGTGATCTCAAGCAAGAATGGGATGATTGGATTCAGGCATTCGGCATATACCTCATCGCTTCCAAGAAGAAGTCTGAGAAGGATAATGTGAAAATAGCCACCCTGCTGAACCAATTGGGATTTAGAGGAATAGAAATATTTAACTCACTCAGAGCTGATATAATAAGTGTATCAAAAGAAGAAGCAACGCCTGCTGTATTCACAAAGTTCGACGAAGTAATCGAAGCCTTCGGTAATTATTTCTCGCCTAAACGCAATGTACTGTATGAGCGCTCCAAATTTAATAGGCTCACTTTGAAACCTGGTCAACCGCTAATGGAATTCATAACCTTGTTAAAAACTGCCGCGGCAACCTGTTAATTCAACGACGAGCGTAACAACCTAATACGAGATAGGCTAATCTCCCAAATCAACGAAGAGGATCTCCTAAATCGTTTACTGGTTCGAGGATCCAACCTCTCCCTAGAAGATGCTACCGAAGTATGCAAACTACACGAAGCGAGGAAGACGGAACTGAAAGACATCACTGAAGGATCAGCACCTGAAAAGCAAGTAGATGCCATAAAAAAAGGTATCATGAGAAGATCTAAAAATAATGAAAAATATCCGAGTAAATTCAATAAAGTAAATAAAACTAATAAAAATCTATACGATTGTAAGAAATGCGGTACTCAGCATGAAGCTAGGAACTGTCCAGCTTATGGAAAAAAATGTACGATTTGCAACAGTTGTAGCTTCATTTTCTACGAGGTTGAAGACAATAACGACCTACTTGAAATATTGCTAAGACTTGAAGAAAATTATCCAATAAAGTCGTTTGAAACTACATTAAATCCCGTGGGTTCTTATTTTTTAATAAGTCAATATTTTGTTTTCAACGGCTTTGAGCCTGGAGAAAAAAGTTGGCGGAACAGCCTTGACGGCGTATAATGCCGATGTTTGTTTTCTAGTCAAGATCGTATGATTAACGGTAGAAGTTAGTGCTGAGTTACCTAAAAGACACAGTGACCTAGATTGGGAAAATACTTTCAGCCCTCTAGAACTTGCTCACTGATAAGGAAACCAAGATGGGATCGAATGTCTCTGGCTGGATGGCGACCAAGAAAATATTTCTAAAAGTCGGTGATTGTGGCTGCTGGCTTCTCTTGTTTTCATGAATTATTGCGGAAACAAAGCTACTGCAATGTTCGACAATGACTGAAGCATTTTTGTTCTTTCTATGTATAAAGACTTTATGCATTGCTGAACTAGGATAACGTTATTCGACTCTACTCCACATCTTTGCAATTCTGCGCTTAACCATAAATATGGGCGTTAATCATAATCAACCTGTCACATTCACATCGGATTGGGGCATTCAAACTCCGTATTCCACGGGCTGATGTGCATTAGGGTTATTCGTGAGAGAGATGTCGCCTGGAAACTCCCGGAAAACGAACCTCAGGCGGACACGTATTTTTTCATTCGCTTTTGAACGCCAATATCGGCTATACGCAACTCCTCTCAAAACTCGATCTGATTCCACGTATTGCTGCCGGCTCATCATTGCTGTTTTCATCCCTTTTTTGTCTGCTAAAACCAACCGCTTCCTAGAATTCTGCCAGTGGCAACTCATTTATTATTTATCAAACCTCCCATCGCTCGCTAAAGTCTCAAACCATTTATCAATTGTTAAATGCACATATAATAATTTTCACAAATTTTTTATTCTGTATTGATCCAATCACTGTTTTTATGAATTAATTACACACTTTTCCTTCTTCGTAAATTCGCACAATCCATTTTATTTCTATGTTATTGGGTAAAGCATGTTATTAAATGAAGAAATATTATTTAGAAAACAACTTTTTATCCTAATAATTTCGTAGTTAACACTTTTTGAGTCCAAAATAATTTGACGTATAACGCAAAAATAAAAACCCTCATACATTTGGTTATGACTGAAACTGTATCATACTTTACTGTAACAGATTCTCTTGTTATAACGCATTACAAGAAAAAGTTCGAGATACGTTTTTATTAGTGCATTCCGGATGATGCGGTAATAATAAAGGGAAATTGTGCTGAATAGAACGAGAAATCAAAAGCTCTAGTTATGCTATAAAACGCACGACCGCCAAGTCGTGCGGTTTGGTATCCACCGCCTAGTTTCTGCTTCCTGAAATATCCTTGCACTCATTTTTAACGCCCTTGTTCAAAGCGGATAATCGTTTTCCGTGTAATATGCTGCTAATAATTTTTCGTAATTTTTGCGTTTTGGTTAAATTTTTTTAATATGGGTTCTTCATAAATAATCAACCAAGAAAAAAAGGACCCCTTGAAATTGGCTGGTTTACGTTTGTAAATATAGTGTTTCGAAAATTTATTTTCTAGTCAAACCACAAACCATAGATTATGAAACTCGGCTCAAAAATCACTTTATTTGATGTAGTTGGGAAAACGCTATTTTTAAAAAGTGGAATTTTTAGAATTATTATTGACAGGAATTGCTTCAATTAACCTAGTGATCCCGCACGAATGTTGTCTATGCTGGCTCATTTGCTGTCGGTAAAATTTGGTAGGAAAAAAGAAAGGGAACCCCCCACCAGTGGCCTCTGATTTTTGAGTCGAAATGCCAAGATAAACATTTTGTTCTAATATCTTATACACGTGAAAAATTGGAAATAACAACTACATTAGTACCTACATAAGTACGTGTAGGTTTTAGTACCATATTGCAAAATAAAGACAGATACCGTAACAAATTCTTGGTTGACTGAGGTAGCAGAGCTCGGTCAAATTATGATATCTGGTATTTTAAAAGCACTTGAATTCCTGTAAGGTGATCCCGATTTATAATCACGGTGAAAATGCCGAAGAGTTGACGAAAAATTCATCTCGTCTTTTGAGCTAAATTCATAATAAATTTCAAATTTAGGAGTCCGATGTAGTTCCAGGACCTGAAATTCCATCTGCCGATTTGGAATCTGGTTGAGAGTGGTGTGAAGAACAAAATGGGTCATTTCGCGGAACACTCAGCTTCGAAAAAAAAAAGAAACTCACTTTCATGGAAAACAAATATTTTCCTTACTATTGTCTTTTTTTAATTTTTTTTTTTAAATATTTTTATTGGCATTACTTTATGTATACAGCCATAAATTATTTAACAAATTGTAGAGATACTGCATATCTATTTTCTAAAAACTACAACAATAACAAAGATCATACATTCATATAGTAATATTACAATTCGATATGAAATTAAATGTTTCTTCATAAACTAGCAGATTTTTGGAAGATAATATCGAAATATAGTCGAAACTTATATTAGTATTTCTTGATATATTGTTGAACAACACCATTCTCTCACTTTCATAGTGTTGCCATTCCATGATAATATGTTGAAGGGTTCCATTTGGGTGTCCACATCGTTGACATTGAGGGGAATCTTTCACTCCAATTTTGTGCAAATATGCATCGCACACGCCGTGGTCCACTCTTAACCGAAACATAGAACGTCCCATGGACTTGCTGACGTTTTTGTTTCTAAACCAAGGAGAGCGAGGTGGGTGGGGTTCAATCTGCTTATAAAAGCTACCATTGCTGGATCGAGCAAACTGCTCCTTCCATTTTTCATTATAAAGCTTCTTAATGATAGGCACTGTTTCCTCTCCCATCATTTGATCATCCAGCGCTGTCCCTGAAACCGCTCCGTCTTTTGCCATTTGATCCACCCGCTCATTCGGGATCAGTCCCGCATGAGCTTTTACCCAGATGAATCTTATTTCCTGGTTATTAGCACGACAGGCTTCCAGCATTTGGAGTAACCGGACGATTAGGACGTTCTTCGCCCTTTGAAAGCCGCTAGATTTGAGGAGCTGTATAGCACTCAGAGAGTCCGTGCAAATCAAATGTGGTCTGTCCCTGATGTTTCGTATGCTGATGAATTCTACTGCTTTTACGATTGCTTGGACCTCAGCATTGAAGGATGATGTCGTGTGAGGTAGCTTGTATTTCTCACCATAGTCCGTCAGTACTTCATGAAATGCACATCCAACTAGGTTTCCTGATTTTGATCCATCAGTGAAAATTAGCATGGCATTCGGCCACCTATTGTTGACGAAATTGAAAAATTTTTGGTTGATATTCAACTGCTCTCGAGTACTATAGGTGTACACGCTTGTTGCAACAGTCACCATCAATTCTTCATAGTTAATCAGGAAAGGGCTTGGTTTGTTAGTGCAATAGAGTTTATTCAAATCTAGGTATTCTTGCGTAAAGCTCTTCGTAAGTAGGGGAGTCTTCATCCTTGTTCCTGAAGTCAGTGTTTCGATACTCATTCTACATATGTCCTGGACCATGGGACGTTTTTGTGCTCTTATCCTCGACATATATCGATCGGAGAGCATTTGAAATCGGAGTATTAACGGCTGGTCACCGGATTCGGCTAAGATTGCGCCGATTGGCGTTGATTGGAGAAATCCCATGCACTGACTATTGTCTTCTTCAATATATTGGAAGTAAAATGCCGGAAAATCTCATCATAGAAATGATTCATTTTCAAGACACCACCATTTTGAAAATTTGAGGGGACAGGGAAGTGACTAAAATCGTACGGCTTTGTAAAATTTTTATTAAAACTTCCGAAAATTTAAGGAGAAAGCAAGATATCACAAATACCTTGTAGAAGAGGTCTATTTATTTAAAGATATTTATATCTTTTGAAATGTATATCCCTCTGGTTATATAAATGACTCCTGAATTCGTGTCTGGCGAACCTGATTCATATTCACGGGAGAATGCCGATGATTTGTCGTGGAATTCATCCGTCACCATGAGGTAAACTACGTCAGAATTTCGAAATTTTACACTGCCTTAACCTTTGCGAGACCCAGTCTCCGGGTTTTCTCAACCAATGGGGTTGGTGCCTGTCGAATTTGGAGGACAAGACATTTTCCCTCTTATGAGGTAGAAAATCAGCTTTAGGCTCCCAGACTATTACGGCTGAGGTCTTCAGAAGAAACCTTTATTATCGCCTTGTTCTTGTTACATTGGTCAACTAGACTTCTTTATCTTCTATTTTCTACCCCATCTATTTCCCGTTGAACCCCTAATCAATTCCATGCTCAATCAATAATTTCCGTAGTACCTACATTCTGTTTTTAAGGATCAAATTCCGAATTGGTATTGTGAAAATAATAGTCATAAAATATCCTCTTACAAAGGGAGAATGTATGAATGTACAGCAACATAACTGTTATCATTCAACTGGTAGCTATCAAAATCAGCTTTAACAAATTACTCCCCCTTACTAGGTACCCCCTATGATCGTTTAAAAACAATGCCGAAATTACTGGCACATTCTTGGTCGGTTGATTTTTGAGCCTAATTTCGTAAACTTGTGGTTCAGTTAGTTTTGAAGAAACATTTCAGGTCGATCTCTATTATTGTTAATGTCTACGTATATTGAATAGTGAAGTAATACATTTTGCGGGGCTGTTTAATGACAACCACGATGATGGTGGTTTGATTGTTCATTATTGGGTATAATAAATTATATTAGCAGGAAGCGTTGAAAATTCAGTCATTTATTATTAGCAAAAATTACTTGGTAATGAAATTTTTATTTGAATTCCATTAAATTTTCATTTAAAAATTTTGCAGAAATTGCCAGAAATCGATTCAAATCCCAAAATTGATTTTGATTAAAGAATATTATTTAGCAACTAAACTGTGTTATTCCAATGTCTGCTAATAGGCACATTGGCGTCATCTTTACTAATTCCCGTGTTAGATATCTGATCTGTAATAGATATGTTGAATGGTATACATAAGTTGGAGGGAGGGGGATGATTAAAGAGGCAGTGATCTGTTCATGGTCTCCGAGGAATTCAATCTTACTACAAGACTAGAATTTTTTTATATTCATTCGTTCACTTTATAATAAGTATGATTGTAGGGTATCATACATTTCAACTCCAAGAGCTCGAAAAATTACAAAATTCGCTCATGTGTTCATCCAGTTCGACTGGAAGTTTTATTGCTTGTATTCTAGACATTCTTTGTTGCTACCTTACAACTAAACTGTTAGTTCTTGTCGTCATTTCAGCCCCAGGCTCCCTTCTCCCATCCCAAAATGTCGGTCGAGCGGTTTTCAAACTACTCATTGACTCGATGATAATGTCGTTGTGACCTACCCTTGACCGCTGCCCCTTTTTACGAAACTGCCTCTTCTTCTTTCTTCCCCTTTCAACGAACACTTTTGGAAAAAGGAGCTTTTTATTCGTCCGAGAGAAAATCCCGAATCTCTCATCCCCAGAGGGAATGTTTTCGTAAAACCATCACTATACCCCTCTTCTGTGATCTGTTTCCCTACAATATCCTTTCAGAGCGGCTCTCAAACTCACTTGTATGACCTCACGCAACTCGATAATCTCTTGACTATATCATTTTTTTGTTCGCTGTTCTTTCTATTGATTATTCTCGCCCTTTTGATCCTATTCAGATACTCTGCCCTCCTTCACTTGATTGAGCTTGAACTCTGGGTTCATTAATACAGAACAACCTTTTTTTTTTCTGCCCGCTTTTGATATCAAACAATAAACCTGGTAGGTATTCTCGTCTTTTCTCTTAGACTACAACTCTTTTGTTCTCTGGGAAACTCCATTTCCTCGCAAATTCTAGATTAAAATCGTTTGTTCTTGTAAGAGGTCACAACTGATTTAAATATGTCCTGCTCGTGTGAATGTATTTTTCTCACCGCGTCGGGACTTTCCTATCACGATGAGACTGATGACTGTGCCAGATCGTTTTATGTGGTATGATTTTTTTCAAGTTCGGAGTGTTAGTGACAGCGTTCAGCCTTTGGGGGTTGTGATTGATACCTCTCCCAAGCGTTAACTCACCACATCCGAAAACTTACAAAAACCATAGCAATGGAACAACTTGACAAAGGGGAGTGCATTTAATGTTGAAATTCTAATTCCATTTGAAAACGGCATGATTACCATAATGATGAGGTGCTAGATTTTTAACCATGGATTTTCGTCTATGTGGCCAGTTATGAAGAAGCATTTTTCCCCTTTCGGGAGTTTTTTTTTCTTTCTCGATACTCACTAATAATGAGATTCATTTTAAAAATTTTGTGGGATCGTGTTACGGATACAAGGACTTTACGTGCCTCTCCAAAGTAGACAAATGTTTTTTTTTTTTTTTTTTTAACTTGATTCTGAGGCGCGATCAACGCCTGAAATGGCTTTCTGTCTAATTTTCAGTCTAGTATAGCGAATTTTCCAAGAGCCACTTCGTCTATTCTCGCCGATTCTCGATCACTCTCGGAGATTCGTCTCCCACCATCATTTACCGTCGTCTGCTCATCGTCGCGGTGTCGATACGTCCCCAGTACCCATTAATAATCCGAGGTGGAATTTAAGTCACTCCGTCCTATCCCGAAAGCACGTTTTTTACGTCGATCGCTCTCTTTCTATCCCTTTTTTGGTGGTTGTACAATTTTTCTTGGCTCACCTGCGCTTGGGGGCTCCACTTCATGTCTGGCCAGGCCGTTGTATTGCGATATTACCATGAATATCGATCAATCAATCAATACATTTTATTGCAGAAACGAACTTATTGCAAGGAGTTGCGAACTTAATACCTTCTATATAAGTAAATAAAATATATAAAGAGAAATGAACAATGATTCCTCATTTCACTAAAAAGAAAACGAAACTAGGTTAGAGAGCATGAGGATTAGGTTACTTCTGACACTTGAAAACGACTACAATAAGCGACTCGACGAAAGACATCCTTCCTCATATTACTTTTCTCTTTATTCGGGTAATAAAGCGAGAATCCTCTCAGCCTCTGTGAATAGACAACATATTTGTAAATGGTTTGGTAGCAGTTGGGGTGGTTCAGATTCAGCAATTCATCCGTGCAAGATGGGCTGCACGGATTGTTGGTATGTCCGAGGTGGAGTAGCCAGGAATCAGTGGCGCCAAATAGGTGTTTCGGTAGGATTTGTAGAGAAGGCACAAAAACAAGAAATGAACTAGCGACTCCGATTAATTTTCATTACAGTTCATAAATCGTTCCAATCGGTCGATGACACGTTTAAACCCTTTGGTGTTGAACTGTATGGGAGGCAATGACTCTTTCCCCATCCAAAGACGGCTTATTGCCCAGGTAGGCATATCACCAAGAATAGGTATAGCCATCATTCTCCCTGTTTGCTGGGTTTCGTATCTTTCAAATTTCCAAATCGAATGGACGTGATCATCAATTCTATCCCCTTTGCTGGATTTCTTGTATCACCACGGATACGATAGAACTATCTAAATGTCGCAGAATTAAGGTCAGTCTGTTCCTTCAACTACTGTAACGTGAATATTTTTACGTTTCCCGGTTTCGGCGTTGCTACGCGGCGCAGGGCGAATCACGTCGCTGATGAGATGGATTGGCGAATTATTCGACACCTGATCCATGCTCGACATTATATTTTGTATACATTTGAAAATATTATGAGTTGAAGAAGAAGAAAAAGGTAGACAGTTTTACTCTCGAAGTTGATTGTCGACGTCGACTGAATTTCAAGATCGTGGAGGCTGCAGGAAAGCACATTGTCTCGTTGATGCGCAGCATTCGTCCCGTCTCAAAAATTTTCTCTTTATATAATTTTACTATTTTGGATTTCCCGAAGATTTATTTCATTTTTTTATATAATTGAATTATCAAGATCTTCGGGAATTCGTCTGAGGAAGATTCACCGAATTTATTCCGAATGATTTGAAAATTTTGTCGTTCAATACTGACGAAGGTATGAAATCCTTCAGTTTTAGGTACCGATTTACTGCAAGAATTTGGATTTGGAAAGGATTTTCTCTCCCCCGAAGATTGGTTGTCACCCGTCGCCAAGGTTCCAGTGGTGCAGCGACCTCGTGTCGCTTCCTGGACCATTTCCCCCCCAGAGAAACCCATTAGCACCATTAATTGTAGCTCAAAAAGTATTGATACGCGTAATCACAAACAGTAGATTCTTGGAACACACCCCTCCATTATTTAACAAAACTAACATTCTTAATATAACAAACTTAATAAAGTGCGATAAAACTGTTGTTGAAAGAAAAATCATATATTTCCCCCCAGCATATATGTGCGACCCGTTTGCAAAAGCAAGGAATTATGGAAATTCCACTTTTAAAGACTACTGCATCAAAAACTCACTATAGATATGTTGCTATCAAACAATTTAATATTCTTCCAAGTATGGTTAAATTCCAACTACTCAACTATCCTAAAAAAAAACCAATAACGTTATAAAGAAACATCTCATTGATGCATGACCATAGTGTCGTTTAATTGTGCATTAACGAAGTTTTTGTTTCTCTTCTTTTATTCCTAGAAAATTGGTAAGCATTACTATTTGTTTAAGAGATTAGATTAACGCTATTAGTAGAATAGTTTTGTTGATGGAATGGTGTAGGAGCCTATCTGGAGCGCGTATGAGATGCTACTGTTCTCCTTAACACTAGGTGCCCACTAGGGGAAAAGTTTCTATTTTGAGTTCTATTATTTTTCCCTTGTACATTGTAAGGAAATATTCTTTTTCATTTCATTTCAGAGAAGTCCCTTTATACCAAAAAATTTTTTGTCATCATACCAGGTACTGTTAGGTTAACTAACCACCTTAAAAGGGTATAGGTGTTGCAAAATATTTCATTTGCGAGAAACACTTCATTTTTTTGCGCAGTTGACGAGTTAGAGTACTCTCGAGAGTAGTAATAATTTATTTATTATTATTTCAATATTTTGTACTGTTGCTGCCTCATTATTACTGTGCCAGAGGCCCCTGAGACAATATATTCACTTTATTTCCTTGTATTTTTGGAGTTTTCCATTACCCCAATTTTGTTTTTTTCTCAATTTTGGTTAGGTGGGTTCATTTATTCACACACTTTCTGCTCATCTCATCTCATTTCATTCACACTCCAACGAGTTCCAGTTGCCTAAACTAATTAAAGTGCACTATAAAAATAAAAGACAATAATTGTCTTTTAAGTTAATTATTAACTAAATTTAAACACATAATTTTCTACAAACTAAAGATAACTTAACCTAGGTTTCTAATGCAAACCGAAATCTATACATTTTAAAAACTATAAAAATATACTTACATTATGCTCCAATTTTCCTCTAAATGTAGTACTTATTCATTGTCATCATTCATTCATTTAATTTTCCTCTGTCTTTATTATTGTACTCATATTTCCATTTTTTCTCAATTCTTAATTAATTTTGTGATTTCTATAATTATTATTGCCCATTTTTTGCTTTCACTGCTTTGTTTATTGTAATAAATTGTTATCGTGATTATTTATGCTTTTAAGATCCATTTTACCAACCACGTATTTTCAAGAGGAGCACAGAACATTTAGGGACCATTAAGGGTGGTATTCTAGGTTCTGAATTTGAGTCAACCTTGGTCATGTAAAGTCAGTCAACGTTTTTGAGATATAAGTGCAGTATTGCAAACTTGAGAACAGCGAAATTTCCTGGTATTTTTTCTCGAGAAATGTACATGTTATGCTGCATAATTATAATGGACTATATCAGAATTTTTACATTCACTCGAAAACGTATCTCGGAGCGCTAAACTCTGTTCGGCATTCGTTACATCTTAAGCTTCAGCATTCTCTGTTATGATTATTGTTTACGCGTCTGAATCATTATGCATACCTTCGCCTCTAGTTCCACCTGAGAAACATAATCGTTTTTCAGTCCGGTTCCTTTTATCCACTCAGTTAGAACGTACCAGCCTCTAATTCCGAATTCACCTTAGCAATTAGATACCTTGATGCCTTCACAAATGAGTGACCCCTTTCCCGGCTCAGTTTCGGTCCAATCAAGTCAATAGGTTTTGATTCTATCGACTTTCCCAATGGAGAGTCTTTCTCTTATTCTCTTCCAATCCCCTCCACTACTTTTTTTGGCATCGCTTTTAATAACCCGCGATCGGACTGCGAATTGCCTTTTCCCCTCGTGAAATAACAGCTAACGACCACTTTATTCCACAGAACCCCGACCGGTGAATGCTCGAAAACGACCCCACCTCGATTCACTGGAAAAATATTTCATTCACTGTTGCTCAAATTCAACCCTGTTGAAATTGCATTCAGGTAAATATCGTGTTTACTATTGACAATTATCCCTAAATTTAAATCGAACGCTAAGTTTCTGATTGCATCCAAAAATTCACCTAGTTTCCCTACCATAATGATTTTCGACTGCGTAAATTGAATTGAGTATGTCGTTAATTTCGTCGAAGTCAACTTCGTTTGGTCGTCAAAGCGCTGATAATAATTTTATTTTAGAGTAAAATTGGTCATTCAGAACCATCAATAAAAACTTCTCATTGTTATCGTTAATTTCATTACGTACACTTAAACTCGAAAGATCAAACCAATCTTCGCATTCGCCACTTTCCTCATCAAATTCATGGAGTTTTACGATGATTGGTTTCCATAATCGTCCAACACTCGCTTCTACAAACAAAAAAGACTGCAAATTATTACCCAAAGGTTTATTTTTTCTGCATTAGACAACCTTTAGGTATTCGTTAATCATTCATCCATTTTTATTGGACCAATATCAGTCTGAGGTTCATTATCTACATTCGGCGCTTACGGAACTTGTGGTTGTGTTGTGGATGCCAAGAAAAGAGACCCATCATTTCATTTCCGTATCATATTAGGTAAGAAATTAGCTACGAGGATATCCCAGCTAATCAGTGAGTCCATACACCGTCACAAACCCCAGATAGCCCAAAGTCGATAGGACGACTTCGCCATAAATATGACTCTGTAAACCTACCCTCTTGGAGTCGAAGCCGGATTGTGCATAACTCCTGGGATACCCCGTATAAGATGTAAGCCCCTACTGACTCTTCCTATCGTGATCACAATAACCCACTAGATTTAGTGATGGTAGTTTACCTGAAGGGTCGGAATTCTGAATAGGTGTATTACTTGTAAATAACGAGACCCAGTTTAGTGCAGGGAACAGGATGCTAAATAAAAGTCACAATTATAGAAACGTGATTCATTAATGTGAAGCTATTATTCTTATTCTTTCATTGCATTATGCTAATACCATTGAATTAAACAATAATAACAAAGTAATACCATTATTTTAAACGAATAAAACTGAACATAATAGCTTCACATAATACCTTCAGTTTCGATCATTGACAATTTGAAAATATTTACTAAAAGGAAAAATAATATAAATAAGGAATGCAATAGGCCTACAAGAAAGGACAAAGGATATAGGTAGAAAACGTATACATCGCGAGGCGAGAACTAGCCTTGAGCGGCCGTACGCAGGGCAGTTGACGAGGCGAGTCTACTCCATTCGAACTTTAGGTTTATATTTGCCAAAACGGCCTCCAAGACGTCTATCCCAATTTAACCACAGCTTTGAGAATTTTTCTTACAATACCCGTGTGTGTAGCATCGAATGAAAGAAGTTTTAGAAAAAAAATGATAGTTGATAAAAACTACATCGGGAACTTGACAGGACAAGAACGATAAGCAACTTGGCAATCATATCAAGAGAGCAAAAAATAGCTTCTGCACTATCTTTTGATGGTATCATTAAAACATTTGCAGCAAAAAAGCCCGACAATTATCATTTTAAATTTTGTTTAGGGCTTCCATTTCGTACAATAATGTAGTATTATTTATCATCCATTAGTTCGTTAAATTTAATAAAAATTATATGGTATTTTACATTGAGCACTTACTTACCAAACCTTCATCCTTTTAGTAGAAGAGTTTATGCATTGTGAATAAATCAAATTAATTATATTTATATTTTGGTTCATTGGTATATTAAGATGGTATGAGTCATGAGATATCGGGGTCTGTGGGGAGGGGGGGGGGGCCAATTTATTTCTTGCTCTGTGTGAAATACGGGCTGGTTACGTCCCTGGCTGGGAGTCAGTACGTTCTGCCCTCCCAGACGCCCCTTCACTTTTGCGAGTGCGGGAGTCAGTAAGTACTGACTCAGTAAGTAGTCCCCCCACTGAAGATGGAACCTAGTTACGCCCCCCGCAGCGCCGCCCCTCTTGAGAGATAACTCTCCTTCAGCGCGGCGCGGCTGGCGCCTGAGTCGGTACATGAAGGCAGACGCCGGCCGCAGGCGCGTCATGGAAACCTCGACGTCGTGTCTTACGAGCGGGCGCCCATCGAGATCTGTTGGTGCGATCAAACAATACGATACAGAATTGTCAGACGTAACAACGCGGCATCGCGCTTTGTTGCGGCAGAACGATCGTGCGGCGTGGTACGATTTTTCTTCAGTCCAAGAATCATATTGGTACTTGCCAGTTAGTTGAAGGCGGATATAGCTAACGTTAAATACCTACGCTATGTGGATGTACGTCTCACCAAACACTTTAGTGTTCATACTTCATTAAGAGTTCTGTATTATGAAAGTATCAAGTATTAGGAAAAAAGGACCTACGTGGAGGGCCTACCAATGTGAAGTTAGTGTAATATTGGTTTATTATTCAATAATAAACCATTGTGATCGCTCTTGAAAAAAAAATTCTAACCCCCCCCGAAAATTTCATGGTTTACGTTTCAAAGGGTGTAGAATCCGAATCTGCAATAACAATTTTTCCGTCCGTCCGCCGCACAGTGGGCTGAATCACTAATTTAGGTGGACAAAATTCTGAAACTTGTCCATATGCTACCTTTGGGTTCCCAGATCACGGAAAAAATTATTTAAAAAATCAAATTAATTTTTTGACATGATTGGCGAGCACACAGTGGTCTAAAATCAAATTGATTTGCTAAAATTTAAAACTTTCCTAAATTCAACGATTGAAGTCCCAGAATACGGGAAAAATTATATTTAAAAATCGAATTAATTTTTTGACACGATTCGCGAGCACAAAGTGGTCTATTATCAAATTTATTTGCCAAAATTGTACTGAAAAAAAAAATTATGTATCACCCAAAACGCAAAAAATCGCAAAAATTGATTGCAACATTTAAAAACTAGAAGGATTGATGAAACAAATCCTGCAAACGAATCCGTGGAATAACTTGGCGTTAATATAGTTTTTCGTTATTGAATAGGGGCATACATTTACAAGTTGCTAAGTTAAATCCACAGGTAGAACGCAATGTATATTCTATAACGAATGCAGAAATTTAATGTCTTACCTGTCTCAGCAATGTCCATTGTTGAATAAAAGCAATAGAACTTCGCGCTACACACACCTTTAACATAATGAATGGCCATCGAATAAAGATAATCCCACTGCCGATTATCAGGCACTTGCGTAAACATGACTGATTCAGTCCTTTACTATTTGTTTGTAAACACGGTATGGAGGAAAATATTAGTATTTACAGTCTCACTAACTAATGATAAAAAGCTAAAGCACTCAGAAATTCCAGACTTTTGACTTGACTTTTGTCCACCTAAATTGGTGATTTAGCCCACTGTGCGCCGTACGCACGACTTCTCCCAAACGGCTGAAGCAAAAAGGCTGCAATTTTCAGGAAAAATCCATGTTGGTCCGGCGACGCCCCAATTCTTGAGCCAGCTCTCTCACTTAATTTAAAGTGCTCTTTAAGGGTTGTCAAAGTTTTGTAAAATCCCTAAAAACCTCAAAAAAAGTCAAGGCGGCCTAAATTTGTACTCTTTTTGAAGAACACTCCACGAGGAATCGAATGTGCCCCTCCCCAGGTCCGTAGGTCAAACCATTCCTGATCTATGGCCCGATTTATGGTGCCAACATTCGCGTTATTGCTTCCGAGTCTACCAAGGTAGCGGAAGCATTGTTTTCACTTTCGGAATGTGAAAATTTTTTTGTCTCCAAAATCAAAAATTCCACTCGCATTTTGCGTTTTAGACCTTTCTGAACAATTTTGGTTCCGTGTCTGTCTGTCTGTCAGCAAATCCTTGTTACGGGCAAAACTACACGAAGTTATAGTCCGATTTTGATTAAATTTTCAGGGATTGTGCGGGTTGGGGTGTAGATGGTCCCCTATAGGTTTCATGACAACCGGATCAATACTAGCCTCTGCGCAAGCGCAAACGTGAAATCCTTGCCAGAAGCATAACTCTAGGAGTTCTTGACCGATTTCGATGAAATTTTGGCAGACGTTTTTATTTTTGGAAATGTCATAATAATTATTTATCACTTCAGTCATCTATCCATTCAGCGTCAATGTCAATTTTTATTATTAGGTATATTTTATAGTTTGTTCAACAGTTGAACATGCCTACCTTTATTTTCTCAAGTTATGCTCCTGCATAACAATAAATTTACCCTAATTCAATATTTACTTCGCCTAATTGAACGAAGTTCTTTAGTCAATAATAATTTTCAATGATCTATACAGTCATGTTATGGATACGAGGAAGCTATGCGCCACACCCACTTGGCAGACGTTTTTTGGTTTATTATTGTTTTTGTGTTGATCTCAGTAACCTAGTGATGTAGTAATGTGGATACTGGAGTGAACTCCTAAAAGGCTTTGTAGCCGATAGACGGGTTAAAGCATTCTGACAACCATTAAAAAAAAAAAAAAAAAAAAAAAAGCCGCAAATTTTTTCACTGGGGTTTATTATTCAATTGGCTTGCGTTCATGATTTGAATTTCTACTAAGCTTTGGAGTGTGCGTGTTTCACAGGTGATAGAGCGATTATTGAATTTCAGGAGATACGCATAGAAACGTAAATCTGTTCTCGACCAAAATACCTATTTGGATTGTTCAGTTGATCATATTTGTGTGCCTCCTGCAATTCAATAATCACTCTATCACCTGTGAAACACGCACACTTCAAAGCTTAGTAGAAATTAAAATCATGAACGCAAGCCAATTGAATAATTGCAGCGTTGTTTAGTTAGGTTATCGTAGAGTAATGTACGATGACCGTTGAAAAAAAAAGTGCACGCTTCGAAAAAAAAAAATAATAAAATAAAACATTATAGGGAGGGGCCCCGAAAATATTTTGCGGGGGGGCCCCGCTGAAAAACGTTACGCCACTGGCAAGGTGATAAAATGATTGAAACAATTAAGCGATAAATTGTTGGAATTGAGCTCCTCCTGCAGTAACGCACGCCCCTGCTCTGAGTAGAAATGTTGTCATTTTCGTCGTTCTCATCGCAAATTATCAACACATTGATTATGCACCGTGAACGAAATCACGCTCCAACTGGACACGGCAGTTTCGCATTATGTAAACAGCAATGTCTAGCTACACAAAGGAGAAATAATTCGTGAAGGGAACAAAAATCGGAAAAGATTCCATGGAAAATCAATGATTTCCTCCTAATAAAGTGACTTTTTTTGGCTGTAAATGCAGTAAAATGAAATCAAATCAAGAAAAGGATATCAACACTCGATTCAGCGTTGAAAAACAGTGCTTAGTTATGTACCACACTTGAGGACTACCTTCATCTCAATTTTGGCGCACCGCTTTCTTTTTAGTTCAGCGCTCGCTGAACGGGTTGCGCGCGGTCAAAAAAATCGATTGAGGATACAAATGTTCATGAAATTTTCCGCAGAATTCGAATCTGCAATAAAAAATGAGGGTTTCCATTTGAAAAAACAAAGTTAATCTTCCTGTTTGAAGGTTGTCTTTCTGTTACTTTTCAACTTAGTTTTTCTGTTAGAATTTCTATGACCCCCCGTTACGTCTGTTCTTGCTATAACGTTCTTAATTACTTTCTGATTGGTCTTTGATTGATAGTACCTCAGTAGTTGACTAGTGACCCACCTCCATGGATTTCACCATTAAACTACTGAATGATGAATTGATGCTCATAAACGTCTACCCCTTATTTTGGACGAAAGGACGTTATGTTGGTAGAAAACATAGGTACAAACACTATGAATCCAAGAACATAATATACGAAATAAATAAGACAATTTGTATATATTTACCAACTCACTATTATAGATTTTTGCGAAAAGCCCTCCGGGTGAACGTGCTCGCAATATCCTATCCTTAGCAATACATTTTCTTTCGCAACGGAAGCCGTCAATACACTATTTCACAAGTTCTCATCCCTTGGGAAAACTACTCCTTCCATATTACGTTAATATACTCGTACTCACAGGGGACAGGTTGTCCGAGCGAGCTAAGGCATCAGTCCTTTGGCTGTTTACTTTCAGTGGGAGTACTGATTACCCCGGTACGAATCCGGCAGGTACCAATGATTAGGGCCGAAATCCTATCAAGTGTTGTATACCTTTCCTGTCGTTAGACAGTTCACCTCTGACCTCGATATCACGTGAATCCAAATCACTCCCAACCTAAGGGCGTGAGGCAATGGGAAGCCACGAGCGAAATCGTCAGACCTAGTTCCGATCCTCTCTAGAGGACGGCTGGCGACGTCCGCGACACCTACGGGTAGTCGGACGAAAATCCAAGTTGAAATTCCTTGTTTACTAAAGTAAGCTTTTACTTCTACTTTAGTCGTACTCACCAATTAACCATTGTAACCGATTAGAAAATAATATAATGATGAATCAAAACTACAATTACAGCGAAACTCAGTTAGCATTAATTGGGCCTGAGGTTGGAAAAACCCTATAGTGCTCCTAGCGAAGAAGCTCGCCAACTCGTAGCCCCTTACTCTTAATTAGCATCCACTTTTGTTGAAATTTTCAAAACTCTGCTTCGAGTCTTCATTAAATAGGCGCGTGAGGAAAATAGGATCCAGGGTTTTTTTCTTCTTTTTTTTTTCAAACTACAAGCATAAAGGTGCCTTTCGCTCGAAGAAGTTGGAGATCTTTCTGACACAAATTACAAAGGTTCATTGTTGAGAGACTCATCCAACAATGTTCCATTGCTCCACTTCCGAAATTTATGAGGTTAACTTCCCGCGATACCCACTTATCCGCGCCATAATATCCTGTCGGTAGATGGAAGAAAAAACCGACTGGACTTTGTAATTCTCATAATCTCGAAGCGAAATTACTCCGTTGAAACTTTGTTACGTCTGAGAGCATTAGCGGAAGGTTTTATTAGAGAAAGATCTCCCTTCTTCTTTCCCCTGCTAGCATTCTCCATCCGTTCTTCCTTTTCGAACTTGCGAGGTGAGGCCTCCCAGTCCGCCTCCACTTTGTAACTGTATCACGTTCGCACTCATCTATTATCAACAGCCTTTTCCTACCTCACAAACGATAAAATTTCTTTTGTCCTCATTTGGTGGAACTCACACCGCCCCTGTACATTTTCCTTTTTGGATTAATAAAAGCGTAGCTGCTAATTCTCTGTCGAAAATCCGTAGAAAGGACGTTATTTGAGGAGCTTACTTTCAAACAGGCACATATCCATTCCGACAAAATGTTCAGGAAGTGAAAAAAAACGATTTTCAGATTAGTGGGTCAGTTTCTCATCGGAGTAATGTGTGAGAAGGCACAGATAAAGGTGCCTCAGAATATGAATCAATTTTCTCCAAAACACGAGGCTGTATATCCATTCCCACTTGGGAAATGTGCCCTTTTGATCAAAACCCATGGATTTATGCCTTTTTGAAAACAAAAGAATTCATTCTCCATTCTGTAGGTTTTATTGAAAACTTTGCCTGACTCCATATTTCCATTTGTCATGTTTGCCATCTATCGAGTCTAGTGTAAATATTCAACGTCAAGACGAAGGCGCAATGCTTCTTTTTGGATATGTGCCTTTTTGAAAACCTACGACTTATCGCCTGACGAAATTCGGAGGATATGTGCCATTTGGATTGCAAGGCACTGAGAAAAATGTAGGGGACGGATTTGTTACCTTTTGATGCAAACACATAACTTTAGCCCCGGAATTGACGTGGATGTGTTCTGTTTTGTTCGGAAATGATAGGGGGATCTGATTCAACTCATATTCAGAGATAGAAAATTGAGAAAAAAGCGTTTTCTCCCAGATTTGGATATGTGCCTTTTTGAAAGTAAGCTCCTCATTTGTCCTGCCGATAATTTAAAAAAGTAACCGTATTATTTGTATATTTGTACACCAGTAAGCGATGTCAAGCGCCGAAAAATGTTAAGTGGAAGTGGGACGCGGGAGGTATTATAATATAATATAATTATATATTTTAAGATAAGAATAATGTACTTACCAACTTTTATGGAAGTTAGTGGTGAGTCATCATAAGCGCTATAATCTTTTTCTTAGTTCTGCGAGAACCTGAGGTGCGAGTCCTCATGTACATAATCAGTCTAACAGCATCATTACGATAGATATGTTTTAGTTAGTAGACCACGGAGATCAGTAGTACCGGGTGAGAAGGGAGAAAATGCTACCAACTCAATGATGCCAATAATGAGTAAGACTCGGGCAAATTCTCTAGAGACGTGGCTTAAGGTATTCCAGTCGGTGGCGCTCGCTACAACCATGTACGCCTCTGAGGTATGGGGACTATCCTGCTAGGGATACATTATAATATGTATTTACTTTCAATTAAAATCATTTGGAGAAATCCTTAGAAGAATTCAAGTAGGTAACTCAAGCCCAATCTTAATCAGTAGGTACGTTAGAAAAGGTAGATAGGTAGTAGGAAAAACTAGATAGAAAACTATGACTTGGCGGAACACTACAATATGAATCACATTTTTATGGCAGAAGAAGGAAGGACATCGCGATCTACTTTTGATAACAATTTTGGATAACAGTCCTTGCATTCGGGAGCGGTAGGAGCGCGGCGATTGCGCGGCCGTCAGATCAGGGGCCAGACGCTCCCTACGTCACATAGGTAAAACCGAAATAGCAGACACGGAAATAGCAAATTGAAACCAGCAGAATAATAAGAAATTAGCGAAAGGAAAACTGCAAAAATAGCATGGCTATGCATTCCATGTTTTTTGAATTTCAGCCGCAGGCTCTAAGCAGTAAACATCCGGGGGTCCAGGGGGCTTGCCCCCTGGCGAGGTACCCTGCGCCGAGTTTTTGGTTCATGATGTATTTTTTTATCATCCACATACTACATTTTTCAGCATCTCTGTGGGTTGTGAGAAAACACCATACTCGGATGCACGAGTCAATTAATAACTAGAGTTCAGATTCGCATATTTTTTTCCTGATATGCATTGGTTTCTTGTATCAATTTGTCTCCAATTTTACGGCGGTCTCCTACATTAAATTTAAACATCATGTTTTGGGTATTTGTTGGTCATGTTTGACATCATATTCCAACATTTTGCTTTATTTTTTCAAAACTTGTGCATGTTTTCTAGTTTTGCTTGAAAATGGTGGGGAGCAGACAATTTTCACTTTTCAATATTGCCAGTAAGCATAGAAACATCGCGTTATTGAGGGGTTTGCGGCAGGCCCCGGTCTGCTACAATAATATTACTTGTATCATAGTAGACTGAACAAACAACATGGTACATGTTAGAATATAGTAGCAGTAACACAACGCTTGGGCCTCGGTTCAGACCATCCGGTTTTCCTTTTCCAGTTAATGACCAAAACCTGACCTGGATTCACTTTTCGGATGGCAAGTAAGTGCCCCAACCACTGATACCTTCGCAGTATATCTAAATACCTGACCCAGGTGTGGCATAACGAGGGATGACGAGGAGGGAAATCGGATCATTAGAGAAAAAACCAAGTGGGTGTGGCACATAGCTTCCTCGTATCCATGAAATGACTGTATAGATCATTGAAAATTACTCGTATTATTGACTAAAGAACTTCGTTCAATTAGGCGAAGTAAATATTGAATTAGGTAAAAATTTATTGTTATGCAGGAGCATAACTTGAGAAAATAAAGGTAGGCATGTTCAACTATTGAAAAAACTATAAAATTGACAGTTGTCAAATTGACGCTGAATGGATTGATAAATAAAGTGATAAATTGACACTATAGCATTTCGAAAAATAAAATATACGCATCGTTCAATGATGGTTCAATATGGTTCGATCCAAGCTCGAGGCTAAAACTTTTCTCTTATTTCTCTTATGACGAGGACCATCTTTACATCAGTCCGAACAATCCCTGAAAATTTCATCGAAATCAGTCATGATCTCCCGGAGTTATGCGCGTAACAAGGATTTCACGTTTGCGCATGCGCAGAGGCTAATATTGATCCGGGGGTCATGAAACCTATAGGGGACCATCTACACATCCAAACCGAACACATCGTTAAATTGGTCACTCCCGGAGTTATGCGCGTAACAAGGATTTCCCATGCGCAAAATATTCATTAAAATCGGACCATCTACACCCCATAAATCCCTGAAAATTCATTAAAATCGGACTATAACTTCGTGTAGTTTTGCCCGTAACAAGGATTTGCTGACAGACAGACAGACAGACACGGAACCAAAATTGTTCAGAAAGGTCTAAAACGCAAAATGCCAGTGGAATTTTTGATTTTGGAGACTACCTTGGTAGACTCGGAAGCAAAATGTAGGAGGAAGCGGCGGCTTATAGAATGGAAATCAATGGAAAGATTGACAGTTGTTTAGAGGAATGTGACTCATTGAGCTTGCAAATCAACGAAACAAGGAATGATCCCGCTCCTAGGAGTGATTCATGTATAATGTGTGCTTTAATGCTCTAGAAAATACTGAGGAAGCCTCAAGTGCTGGCGGTTCTCTTTGTGGTCAATTTTGAGGTCGCGGAGGCTGCGTGTGGTTACCTACGCCGACAAGCGGCTGATATTATCGTTTATAACTCTCCCGAAGCAACTTAGATTGATGATAATATTCTATCTACTGAAATTGATGTTGCCCATATCAATGAGGAGTTAGCTGAACTTGAACCCGGGTTTTCTGAACTTGTGAGACGCGTCCTTCGGCTGGGGAAGGCCGAGGGTGGCAAGTAGCGGCCCTTAAAGGTAGTTTCTAAATCCACCCACTCCCACTGCTAATGTCCTCCTCGCCAATCGTTCTCTCTGCCAATTCTGGAAAAAAAAAGAAAAAAAAACCCTAATGACCGAAAATACTTGAACCAAATCAGATGTGGGCTTAAGCGAACGATATTAGCAGGTGAATCTGCTCTCTCCATTCGTTATGTATTCCGACCATTATCAGTGCAAATCTTCGTAGGAACACTCATCTACCTTCAGCCAAAAAACGATCATGTAGAGTGGCTGAACCCCAATTGAAAAAGTTGTATGGTGTTTTATCAGAACATACGTGGGTTGAACTCAAAATTAAGCATCTCGCACACTCAAGTACCAGCTGTCATCCATGACGTTATAAAATTCATAGTGACTTGGCTGACCGATGACGTGGATGCATCTCAGCTCAATTCGAGTTACTATATTGTATTCAGGGTGGATTGTCCATAAACAATACCTTTAAAACTTCTGGAGGAGGTGTATTATTAACAATAAAATGTAGTATAACTCCGTTCCAGTGGCCGAATCATTATAATACTCTCGAGCATGTGTTCGTTATTTAAGTGCCCAACCCGTTCGTGAAAAATTTAGAAACTTGGTATGTTATAAGGATTTTATATTCTTGCATGCGAAGTTGCTACAAATAATATGATATTGAAATCGAAATGAGATAACTGAACCGTCCTTCCGTGAACAAATAATGCTCATGTAAAATCCATTTTACTTATCTGATTTATTGATTTATGAAAACTCTCCCCCCCCCCCCCCCTTCCTTGAAAATGTTATCAAAATTTGATAAACACTGTAGGAATGAAGGTTGATACAAAGATTTTCGAAATGTTGTAAGACGTAAAACGCTAAAGAACGGATTTTTACATGAATCCTAAGGACATCCATGGGCCGTACGGCGGACAGACTTTGAGGGGGGTTATAACAAAATTTTGATACACGATTGCCAAGGCTGATTATCGAAAATTATGAATCGAAATTAAAGTCGACGCGTTTTTGACGAGGCACAGATTTTTCATCTTTTGAAAGTGAAAAAGAAGAATTTCGATGTTCTTAATTAGTGATTTTTGTTAGAGATGAAGGGCAGGTAATTGAACTTCCAATCAATGTTCGTAATGAGGTCGAATAAATTTAATTGGTACCTAATAAATGTGACGCAATGTATAAGAGTTCTTCAATTCTGATTTTTTTAGAACGGCATTCGAGATCAGAGGAGCTGGTGATGTATTGTTTATTGTGATATAAAGAGGCGAAAAAACTCAATTACAAATTAAATTAATAAATACAATGCATTAGATAAGAACGAGAAAGGCAAAACGTACAACATACGGTAATGGTTAATAATAATAGAATAAACATCTGGTTAGAAAAGTTAGGGAATGAAATGAACAAGGCAATGTTTGACTGATGACAAATAAGAGTGGAGGGTTATACAAAAAGTGTCTGTGAGGGGCTGGCCCTCGCATGAAACCAAGTACAAAAATAGGGGAGTACTTTGGTTAATTACCAACTTTTCCAGTAGCTTATGTGGTGTGGATAATGAGCATATGGGTCTGAAATGTCCTATATCACATTTGCTACCAGATTTATGTATGGGAGTGATATATGAAGACTTCCAACAACCAAAAGCCAATGAGACATTAAAATACAAGTGATTGCCCAGTCAAACACATGGTACATTCTCTCAATAGTATAGGTTGAACACCATTAGGACTAATTCTCTTACCAGCGTTCATTGCGGGAGACAATGCTGCTTCAGGATCGAATGAGGCATAGAAATTTGGTCCCCGGGTATTCCGTGTGAGGGGCTTGCCGTCGCATGAAACCATGACGATTGGGAGATAAGAAGGATGAAAATACTGGAGTTATTCTGTTAACTACCAACTCCAATAACTTAGGTGGTGTAGATAAGGAGCATATGGGTCTGAAATGTCGTACATCAGATTTGCTACCATATTTATGTGCATTAGTGATATATGAAGACTTCCAACTATCAGAAGCCTAAGAGACATTAATATACAAGTGATTGCCCAGTCAACTCCACACCGCACACCGTCAGGGCCCACTCTCTTACCATCGGTCATTGCGGTAAACCGAATCTCATTCTCAGTCAATCAAGTCATTGTGTCCCAAAGCCAAAACATCAAGAATTGGCTAACATGGACAATCTGAAGTAAAAGGGTCGTGAATTCTTGAAAAGTATTGTGTTTTCATGTGGATTCGTGAAGTCCACTCCATTCATTGGCTCACAAATCAATAGTTCACTTTCCGGATGCGCTAATGTAAAATCTATCAAACGTCATTTTCTCCTTCCCAAACGTTCGATCTTGCTCAAAGTTGGAAGGTAGCAAGAAAGGAAAGTTTTATCACCCCATATCAATTTCAACACGACCGTATAACTATCGAATTAGTTCCCACTACAGAATTAGCGCACCGACTGACCTACAATATATTCCACGTCTGTAAGAACTACTGGTTTTTTCTTCACTTGAGTGCATTTAAGCTAATCTCTTTTCTTTCTTGATAACGTGTAATGGTCCTTTATTATGATCTTAGTCTATTTTTATCTTTTTCGTATACATGGTCTGCTATTACCTAATATTGAAAATCCGTCCATGTTCTATTTAGAACGTCATACCTACCACAGAAAATCGTAAATCGACGGTGTTACAGATGTTTCATTAAACTAATGTATTCGTCGGCAGTATAAAAGTATGATACTCGAAACAGAACACGTATAGAAGGTTTCGAGTTGTATTGGAAGGACTGAGAGAAAAATCTGCCAGTCCCAACACAGAGGACTGGAGGGTCCTTTGAACTGCTGTCAAACTCTTTACGTTCACCCTCTAACCGTTCCTGTGATCCTGTTTCAAGTTCCTACATCAATTGCGTTTTGAGGGCCACGATTTTGTTACTGATTGTTTCCATTCCTGTCGATACGTGTAAAACCGTCCATCTTACAAAATAACTTCAAAATAGTCCGCAAGTTAAGAAAAACTTGTTAGTTTTCAACAAGTAAGTAAGGCCGCTTACAAGAATTTGCCCGTAGTTTGAGAATCACCCATAAAGCCATTACCAATAAAAAACCCAAGTATGATGAGGAGCGCTTATATGAATGTAGCACATTTGAAGTTAAGTTAAATAACACTGCAAACCCGTTCCTTACTTCATTCACTACCTTCAACATCCGGCTCTCCTTTCATTCTACAGCTGTGATTACTTCAAGTTGAATCTTATAATGTCAGCGTTACTAACATCATTAGCGTAGCCGTTCTCCTCCCGTCTGCTTAATGTATCACGCATTATTCCGTTTCAACGGTTCGTTGATTGTTAATGGGGTCTGGTTCAGTTTACGCGATCAAATAATTACCATTCGTGTTCCCTGATTCGATAATATTGACTGGATCGCAATGTGCTTCCCTGAATAACGCTATGTGAGGATGGGGCACGTTGCGCCATAGCTTAGCTGAGTAATTGATGTGTTGTGATGGGAGTGGAACGCTGTAAACTGATCACCTCCATCATTCGCATTTGAGGGTTTAGCATATCGCCAATACACGTATCTAACCGTCGATTTGACTTGAACAAATTTTGAATTCTAATGGTAGATGTCTTATGACAGAATCAATAAAGCGTATTGATATGTAAGTACTGTGTTATATAAAAGAAAAACCTCATCATTATTTTGACAATGATTAATTGGGATTTCATTTCGTAAACGTCACAATAAGGATATACTCGTACAGATAAGAACTACATCAAAACAAAGCTTGTGGCGTATACTATCTTAAAATTTATATATCCTAACACCGATATATGCTGCTTGTTGAAGATGGTCAATGGCGCATTGTTCAAATTGAGTTTTATCAGTGTTCTTCTGAATTATTTTCGATAGGTACAATTTAACTATTAATTGAGATTCAGATTCTTCATTTTGAAGCATCAACAATCTTCTTCTGAAATGACCTTGAACAGTCTTGCCCAAATCTTACAGAGCAACGAGTTATATCCGCTTGTTTGAGTTGTAATAAGAGGAGAGGGTATACAGCCCACCCAACATGTCAGCGAATGTATTGATCGCTACAGGAAAACATAAAACTACTTCTCCTGTGTAATCTGTGAATGAATTTCGATTGGAGGGGGAGAAATTGTCCATTCCTACGAATTACAGCTAGATTTATACGTAATTTTCTCTCATGCACTATTGGTAGCGTACAGCACAAATAAAAAATCCTTACCAATTGATAGACTGTATTTTCTGCCCGCATCTACCCTGAGCGGTATTTTATAGAATGAATCTCCGCTTGGGTCGTAACTTTGCGGAACGTGGGATATCAAGAGGATATTACTTACTCCAACTTTTAAATTCCCGCGTAATGGCTTTATGACAGTTCAGCCTGAAATTTCCATCAGGGTAACCAGTAACCAGCTAAATTGAAACCTATTCATGAGCACTAGATTGTGATGATATCACATCTTCTCCAGTGAACCATATTCTGGATTCTTGAAGGACTCCTAACTCCTCTGCTGTATTTATCATAAGATAACAATATCAGCTTGAGTTTCCATTCCATTAAAGAATTACAATAAATTATAACTCATTTCACGTCAACTCTCATAAATTCTTAATTTCTAACCTTCTGTTCTGTTTTATTTAATTCCATGCGATTAATTCTAGTTTAATTAGAACTGAATACATTTGAATCTTTGTTTCCCATGTACTCCATTTTTGCCTTATTCTCATCCTAGATTCTTTTTTGTTGCAGGTCGGCTTATGATAATGTAACCAAAACAAAGGTAGCCATTAAGAAGATCTCGCCTTTTGAACACCAAACGTATTGCCAAAGAACACTGCGAGAGATAAAAATTCTAACAAGGTTCAAACATGAAAACGTAAGTATAGTTCATTTGTACACCAGCATGTATATAGTACCTGTGATACTGAAAAAATTTGGTGTATCACCAACAGGCTGGACTATGTTCCACTTGTGCAACAAGTCCTTGCGTCAAAAGATTTTCAAATATCGGAACTGTGTGTGTGCAAAAATTGTTTACTATCATATGTGTGCCAAAAAAGAAAAAAACTTTCTAAATAGTTAATATCTTGCTGTTTAAGCGTGATATGATTGAGATTAACTTGTCAGTTCAGGAAGTCGAGTTTATTAACATTTTTTCAAATTCGTATAAAATTTTACAGTAAAAAATAGGTAGTTGTTTTATTTTATTGTTTGATATTACTCATTGGTTTTCAGTTAGGAATGTTCTAGCCGATGTATTTATCTTCTCATGTACCATTGTTGTTGGATATTAGGCCTTGTTACGTACAACGGTACAGAAAGATCTGTAGACGTTTTATTTAATTTCCTTTGACAGTTGTCTACGTCTAAATTTAATAA
This sequence comes from Creontiades dilutus, assembly GCA_031894815.1. Lineage (NCBI taxonomy): Eukaryota > Metazoa > Arthropoda > Insecta > Hemiptera > Miridae > Creontiades > Creontiades dilutus. The sequence continues at coordinate 1,641,880 of JAVIWC010000437.1, read as the reverse complement.
TTGTAAGCCAAATATTCACGTAGAAAGGTATCTAATACAGATATAATCAACGAACTATATCACTGAATTGGACAGCCCTCAAATTAATATTCCACTCAAATAAATATATAGTTCTTCAAACGTTATTTTCTCACGTTCTAGTCATTGGATCTCATTCAAATGTGAAGGGTAGTCAAAGGAAGACAGTTGGATAAGTTCATATTTCATATTTTCTCCTTTCAATTGAGGAGGTTGCATCGCAAAAAGTTCTAAACGCTTTTTTTTTGGTTTATTATTCAATAATAAACCATTGTAATCGCTCTTGAAAAAAAAATTTAACCCCCCATGGTTTACGTTTCAAAGGGTGTAGAATCCAAATCTGCAATATTTTTCCGTGTCCGCCGTACGCACGATTTCTCCCAAACGCTGGAGCAAAAAATCAAAAAATCAATATTGGTCCGACAACGCCCCAATTCTTTAGCCAGCACTCTCACTTAATTTAAAGTGCCCTTTAAGGGTTGTCAAACTTTTGTAAAATCCCCAAAAACCTCAAAAAAAGTCAAGGCGGCCTAAATTTGGACTTTAAAGAACTTTCCATGAGGAATCGAATGAGCCCTTCCCAGGTAGGGCAAACCATTATGGCCCGATTTATGGTGGCATTGATTTTGTTTTTGTTTTGAGGTGAGATATAACATGGAGCAACGTGATATTGTTCTCGACCAAAATACCTATTCTTTCACTGGATTGGTCATGATTTGAATTTCTACTAAGCTTGATCATATTTGTGATAGCCTCCTGAAATCCAATAATCGCCCTATCACTGTGAAACACTCTATTCAGACTCCAAAGCTTAATAGAAATTCAAATCATGAACGCAAGCCAATTGAATAATAAACCCCAGTGAAAGAATTTGCAGCGTTTTTCAATTTCGAACTAATGGTTGGTTACGGGTTTGAGGGACTATTTCTTCACGAAAATTAGGTCGTTTCACCTCAAAAGGAAATGTGCTGCCTAGGATTTGGACGATCCCAGGGAGCAAACAAGTTTTATGAATATTTGGACCCAGTGGATCTTTGTTGGAACAGTGGTAGCCTGTTTTATCCATCAGATAGGTATTATATTAAGTTTAATACCTCAGAAATGAATTCTATAACTTAAAAAACAGGGAGAAGTTTGGGGTCAGAGAATTTAATTTGGATTCCTTTGTAGACACTCTGGGGAGACGGAAGTGATGGAGGCGAGCGAAGAACTTTTCCTCACTGTGCACAATTGCCAACTTTTCATTTTGTCGGCTGATTACTATCATTTAATTTTTTAATATACTCCAATGTTCCACATTTGAACTTAACTACCTACAATCCCGTATTCCATCTTTGATTTTCAGATAATTGACATTCGCGACATCTTGCGGGCTGAATCCATAGACCAAATGAGAGATGTCTACATCGTCCAGTGCCTCATGGAGACGGATTTATACAAATTGCTCAAAACTCAAGTAAGTCGGATGGTTTTTAAATGCAATAAAAAGTCATAGATTCGATTGGCGCTTTTCCTACCGTTCAGGAATTTTTGGAAGCAATCGTGCGGATTATTTTTCTTTATTCATAGATGGTCAACTTATTCATTACCATTTTAATTGTCATGCTCTGTTTTAGTCGACTTGATAGTATAACCTTTAATAAACCGTCACAGTCTCTCCCCTTCTGTTCCTCACCTGAGTGACATCATTTGATCTCACTCTTGTCTTGTTAGCCACCATACACTATATCCTTTGTTTCTTCTATCGTACGGGGTCTCCGATTCCGAAGTACCAACTTCTGCCAAACGTTTATAATTCCGAGATGATCCTCTCTTGCCTTCCTTAAACCTCCTTCCCATGAGTTTCACGAAATCCATTCGAAACAATTAAGGTTATTCCGTCAGGACAATTACCTAAAATCCTATTTAAACTACTAAACCACCTTTTTACGGGCATAACTTTGTGGAGCTTTCATAAACTCACCGGATACCGCGGATTTCCCGAATTGCTAAGACGTAATGTACAAAAAAAAGTCCAAACCTAAAATTAGGACAGATTTTCTCAGTTGAGAAAACGAGTACTCATATTATGTAGAATAATAAGGGGTTCCATGTCTCCTTTATATTTTAATCTTTTCTCATAAAATCTCTTTTTACCTTGAAAATATTCCTAGTCGTCCATTCGCCTACGATAACTGTGTTAATTATCAAGTTTAGAGTATCTTCGAAAAAAGGGGACAAACGCTGGAAGTTATAAAAACTAATAGAGAATAATAATGTAGAGGCTTGTGTTATATGGGGGACTTCTTCATGTCCATGGGGTTGGAGGGATCTTAGTTTCTTATTTCTTGCTTTACGAAGACTTAGACTTCGAGTCCTTGCATCTCACATTCCTCCTACACTCCCTAAGGCTTTGTGAAGGAACCTAACTTCTATGGGTTGAAACGATTCGTTAAGATCTTCCATTGCTGTCTGGTATTTTCTGTACCTCGCGTTTGCAGCCTATTGAGTTGTAGTTGCCCAATCAAGGGAGCTGTAAGTGTAGGTGTTTTGGGTTTACCACCTTCGAAGTACGCTATTCTCTCTTTCTTCCACACCTTTTGGTCCATTTCAAATCATGAACTTTGACACTAATCGTGAGTTTTCGTCTTCTCCATCTTGCATAACCGATTCAATGGCGACTGAATTCCTCACGAGGCTGGCCTTTCTGGCACACTGCCCTCTTATTTGGTCATGAACATGCTTTACTATTCCTCCTTTCCTACAGTTCAGCTCCATCTAATCACCTTATCCATTGTTAAGGCGTTATAAAAGTTCATGACCTACCCTACTGTCTGACCACCAGGACTCTTCAATTGTCTGTTCATTGAAAATATCAGGGAAATGCATGTGAATAGAAATCGTGCAATGCGCAAAATGAATATATCCCTCTTCTTCATGTCCATGTGTTTGGTGGGATCTCAGTTTCTTGTTTCTTGCTTTACGAAGACCTATACTTCCGAGTCCTGGGCATCTCGCATTCCTCCTACACTCCCTAAGGCTTTGTGAAGGAACCTAACTTCTAGGGCGTTTAAACGATTCGTTAAGATCCTTCCACCGCTGCCTGGTATTTTCTGTACATCGCATTGGCAGGGTAATGGGCATTAGTGGCGTAATCAAGGAGACTGAGTTGGTGTTTTGATTTAACTACCCTAGTATCAAAGTAAGCCGTTCTCCCTGTCTTCCACACCCCTTGGACCTTGTCCTGGCCCATTTCAAGTCTTGAAATTTGCCACTAATCGTGGGTTTCCTTCTTCTCCATTTTGCATAACCGATTCAATGGCGACTGAATTCCTCACCAGGCTGGCCTTTCTGCCCTCTTATTTGGTCATGACCGTGCTTTACCAGGCCTCCTTTCCTACAGTTAAACTCTATCTGACCACCTTATCCATTTTAAAGGCGTTGTAGTTCTACCGGTTCATGTTCTATCCTACTGCCAGACCACCGGGACTCTTCAATTGACTCTTCTCTGAAAATATCAGGGAAATGCCCATGAATAGAAATCATGTATTGCGCGAAATGAATAGAATTCATGCACATGCCTCACAACAGTGCGTTCCTCGAATTTGCAGATTTCCAAGCGTTTTATCTACCTATTCAGTTAGCACAATTACACTTTTTTGCTATGGTATCAGTCCAGCGACAAGCACCCCAACACATCTTGCAGTTCAAGTCTGAAGCTGGAGATGAACATCCAGGAGCAAATGATTTTCATCCTCCCAAATTTACTATTTCAACGAAGAAGCGTTCAAAATCCATTTCTTACAGTACACTTTGATTTAATAAGTTCAATATCAAATAGGTCCTTCTATTTGACGTATCAAATCTTGATGAGAAAATCATATGTTCTCCGTTGCACATAATATTATTCTTTCAAGTTGATTTTGTAGTTATATATCCATAGATGTTAACACATTTCACTTCTACTTTAGTTCATTATTAATAACTTCATCTAGAATAGTCCACCCTCGAATTCTAAAGTTAGTTCCTCTCGTTCCTGCCAAAACCATGTACACAATTTAAAGTTCCAAATTTTAGAATTTCAAATTTAAACAAAGATGTTTCGTTTTGTTTTGCAGAGGTTAAGCAACGATCACATCTGTTACTTCTTGTATCAAATCCTCCGAGGCTTGAAATACATACATTCTGCTAACGTGCTGCATCGGGATTTAAAGCCAAGCAATTTACTTCTAAATACTACCTGCGACTTAAAGGTAAGTGTATACATTTTGTCATATTTTTATTCCTATCTATTGATGACCATAATTTATTATTTGATAATCTTGATCTTGAACGCATCATTGCTATGTATCTTGGCTATGTAAGTACAGTTGAAAAATGAAAACGGAGAAAGATAGAACGTTGTCTATATTTCCACGAAAATAATGGGTTACACAGTTACATCGGTTTCGACGGTTAGATCATAGTCAGTAACAAACATGAACTGAAGGTACATCATAGAAAGCACGTCTTATATAACCCCAGGTGAAAGGAGATTGAATCCTATTGGCACAATGACCAACCAATGCCACTTGAGGCTTAAAAAAGAGAAAGGGGGCATAAGCAGCAACATTATTCATCGGGGGAGCCAAACCTATTGCAAGAATGAACCCAGTCGAAATCGATTATTGAACTTCATGAAACACATTTTTGAATTCTCGTAATGTCGAGCCGAAAACTGGCTGTATGGCCTACCCATGAATAATTAGCACTCCTTAAGGAATCAAGTTAATAGATTGAAAATCGAGTTTTCCTAAAATGTAGTGTAGACATGAAGTTCATCGCTAAATTCAATGGTGACCTCCGTTTTGTATTTTAAAGCTTTCGTGCCGTCTACAAGGGGTGATTCGTTTAAAATCAATAAATTCGTTGACGCAAAGCAGTATAAAAAAAAACATCGGTTTGTTGTACTTTTTAAAAATACCTTGAAAAATATTGTATGCTATAGAGGGAAGCCTCAATGGAAACCTACGTAAATGGGTTTGGTGAGTTGAACTGAAATAAAATTCATTGAATATCGGAGAGAAAGTTATTAGAGATATACATTTTTTGTAATGGCTAAGTACTACAGAGGATACCACAATAGGAACAACTAAAGAACCAACAGAAACAGGAGGATTCAGAAGTTGATGAACTATCCTAGAAAAGTAGAATATCTACACTTGATTAATGTTTATTATCGAACTTTTAATTTTGATAAATATATTCTGGAGCAGTTTGTTTTAATTGGCACATTCTTATAGGGCCAAGCCGTATCACGCAATGAATTTTGAAAAGTATCATCAAAAGAAGCCCAAACTCATGGTATTCTTAAATACATTTTTGTCCATTTTGTCAACGAACTTATTGTTTTTTTAAACTTATTTATCAACCGTAGAACAAGACAAAGGCTTTAAAATACAACAAACCGAGTTCACCATTGAATGGGGCGTGATAGAGCAGTGAAGTTCATACGGCAATTAAGAAAAACGTTATTTTTTATCCATTTTTCGAGGGAATTATCACTGATTCCGCCGAAAGTGGATATTTTTGATGAGTAGGACATGGTACTCTGTTTCCACGTTTATTTCAAAATGTGTTTCGTGAAGTTGCGCCGAAAAGTTCGTATTTTCGAGGTTTTTGGGCGCAAAAACTTCCGCCAGCCTGCTCGTCTCGAATCGGAGAGCGGCCGGTCTCCGTCAGTCCTCTCCGGTCCGTGTTCGGGCTGGCGGTCTCCGGTAGTCTACTCCGTTCGCGTAAAAAGCAGTCCATTTATTCGGAATATGAATCTTCATGGATTGTTACAATGGAATGCGAGGACATGCAAATACATTGGTAAGTACCTACCTACAATATCTTTAATACAAAATCGTAGAGGTGGGTAGGTGCCGGATGTTTAGGAAGTCCAATGCAATGATTGATCAATAGAAGGGTAATATATTATAATTGGTCTAGGGGAGGTTGTAGGACAACCTAAGCATAAGAGAAATGAATAACTTGATACAAATCCGTTTCAGACTTTTCTCAGACCAAAAAAACGTGGTTTTCTTTAGTCTGATGGCATCCTATTCCTTTCGAACCTTCTCTGTTCTTAAAGATTTATTATGCACGTATAAATTCACTTGCATGATTGTACTCGTAGCTTACACTACATATGAGTTTAACAATTATCCTTAGTTGAACACACACAAATATCGCTTCGAAACAGCCAACACATCGAAAAGAGTTCCGTGATTATAAGTATATTTTCCATTCTCTCAAAATTGCAAACATGTTCTTAAAGATTTATTATGCACGTACACATTCACTAGTGTGATTGTAGCATACACTACCTATGAGTTCAACGATTATCCTTAGTTGAATACACGCAAATAGCACTTTGAAACAGCCAATAGCTTGATGTGTTGATGTGTGGGTTGATTATTTTCATAGAAATATAGACAATGTTCTATCTTATTTCGTTTCTATTCAAATGGGTTTCCATAACTTCGTCTATACTTAGTAAGTATAGTTATTGGTTATGGTTACAAGAAAAGTCATTTATCAATTTAATGGTACAAAAATTTTCCCGAACTAGTTATTCGTATTTGTCTTTCGTTAACCTTAATTCCATTACTCTTAGTGCATGACCACAGCTGTACATTGATAGAAAAATTTTATGAATGTCTGGGTTACATTTCAGATTTGTGACTTTGGCCTAGCGAGAGTCGCTGATCCCGACCACGACCACACAGGATTTCTAACGGAATACGTAGCCACCAGATGGTACCGAGCGCCTGAAATTATGCTTAATTCAAAGGTATTTCTGGTGTTCCCTATAGATGATAGATTGTTATTTGTTTGTAGGCTTGAATTTTCCTAATTCATAAGGTACAAGAAGTGTTTCAGAACAACACGCATAAGAACATGATTGCATTACACATTGGTAAAGTGAGAGTAAAATAGAAATTTCACATATTATTGCATAGGAACAAAAAATGATTGCATTCAAACATTGGGAAAGTAAGATTAAAATAGAAATTTCCATATTCATATTGCTCATGCGCTATTCAATATTTGAAACAGCCGTAATTTCCACATTTCCCAACGAATTTTTTATATATATTTTTTTTTATACTTTCCCAATTCTTCTAAGTTTATTCTTTCCTCCCTCCCTCTAATGTGTAACTCTGTATTCAGCCTGATATTATACCTTGTTCTGAAGTTTGCAAACTTCTTCTGGCAAACTGGTATGTGGTTTACCTCATCAAACATGAAAAATAACGGTTTATAATGCAGTTTTTCTATTCCTTGTCAACTTGTATTTAAATCCTTGAGAAGACTGTATTCATTCACTTTTGTCATCTGGCAAAGGCTGGTTGGCAGGAGGACTGAAGTACCTGATGGAGGGCCGAAGAGATATTTACTGAAATGGAGATATTTCTCCACCTCTGATCTTTAGAACCCTGTGATCTTGAGTTTCAAAGTGTTGATATGACACGGACGCAATCACCGTGACAACTCATTTTTGTGTCTGTGCATCCCACAGAGTGACAGATCCAACGTGGTATCCTATGGAATGTGAGGTGGCCCTACACCTTCTTCCTAACATTTTCCCTCCAGTCGATGCCTATGGCAGTGATGCAGTTCTTCCAAAATCCCTGTGTTTCTACCGGTTTTCTGCTTTGTACTGGTTTTAGCTCCAAATCTACCAGGCTTGAAGTTTTTGAAAAATGAAGAAACATTTAAAGATACTGAACCTCATTGGAAAGTTGAGTTGAGTTCTCATTTGTCGGAAAATAACACCGATGTTTGTATTCAGGTGGTCTAAACAAAAGTAAACATTACCACATCAATTAGCTGAGCATTGGTTTCTTTTTCAGGTTTTAGTACAAATCTTGAAACTTGAAACCAACAAATTCAATTTCGGGGTTGGATTTCTAATCTCAAGATGATCCGTAATTCTTAATGATCCTTAGTTCTTAATTAAGAAGTACATGAATAAGTTTCATTTTAAAAAATGTGTTTCATATTAGTTGTTTCGACTTTTCTTCCCTACAACTCGTCTATTTTGATGAAGTTAACAAATTAAATTCGATACCTCCCATGTTTGAACAATCATGCTCTTTTTTACTGTTACATTCTTTGGAAATTTTCTTTAATACGGATAACATTTTTCATTCTAGGGCTACACTAAATCAATCGATATATGGTCTGTTGGATGCATTCTCGCTGAAATGCTATCGAACCGTCCAATTTTTCCTGGCAAGCACTACCTTGACCAATTGAACCACATTCTGGGAGTGTTGGGATCGCCAACACCTGAAGACTTGGAAAGCATCATCAACGAAAAAGTAAGATTTCGTTCATAATTTGAAACTATTTTATGACCTTGTAATCATTTCAAATTGACGATCGTAGAATTAGAAGGATTTCATTACATAGTAATTGAAGGTTAGGTAGCAGAAACCTTTTGAAGTAATTACTTTATAAAAAGTTCATGATGATCTGGAATGCACCAACAATCTGGCATCTTGATCAATCAACACCAAGGGATTATATTTCAAGATTATAAAATAAAAAATCGAGATCTCAAAAACTTTCGATGTAAGTGGATAGTATTTTTTTGTTGATTCCGATAGAAAATAGTTCCGTGGTTCGAATGAGACCTGGCGGATTGCTGTACGATTTTCCGTCCGTTTACCATTTGAAAAATCGGTTAGGTAGACGGTCGGTCTGCCATCCCGTAAATTCACCTAGAGGTCTGAGCCACACCGCGTGGCTGGCGACATTCCAAGTAGCACGGTTGATTCTTTACGATTACATTATCTATGACGCCATCTCAAAACCTTCAATTCAGTTGAGGTGAATAAGCGGAAACATTCTTGCTGCTTGTATTTTTTATTTTATCTTGTTATATTTCAGTTGGATTTCCGAGTGTATTTAGAAAGCATTATCTCTGGATGTACCGAAAAGTTCCGAAAGCATACCGGAATAAAGAAATTATAGACCTTTGTGTAATATTTTGCATCCTTTTTTATTCGATTTGAACTCTATAAAAATCTTCATTTTGAAAACATTGATGTCGGTTGACAGATAATATTTATTTGTAATCTCCGAAGGTTCTGAATGGGTGGGGTTATGGAAGAGTTCACCAAATATTTACTTTGGGTGAAGAAACACGCTCTTAGTGCATTATGTCTGCGTACATAGTGAACGAACTCAGCGAAACTCCTCAAAAATAAAGCGATGCAATCAAGTCTGTATCGAAAGAAAATTCTTCATTCGATCTTAGTTACTATTGGTCTGGCTGTTGGAGGATCTATTGCCTTGGCTTCCTGCTTCTGTACAAGTTTCGCCTAAGTTACTTGGTTCAGTCCTTCGTTCCCAAAGCTATTGGAATCAGCAAGCTCAGTATGTAACTCTAGTTTATTTTCCAGGACTAAATGGAAGAAATTGGACGACTAGGAAGGTCTCACTTGAATTTTTTCCGATCTGTTTTCATCATATATGGTTACCTCCAGCTTCAATTAGTAACCATGGTTTTAATTTTCTTTATATCATGAAAAGCGTAGGGCATCTAGTTAAATCTCATCCATTCGTCTAAATGATTTTCATTTTTTTTTATTCTTTTAGATAAATTAGATTCTTTTGCATTTTAAAACACTTATTGCAGGTTTGAAGGCTCATATAATGTTTCTTCAAATCTATTTCAGGCTAGAAGTTACCTCCAGTCTCTGCCGTACAAACCTAAGGTGCCATGGAGCAAGATATTTCAAAACGCCGATCCCAAAGCTCTCGATCTGTTGGATAAAATGTTGACTTTCAATCCTCATAATCGCATTGTTGTCGATGACGCTTTAGCGCACCCCTACTTGGAGCAATACTACGATCCCGCCGATGAGGTACAGATTTATTGTGCTACTGTCAAGAATCAGTAAATAATATAACTAACTAAATAATAATAATAATAGATAACATTTTTATTATGAAGCCATGGTATGCCAGGACATTCATACTTCTCATTTGAGTTGGCCCGTATTATTCCATCAAATTCCATTTAAGTTTCTTGCAAGATTTGAATAAGTTGCATGTATACAGCTATTACTAAAAAAAATTTTAAAAAAAGCTAGTGGATCCTCCTTTAGAACCTGGTTTTTATAATATTCTTCAAGTTTTTCCTGGCTGATATGTTCTATGAGTTATATCCGATGTGCAGCCATGAAAGCAAATTCTCATTGGAAGAAATTACGTTTGTTCGGGGTACCGTCTATCTCATCCAGATAATTCATTACAATTTTGTCAAAATCATTCTGTAATTCAATATTGTTTAGTCTGGGACAAACAATCCCCTGACGGGCAGTCGTAGAGTCAAAATGCTTCAGAAAGCTGTAAAATGCCAAACAATTGACATTTTTACATCCGAAGAATACAAATTGCTCAACCTTCCGCACCAATAAGCAGCTTCTTTATCATTGGTTATTGAAAAGCAATAATGTGACGTACTAAGAATTTGAGGTTAAGTCTATCGCTACCTCCTTGTGTTAGGGTTTCCATTGAAAAAGTGTTTCAGGAATAACTGCTTGTTCTCTTTCCTAGAAGAGGCCCTTTCATACTAAAAGGGTATTCTGCCCGTTACCTCGGGATGGGATCTTTGCAAGTGTCTTTTATTCGAAGCAGCAAATTTGCCGATATGTCTCAATAATGCGTCCTTGTCTCCACTAACGGTATTTTTCAATACTGCAGGACAAATCGGTGATATGATATCTACGAAAGTCTTAGTGACCCGTTAGGATGCAGGTCATCTTTCTAACTGAGTTACTTCTTACAGAAATGAGCCAATTTTCAAGATGAGACTCAGAAAAAATACAAGCATTCTTGTCGTCCTTATTGGCTGTTTCTCTGGACTGAAAAAAGGTTCATAAATCTTGTGATGCGGATTTTTGAATTTTCCTCTTGTTGGCATTCGTAAAGACGCCAATAGTTCGTAGGGACATAACAATAGAGAGTTTTTGCTTCACGCAGTCGGTACCATATGGTGCTGTCGTAATTCAAAGGTGACTGAAGGTGGCCAAATGGCTTCCAATTACTGTGGGGCTGCTCTAACGAACTGGGCTAAGAACTCTTACCATGGACCGCCCCTACCACTGCGAGGTAAGGAGCAACGGCGGGGGATAGGGGCGGTCACATGACACCGCAGTAAGCTGACGGGGAACACCGCGTTAAGAGGTCAGCAACTTCCATTTTCCCTAGATTTACTGTCACGGTGCCTACCGATTGTGAGGAGCTAGAACTCTCTATTAGCTGATTTGAGCCTACCAGGGCAAACAATCAGAATTATCATTACCTCTATATGACATATTTCATTCATTGCTTTTATGATTCTCATGACCTGCTATCACTATGTCAAGATTGTATATATCGATTCATTTAACATTTTTATCCCCTATTCTAACAGCCTGTGGCAGAGGAGCCTTTTCGATTAGCCATGGAACTTGACGACTTACCGAAAGAGACCTTGAAAAAATACATATTCGAAGAAACGGTTCTTTTCAAGCAAAAGAACCCAAATATATAGACTGGTAACTATAATTCCTACTCATTTGCTATTGTGAAATAATGGTTTTGATTACCAATAGGGTATATCCTCATTTTAGGTTGATAACCGTCAGTTCAAAATCGTACGATACTATTGTGATTGATTGTTTTTCCAACGTCCTGACGTTTTTGTACAATCTTTTCCAGCCTAGTCAAGTCAACGGAGACTCCAAGGTATTTTATTGAAGAACAACTCTACTTATCTAATATTGTTATCACTGTATTCTGCAATATTCTAAGTGTATTCATTGTTTACTGTTATTAGAGGTTGGTTGTTTTCAACCCGATTTATTTGTGATGTTTCTCCCCTATCTTTACCATTATAATTTTGAAAGGTCAATTTCACCTTGATCCTCCATTTTCTGCAATTGGAGATTATCAAAATGTATGTGTCTTTCAGTCCCTCACCCTCTCTTGAATGCATTAGGAGTTATATTTTTAACATCTTTTCTCGTGAAGCCTAGTCATTTTTGACTTATTATCTTTAAAAAAGTAATCTTGCATTTTTAAAACTTCTCTCGGTGTCTTGACGTTATAATATCGTTTAAGTCTCCAACTTGTCTTTTAATCTATAGCTAGATTATTGGTGTTGTCCATTTGTTTGGAGAATTCCTGTACCTACCACATTGTAGGGGTGTTCTTGCAAAAAGTGCGAATCCTGTATTGATGGGTGTGAGTTTAGACTTAGGCAGTACCTTATGTTGGACCGTGAAACTTGAATCTAAGAATACAATTAAAATCCGATCCTCTTGATTGCCTACATCGTGTATTTCCTCATTCCAATATTAACCCACTGACTCGTTTGAAAAGAAGCTGTCAAACTAAGAAAAACTTCTTTGGAAAAGAACCCACTTAAAACCTTAATTGCGTAGATAAGGTGCAATATTTATCTATAAGTTGGGTTGCTTGACTTTACTTCTACGTTGTAGTATTTATTATATTAAATTGAAAACATTGATTTTTTATGAATTGAGATTATTTTATGGAAGGTCACATTGATTCGCCTTCATTTTAATTTTATGGCGACTAGAACGTTCAATATTAACTTTTCTGTATGGTGTTCTGCATGTATTTTGTAGAGGATTGACTGAGGAAATGCATATCCCTACGCACACATGTTTTGAATGTCATAAAATTTTTAATCCAGACTAATGTATTGGCGTATTATTCAATTTGACACTTTAATTTATTGATTTTAGGGTTTAATGACGTGTCAGGCTTATAACCGCTATTTCCCCCAAGTTACGAATTTACTTCACCGGAATGTTTCCGTTTTCAATAGTTGAATGAATTTCAATGTCGTGGTACTTTTAGAATACAATATAATATTAATAGAATGCGGGTTTGAGTTAAATCGGCTTCTTAAGCATGGTGAGTTGCAAGAGCATTCCGAAATTTCTTTCATTCTAGTTTGGGGTAAGTTAGATGTTGGTTCCCAGAATTTAAATTTTCTCTCTGTGACCTACCAGTATATTATTTTTAGGTATGTACATCTCTTGGAATTTCTGAACTTTATTGTACTCTTACGATTCTGTATCATCCTTGAATTTTCTTCTCCCAAACGCGTCGCACGTATCATTTTATCTATTTTACATTATAAAATCAAATGTTTCTAAAATAAACATAACTACAGATGTCTGTTTGATTGACAGAGGTGATTAATAAGGCCTAAATATCTATGTGAATTTTTATTTTGAATTAAGTTGTCTTAATGTTAATAAGTTTGAAGAAATTAGCGTTTCCCTTTTAGTTATAGATACTTTTTGGTTCGAAAGGTAACACATTCCTCTCGATTTTATATTAATCCATTAGGAAAGAGAAAATATATGCATGATAGAGGTGCCCTTGCATTACTATAGATAGGTACTACTGTTAGATGTCCCAAAATATACTCGATGCAATACGAAAGAATAGGTGCTGTTCGGTCAATTTAGGAATAATTGATGTGTTAATTCCGTCAAGAAATAATTTCTTTTTTTTTTTTTAATTTTGAAGGAAGTGGTTTGTTTTCAACAATATTTATTCTTAGTCGGCTCGTGTTGTTCAACAGAAGGAAATATTTGTACAGTATGTTTTACTGTACATACTTCCCTTAGCTGAAGCTGGGTTTTGAGTGCTATTTTGTTTTTTTCCGTAATTCATAGTTCTTATTTCATTTACTATAAGGTGACGGCTGTAAGTAATCAATTTACGTTCTCATGGCCGATTTTATTTAATGTAGACCTATTAATTTTTATTCTTTACTCTATCAACATTAACTAGATAGAATATTTCAATGTCTTACAGTTCAGAAGTAGTTCATCTGGCGGTATGCACATCTATCGAGCAAATAATTACAAAGTTGATTACCGTAAAAGCCTTTTGAAAGGTTTTTTGAACAGTAAGGCATTGGGATCTTACGTGAGGTTTTGTTATGAAAAGTTGACTGCAATTAACAGCAGGGGTTCTACCATATCTGTCCACGGATCGAGCACTAAATTATTTCAGTTTTTTTTACGTTGTACATCACTATTTGATTTTTTTGGTGATTCTGTCCCGCCGTTTGATGCCTCCCTTGGTAGTTAATTGCTTCCATTTATCTGTGCCCGTTTCTATTGATGCAAGTAAGGTGTTTTCCATTTACAAAGGTCTTTATTTATATTTAAAAACTAATGAAATACCCAAAATCTATTTAAACAGTGAATGTAAACAACTTACTAGGGGAGAGTGTGCCTTCAAATATTTTTCGTTCGTTAAATAAGACGATAGATGGATGAAAAACAGTACCTAGATACTTGGAAGGTTGTGTTTACCTTGATCTAACCTTTAATTTTTTAAATCGTCACCCGACTGTAGAACTATACGGGGTTATCCATCTGCAACATTGAACAATCGGAAAAATTCCAATAAGGCACCTAAGTTACATGGATAGTGTTTTATCAGCTTCATCTATTCCTCTCTCCTTTTTAGCTCTTTCTTCAAGTGATTCGAAGAATTCTGACCTTTATTGATGTTTTCCCCATTCCTCCTTTGATATAGTTTCAAAAAAACTTACACTTTAGGCAGATTTGGCTGTCTGATTTAAAATACCCAAGAAATATTGGTGGAAATGTTTCGCAATTTTGAAATAGAACAAACATACAACAATACAACTTCATAAAATTTAACTACTCATTCTTTCCATTGTGTGTTTTTCATCCTCTTTGTTAAAATAATTTTTTATGTTCAACTCACTAAATCAAACTTCTTCTTTCTTATATTCAAGAATATTTTTTTCCACAATCAATAAATAGAAATTTTACTGAACCTCTAGATATATCTATATCTTATTAATTCGCATGTTACAGGATATACTTCCATACACACATTCATAGTGTACGTTAACCTTTTTAAATCCCAAAAATAGTCTAAAACCTTGAAGTGATTTTTTCAAAATTAAAAATATCGTACCTATCTGTCTACCTACCTTTAACAATAATCTTCTTTGTGCAAGATGGTGTAAATAAGAGTAGGGAAATACTTTTTTATACTGCCATATACATGAATTATTACTGCAGTTATTGTTCGACGGTTACAACTGCGGGAAAAGATATTTTCTTTGTTGTGAAATGTACGTTAAATGAAATATTGTCTTATTTCGTCGACATGAGTTTGCAGAAATCATCATCATTGAGTTTTATTTATATTTAATGGTTTCGTCATACCGGGACACAGATTGCTAGTATGCTAGGTTTAAATAAATAAATTTTGATCGGACTGTTGTGTATCGAATGAAACTTGATTTTGTTTTTTTCGCTAAGTATAGTAAGTATATAATTTTAAATGCTAGAACATGTCTATTTTTCGATGTTAGTTTCAAAATAGTGTTGTATAAAAGGAGGTGTGCTATTGTACATAAGTAGTTTTGTGAAAGTCTCATTCACTTCATTTATACTACCTACCTATTTATAATAGCCTATTGTCGATTTTTTTCCCTTATAAATACTGGCTCATACGTAAGTGAATGTTCTAGGCACTTTTTTGGCAAGTTAGAAGCCATTCAATAAGAATACTATTTATTGGAGTTTCCTTGATCATTTGGAACCTACCTACCTATTTTCAAAATTCATACCTACATGTACCTATGTACTGGAAGTAGTCTCGAAGGTAATTCTATTTTTTCGATGTTGTGTCCATTATTAATCAAATAATTAACCACCTACTCAATTGAAACAACTATGAGATCGGTTTGTTCTCCTCGTAACTTCTGTTTTTTTCTGTCATAGTTTCTCGATTCCCGATGACCTACCTTAATAATTTGAATATCAAGCTGATTATTTTGATGGCACGTTACTATTTCATTCCGTTCTTTTTTTAATATAAATTTTGAAGGTAAGGAAGTTTATGAACATAATTTTTGAACGTACCTTATTGTACATAATGTAAAGCTCCTATAATATTGAATAATAACGAACATACAGAATATTCGTTCAAGAACTATCCAAATATTTACAGTACTTCTTTTTGCTAAAGACAAATAAACGTTAAGATTAAATTTCAATACGTCAAATTCAAATTATCGTTATACAGGATGGTGCAGTACAGTGCTTCCAACCTGTTAGCCAAGAACTCATATATTGCCTTCTAATATAAAATCAGGCCAATGGTTGAAATACAAAGAGCAACCAGCAATGTAATTTCTGTCAAATTCAGTGTTGAATATATATATATAAAATATATATATAATAGTTGTTTGAAATTTGTACATTGCACATTATTGGTGTCTGTGATTCAGTATTATTTGTTGGAAAATTAAATAAATATCATTCTTTATGGATACATATTTGAATCAATTTGTTTACCTGTGACACTGTGGGGACTCGTAAGTTATTCCTTGATAATAGCGATCGATGATTAATCGTTGATTAAGTAAAATCTCGCAGTTATCCTTGTAGTGGGATGGTTTACTGATTAACTTTCGTATCATATAATGTGGCTATAGTAAAGCTGCCACTTTCCCTGCACGAACTACGTGTTTGCTCACCTTATTGGTATGGGGTTGTTATATACCCCAAAATATATTCCTTGGAAAATACTTGGACATTTTTCTTTAGTCACTTCGATATTATTGGTTATATTTGGAACTACAGATACAATGCCCAATTCTCTAGCAGCCTTGTAGCTCAAAAGTGAATTTCCTTCCTCTACTACCACTTTTGCCCAACAGGATACTAATAATACTGCTTACCCTGATAAGCTTTCAATTAAAAGTGCGTCTTTCTCAACAACAGTCGTTTCTTCTTAATATCTAGGACCTAACCCACCATCGCCTTTTCTTCTGTTTCAGCATCATTTCACACAACTCTTAAAATCCAATATTTAACACAAGTCTCAGAACTTCATGACTCATACCAATCATTGACATTGTAAGCCTCCCTTCCTTTCTCGAGCTCTAGAGCCCCAATTAAGATCTCAAGAAAATGTTAGTAAAATTGTGGTAGTGCGCCTGAAGGGGCCTACGATCAATACCCAAATTAGCTGCAGGGAAGTCAAGGAACAAATAAAAGCATAATTTCAAACGAGCGCTTATTATTAAAGGAATCACACAAGATCACAAGTACAATATAAATCACAAAGACAATATGAGCAATAGTAAATGAATGAAAATATGGCAATCTTAAGCTAAAGCAACTGTGAGAATCACTGAACTAACTTAACCTAGTAACTAAATAGGGGGAGATCTCCTCCGATCTCAACGAAAGCATTGAAAAAAGAATGGATCACAATCTAATAAGATCCTCTATGAGGTGAGAAATTACACGAGCCATGAGGTGGCTGAAGGTAGGTTACAATTATGTAGTAATCACTCAAGATCTCAGCGATCTCACCCAGGAGGGGTGGAACTAGCTTGAACCTAATTAGTAGCAAAAGCAGAGGGGGGTAACAGTAAAGATGAGCAATCTTGCGAGCTTTGAAGACTCAATCACGATCACTGATGAGAAAAGGGGGAAAATAGAGTCTCCGTCTCAAAGGGGGTCTGATCTATCAATCCAAGCAACACTTTGCCTTCACTGACTTGGCAATCTATAACGTCCGATCACAAGGGGAGCTCACACTTCTGGTAAGAGTACTACCTCGATTTCACAGTGAGCACCACTCATAGACAGGGGCCTCAGAAATATACATATCAACTGGTCTAATGGCAAAGAAACACTGGCTGGTTGTTCTGGGGCTGGGGGAGCCAGGTGCCCTCACTCCCCACCCTGGGGCTCTGGTCTCCCACCCACACTAATTGCTGCCACCAGAGAAGGGGAACAGATCTCACAGTTGGGGGTCAGGCCTGTCCCCGTCCCTGAGGTTTCCCTCTTGCTTCCCTTTTGCTTCCATCCACCCTGGTTCGAATCGGGAACCACTGGAGACCTGAGGGGCCGCCAGGGGCCTACATCATGGTGCACACTATACAATGTTTTCAA
This sequence comes from Creontiades dilutus, assembly GCA_031894815.1. NCBI lineage: Eukaryota > Metazoa > Arthropoda > Insecta > Hemiptera > Miridae > Creontiades > Creontiades dilutus. Next base: position 1,623,857 of record JAVIWC010000437.1, on the reverse strand, counting down.
TTCATCAACAGCAACTATACTAGCGGCTGGTTACCTTTAACACATTCAGCGCTGACGGCCACCATAGTGGCCGTTCAAATTACTTCCCGCTGCCGCCTGGCCTCCCTTCCCTCAACATTTCTCTGAGTTCCCACTCCACTACTTGCTCTCAATGGGTTGCCACTGGCAACCTCCCGTTCTGTTTGGCTTCAGTGTGCCATGAGCTTTCAAAAGATACCTGCCGTTCGTATTTTCGCCATTTTCAACACATTTTTAGCGTTTTATATTGAAATAAAAATGATGGAATGTAGGTATCTTGTATAAATGTAAAATATAACATAAGCGTCTTGTATATATACGCGTAAGTAGTTGGAAAATATCCCCTCTGAACGTAAACTGAAAAAATGAAAAAAATCGGAAAAATTTAGTCAGAATATTTTACTGACAAAAAAAAGTTGGTTCAGTAGAATATTTGAAGTCATTTGTGTGAAGGAGCCACAGGAAATTCTAACAGTAGGCGCAAGGGAGGAGAGAATCCAGCGGTGGTCCAGAATTCAGTGGTCCAATAGTCCCAAATGACAGGTTGGACATGCATGTAGTCTACCTGTGTTGTTTGGAACAACTTGTTCCCCCTGGCTGACGGCCACGATTGGGCCGGCCCAATGTGACATGTTTGCATGCACAAATGTGCAAAACCTCAATAATTCACTTCTTGGAACCAAAATAAAGTGGCAACAAGAATTTTCAGAAAAAAAAATCAGCAAGCGGGAGGTTTTTATAAACTTGGGTCAGCGCTGAATGTGTTAATGTGAATCCCTCAGATTAGCTGGCTGATGGCGATAGGTATTTATCAGCGGCTGCTAAACAGCCTAGTCTGACAGCGGCTGTTTGCCATGCAACAAGAGAACGTGAAAAAACCGCTTCTTCGATATCTGGGTTAAAATCAATCGAGTGTCAATAAATATCGACAACCCAACATCGATGTAAAATAATCGTTTCTCCATAATATAATATCGATATTTTTGAAATATCGGTCATCGATTCCCATCCCTACACTCCATTTTGCTTCCATGCTTCCATGTTAACGTAGAGATGTTCTTCAGAAATGTATACTTGAACACATTTTTTCTTTCAACTTTTGAACAGAAGATAGGTGGTTGATTTTTAATTTTGAGTGCCTCCATCTTCTCAGTAATGTTAAAAGTTTTCATAATTCAGAAATTTCATAAACAAACGTGATATATTTTGAAATCGGCGGGAGATTGGATAGAAGGCGCTAAAAGTAGTAACCTTTTAAACCGCGCGTAGCGCTAGCGCTGCATCGGTTTTCGTTTTGTTATATCTCGTTTCCCATCTTCCCGTCGGTCCCGGTCCGCCATTTTGTCACAAGCTTTAGGTTGATTTGGGATTTGTTATGTCTGATAATCGTAAGTATTTCTGCACTTATTCAAGTTTTTTTGTACTCTTATCCTTCAATGGAACGTTATTAATATGTTAGAAGCATTTTCAGTATTTTATTTACTCTCACGCTATATTGTTTTTCGATCTAAAGACCAGCATTAGCGTTGGTAGCGGAACCGCGTGGAGCGTGGCTTTCATAGCCGCCGCGCCCCGTCGGTTTGGAAAAATTATTGAGTAGATTTATGCATCTTGTTTACTTGAAATAACGGTCTTCCGCTTCAAGAACTATGACTCTATTTTGTAGGTACACTCACACGTAACTTGAGTACGACAAGTTTCTCGTACTGAGAAGAATAGGCTCACTTTTGCCTTGAGCTGTTACGAAGATAATTCGATCGTCCACGTACCTACCGACTTCATAGTTTCTGGATTGGTTTTTTTTTGGAATTTTCATCAGGTGCTTATTTTTGCCGTTTGTGCTTTTTCAGAATATGGTAGTTATGGCGGAGGAGGTGGTCAAGGTAACTACGGAAGTTATGGATATTCGCAAGGAGGCACGGCCGTAGGCTCAAGCTACGCGCAACCCCCGACGTACGACCAAGGATCTTACAGCCAGCCGCCCCCAAGCCAATGGAGCCAACAGTCTGGTCAGTACGATCAGTCTCAGCAGTCTTATCCCTCCGCTCAACCTGCAGGTTTGATTTGGAGATTAATGCTAACCGATTCCATACCTTCTTTCGCCAGATAGGTATGTCGGCAATTCGGTCAGATAGACCGGTGTTCACTTTGCTTACCTCGGTTATAGTATTGATCTCCGCTACGCGTCTTGAACCGGTTCAAAACTGTGCCTCTCCAGTGCAGCTCGAAGGGCGTCTCGATATCCTTATGTTATGTAACATTCGCGGCAAAGATGTGCGGGCACTTTGAACAGCATCTATGAAGAAATTGTGACATTACTATGTCATAGGAGGTTCATTAGATCGCGTACGAGTTTCTTGAATTCTAAAATTGTTCGTTGATGAATAGATATGGATGATTCATTCCAGTTCTAACCAGGCCTCGTTCTGCGGGAGTCGGGCGTCTTTATCGTTACTGGCGATACCGGCAATTGCAAACGTTTACAACGGGAAACGCCACTAGTGTCCTATTTTCGGGCTCTGCCGCGAATGAAGGAGAGCGCGTTTTAGTCAAGTTAGTTCCGTACCTACTGTGTCAATCAATACGATGAGTGTTCTGAATTTATCACACAGAGACAATTTTTGTTGGCCTTTAGTAGTCCTGCTTTGTTCAATTACATTTCCAATAAACGTTTGTGGAGGCAACCATCTCATGAAATTTATCAATCAAGGACCTAATTCGGGGAATTCAACTCTCCAGCCTATTAGATGCTGAACTGATTATAACCTTAGTCATGAACGGGTGTTCCAGTCATCGTTGACCCTGATCAAACCCCATGGTTGAGTGGGGTACTATCCTTTTACACCAATATAACTACCCTAGTTTACCTTGTAACAGTTTATTTTGAATGACCATTCAGAATCAGTTGAGAACTATTCGCAACACCATATTTCTTGAAATGAATTATCCTCTATATTCTGAACAGGTAAAGTTTGTAGTATTTGAGACATTGTTCTACATTATTGTAAAAATATACTCTTGATTACACGTAGAACTAAATCAGTCGTGGCAAAATGCGTCACCCGTGAAAATACAATTTTTTGAATACAGACAACGTCATTCTTCAACTTCCTTGTTCTTTTGATAGAGGTACTTCTATTTTGAGCACCTGCAGTTCGATGTGATGTCTCGATTTGCTCTTGTATTTCAATATTGGTCAAGCTCTGAATGAATTTTTATTTCTTACATTACAGCTGCAGCAGCGCCAAATTATAGCCAACCCCCTCCTGCTGCTCCTCCATCTAGTTACGGTGCGCAGAGTAACTACGACTCTGGAAATAGTAACAGTGGGGCTCAGTATGGTAGCTATGGCCAGCAGAGTTCAGGTGGTTATGGCAGCGGTGGGGGAGGCGGTGGCGGCGGAGGAGGCTATGACAACAACCAAAGATACTCCGGTGAGTTTCTCGATCAAAATTTCTTAGGGCCGGCTTATCATTTGCTGGGATATCTTCTAGATTTTTTTTTCATGATTTTATTTATTGCAACTGATTGTAGGATACATCATCTAGCAATATTTTATCTCATAAATGGACACGATGTACAGGGTGAGATTTCAACAAACCAACCCTTCAGAGTAACACACTGTTAACTGGAACACACTTCACTATAACTTGCACAGCACAATCAGGTCCAGTGGCTTGTTACGCTTGAGGCGCCGCAGTTCTCCTTCGTTATCCAGAACGTTGAGCATCTCCGGGTTCTTGTGCTGATGGAGGCGTTTTTCGTGCTTCTGGGCGTATTTCATGATGATTTCGTTGACTGTTTCCAGTCTTAGGTCACGATGAATGTCATCATTTCGCATATACCAGGGGACACCAACTGTGCTTCTCAGGATGTTGTTCTGACAAGCTTGTATTTTCTTTACGTTAGTCTTTTTGGCACAGCCCCACAGTTGAATCCCGTATGTCCAAATAGGGCGTAAAATCTGTTTGTAAATAAGCAGTTTATTGTGAAGTGAAAGACGGGAATCCGCTCTCAGCAGCCAATACATTTTCCTGTATTTAATCTTCAGTTCCTCTTTTTCTTCTCGATGTGACGATTCCACACCAATTTTGAATCGTGAGTCATACCCAGATATTTCACAGTGTCAGAATATGGGACTTTGTTCGAGTTTAACACAAGTTGATCTTCTAGATAAACCTCGGACAAGTACCTAGAGGTTAATCAATTAATTTGTATCCCTTAGGTATCCCGTTAGCTATCCCTTAGATAACGTCAAATGTGGGGAAAAGGGGTACCGCAACAACAACAATGAGTTCCTCACAAAACAGCCAAACAACACTGCTTTTTGCGTTGATCCATGGGTAAAATGTATAAACCTTCTGGTTTTTTAGTAACTGTCGCCTACCAAGGGGATCTCTGATATTAAAAGAAAATATCACTCACTCATACTAGAGAAGTCTATAACTGTAGGAGCATAGAGCCTGAAAAAACGATGGATTCATTGGAATTTCTCGTCGTTTTTTATTGACAAAATATTCCTTGGCAGTAAATCAGTGTTTTTGCCCTCTGTAGGCCTCATTATGCTACTGTATTATGTAGAAATCTACTCATGAAGATCTAGAAGAGCGAGAGGTGAATTTTATGATCAGTGATAAGAACTGTTTTTGTCGCTGCGGGATTCTTTGTCCCTATCAACTCCAATGCAAACCAGGCATTTGTCATTTCCTTCGAGAGATGAAAATTGATGATGAATTCAACGTCATCAAGAGTGTTGATGTAATTTGGCAAAGTTGAACTGTGTACGGCCTCCTTTAATATTTCTAAGAATTGAATCATTTCCTTATCCGAAAAATGTCGGAATCAATATAATCATCGTCTCTCAACATTTTTCATCTGGACCACCATTAGGAGGTCCATACATTGTGCGATTGCCTGCAGGCCGTCGCCTCAATGGGCAATATCCCAATGGGCAAATATCCCCGAGTTCCATACACTACTGAACTGCAGATGATAACCCAGAGGTAGCACACACTAGAGTCCGGTACCTGCAGGCAGACTGTCGGTCAAGGATGTAAGTCCGATCTCGGCTGGTGAATGGGAGCACGAAAATGATCTCACGCAAAACTGATGGCCACTCTTGGAAAGAAAAAAAAAGAAAAAACCGGAGACAGTGGATCGCATGCCTGCAGGCCGACTGACAGTATGTGACGGGGGGCACTTGGGATCACCATCTGACTGGTTGTCGGGGAGGCCCTCATGGCATCTCATCCGCCCCCGCGTACCCAATGACCACACACCTTCGGTCCGAGCGAACTGCAGTGCATTATCTTCAGATCAACTGATGAATGTGTGAGCTTCAGTTAAACTGACAGTGTATGGGGCGCTTTAGGTACCTACCATTGAAGATAGAAAATGCCATTCAAAGCGGAGGTACCTACGGGATAAAGTCGTTTCCTCGGGTTGGAGAGCCTCAAACAAAGTTACCAATAAGATAGCGCTATTTAGCAGTAAAATGCATTGATAAACAGCCTACGAAATGTTATGTGTAGCCAGAAGTTACACAGACTTTACCTGTCTTTATTAGTGATTGATAAACGGCCCTTGAATCTTGCTTTGTATTGTTGTTTGTGAAATGAAAATATCGAATCTTATTGTTCTGTCATTAATTTCATAAAATTGTCCAGGCGGAGGCGGAGGAGGTGGTTATGGCGGTCGCGATGGTGGCGGCGGCGGCGGTGGATATGGAGGTGGCCGTGACGGAGGTTACAAGTAAGTTAATTTTCGTTGTCATTAATTTATTATTAAAGAATTGGTTACGAGAAAGAGCTTATGTCATGTCTTGAGAGGATCTTGCATTCAATTGATTATAATTTTCTAAAGTTCAATTTCTCGATATAGTGGATATTATTCTTCCACTACTTCGAAATATTGTCTCTCAAGGCTTAACATATGTTTGAGTTGTTCATCCAACATGGTTAGAGATAAGTGAGTGAGTTAAAGGGTGATTTCTCCATTATTCTCCCTTTCCACAATTAGTGGTTTTATTGTTATATGTTCACCTGTAACCATTCTAGTGTGGAAAGGCGAAGTATGAGGTTTTTTCGATAGTTATACTTGGAAAAGTGTACCCATACACAATTTGGTCATGTTCAAGCTTTTGATTAAGCATTAGTCGTTGACCATCATTTAACTAAAAGCCTGGTTATAATTTAATTAAGAGCTACTCATTCTTACTTTAACCATCCTTCCAATGAAATTTATTGCTGGTGTGCTGCCTATTATGTTTATAGTTCTGTTCGGTTAGCACTAGGAATGTGAGTGAATTATATGTGGTTATGTTGTGTCATTGCATTCTACAGTGCACATGATGTTACGTTGATATATAGTGGGGTGATGTGCAATTCATGTACAGCTGTATAATTCCAGAAACAATTGTGCAACGCCTTTGGATTCGCTGATTCGAAAACTCATAAGGTATCAATATTGATTGTGCAAAAGAGGAAGTCGTGGTATTTCATCAATGATATCCATTACAGAAAAGGGTCTGTCCCCGCACGCAACCCCATGGCAACCTCCTACACATATTGAAAAATATCTATGTCTCCTATCGATATAGGTCCACGCTTTTGATGTGTGTTCGAATGTGTTCTGTCTAGTTTGCTGGTCTGGATGCTTGCTTCGCTCGCATCTCTATAACAAAAAAATATCCTAAATCAATCCTTCTAGCAAAGTATAGATCAGTTGAACGAATAGATCAGAATGAATCATGAACAAATCGATTGCATACTTATTTCTGAGTCTCTATCCTGCCCTTCTCATATGTTCATTTACAAAACTATCGATATGTGTGGGAAATTGTAATGGGGTTGCTTGGGGGGGGGGGGGGGGGGGCAGACTAGAACAGTACCCAGAAAAGTCAAGTTGGTGTTTGTCTGGGGGGTTATTGCTGTTCAGCTTCCTCATTGAAACGGACTATTTTCATGTTAAGTAGTAGTCCTCAACTTGATATGGCTCCTACACTGGAAACGGTTCAATTCAACAAGTTTAAAAGAATGATCAATGATTTTGAATTATTTGAGATCTGCCAACACTGCTGCAACTTGCTACCTTTTTTTGATAACTCAATTTCTGGATTATAGTTTATAATTTGACAGTCCAACTATTTCATGTACATAGCCAATATTTATTGAAGTTATAGCTCCTTCTAACATGATTTTATTACTTATTTCGATTTGGTTGGTGGTAAAAGAAGAGATTCTTGTCTCACATGCACTAGGTTGAGGAACAGTTAATCCCCCAGTAATTATTGAATTACAGTTACCGATTTATTAGGAGCTCTTACACATTTCGTAGCTTGAATCAATTTCCAACTTTAAGACAATCAGCTAATGAGAGTTCAGTAGATGGTTAAAAGGCACTTTCACAACAAACATTTAGGGTCTCATCTTACTGGTACCGTTTCGGTAAATGTAGTCTAGATATGTAAATCTTCTCTTCTATTTGATGTTGTCTAAGGGTCATAAATACTAGTAGAGGGTATCTCGTTGAGACGTTCTTTGAAATTTAGGCTTAGTCATAGAAATGTTATGACCACCTACCTGGAAATGTTTGGAACGAACTGCACGTTTTTGAAGGGGAAGGATCCAATCCTCACTTGATGAACCTCCCCATAGTATTAATCCTTTGGTTAGAATACCATGGTAACACTCAGAATTCTTATAATTGATGGGTTTAGGTTGATGTTATGGGGAAAATATTCTGGATAGGTCAGCAACAACGAAGAACGAACATGGAACAAAATACCTGTATCAATTTAATCTTAGTTCTCTATTGCTACTTTTGTTGGTGCTCATGATGAAAAGAATGTACCTTTAGGTCTAGCTACTGGGTGAAATTCAACGTATTATCATTAAGCGATCGGTTACTCATCAATTGATCTTGAATGTTTCATGTTTTTATTAATACCCGTTAGTATGAGCTTGAGTCAATTTGAAGGTTACCTTAACCTTACTAGATGACATTCGACGTGTCATCATTAGTTACAAAAACGTAGAGTCGTGTACATCAGCAATAGACACATTTCATTAATTAATGAAAATCTCATGGCGAATAGGAACTTGGTAGAACTTTGAGGAACACCATTTGTAGCTTCGTGAAGCTTTATTCAGAACGGAAAACCTAAATGGTACTTGATGGATCAAATTCTTATTAATAATGAGGCATACATCGAGATACTGCATGGGGAATCTAGCCTGAGAAAACGGGAAGCATCGAGAGTGTACGAAATTTACTTCTGGTAAGAAGATTCAAGGATAGTCAGTTAAGCCGAACAAATTATTGAACCTGAACGATATCTGTCTGTGTGAACGCACAAAAATGAGTTGTGGTCCAATGTAAGATCTTCCAAAGGAGTTCTACATATTCATGATCGAAGGAGAACTCAGGGCGTGGCTTTATGGCAGACGCTTTATCTAGAACTTTGTAGTGTTAACATGGCCTCCTCAAGTGTGTCAGTGGTCTGAGAAAAAACTCCCCTCAAGTTAGTAACGTGCCCGCGACGATGTACAGTTCTCGTTAGTTTCTCTGAGAAGGGATCTTAACGTTCGCTTGGAGGATTGTAATCATTCAGCCGCTTCCACTACCGCTGCCCTCACCTAACTGTCAGCAGCTGCCGATTTCAAACTGTTTATATTTTCCCACAAATCTTAATCCTGGCTACTCGGGCAGTGAAGAGATTAGCATGACCTTCCTCCCATGAAACCCAGAAAGCACAAGTGGCAGGAGGAATAGACATCAGAGTGAAGTGTTACATACTTCTGCTGCCTTGCTCATTTCTTCAGGAACAGATTGCAAGTGTACGGGGTATTGTAAGTCCTGACGTATGAGTGATGTAGTTGATAACATTCCCTTATATTAGTTTATACATTCATTGTGCTGTGACCTATTGAACTTGCCAAAAAAATGACAAAAGTAGCAAGCAAAATTAATCACAAATAAGAACTTGGTTATTCTTTCTGAACTGAACGGGATACTTGAGGGGGAATACTTTCTGGTAATGATACCCTAGGAGAATGTACTTAAGCCTGAAATCGTAAAGATGTTGGAGCAAATCCTAAACGCTTGGTGGAAGGCGGTTGATCCTGCTTATAATCTTCGATAGTATATTTTGGGCATAATGCCATAGAATTAGCAGATGCTGTTTGATATTTTTTATGCTTCTAATCCTGATGAGCACTGTTTATCAGGATTATTTTCGTACGTTGATTCTTGTATTTGGTGTTGAAATATCTGGGTCGTTGGTTTCGTAGTAGAAGTGCTACATGGAGCATATTCTACCTACTCCCTGGAAATTGTTACTAATTTTGTCAGCACACCAGCATTTCATCTTGTCGGTTTAGATTAATCTGCAATTCATTGGTCTCGTCTAGTTCACTGCTTCATTCATGGAATTCTCTTCTAACTTACTGTCCCACTCACAAGTTGTAACCAAAACGTTACCATTGTACTTACACTTGATCAACAATCCCACTCTCATTCTGTCTCTCCTATTACTGGTACGGAAATCTTCATTCGTGTGCAGTGAACTTGATTTGACCAATTCAAACATTTTTTTATCCGTATTACGTTTTGATGTTTTATATTGCTTTATTAAAATATTTCATTTTGCACAAAATGTTAGATTATTTCAATTGTATAAACATGGTGGTTTTTTGAAAGTGTTTCAACAGGTATTTACTCACACCTATGGCTTGTGTTACGAAAATGTCAATTGGACTTAACTTACTTGGTTGACCAATGGTCTCGGCATATTGCCCATGATAACTGCATAGTAAACACTGGTTTTCCCGATCGACAGGAATTTTTAGGGGTATAGTAATTATTCACAAACTGATTTTCGAGAGAGGTTTTTGGTTAAAATTTAACGTCTAATAATAGGTATCTTACGCCTAGTTCTAAGAATTACTCCCATTGATGGTTGCTTGACCTTGGGTTAAAAACAAAATAAGATTTCATCAAACTTCAAACATTATTTGCATATCTTCCGAGAGTTTCTTCTTAAATGTTGAATTTTGGTTTTGAAGTAGGGGTTGTAGGGGTTTATTGTATTTGTACAAAATTCAAATGAAATGAGGAGCAACGTCTATTTTGTTGGGTTTATAAAAGTGATTTATCGATCGACGAACTACGGACGAACAGACTTGGTAGGTGACGAACAGAGGTTTTTTTTCCTTGGGTTTACGACTGTTACACTGAAACTACCATAAGAAGAAGAAACTGGAATTGAGAAGATCGGCCTACAGTTCTTCAACTTCTCACGACTTTTTTCTCTGTTTTAGCAGTGGGGGTCGAGGTGGTTTTAACAAAGGTAATGCACCGAGTCCGGTGCTATTATTTACAAATGATTTCTTCTATCCAGTAGATGTGCATCTCGTTCCTTAGTGTCAAGCCATTTGACCGTTGTTTTGCATTATTTGTCGGCCACTCTTCATTCCATATGTTTCCAAGGACCTTGTACTAGTTGGTGCTGTAATAATACATCCACCGAGTACGGGAAACCCTTGCTAACTCGTAGAAATCTGTATGACTTTGGGTCTGCACAATGTGGTAGAATTTACGAATATATCAAGTTCGAATGGAGATGTCTGTGTTCAAATCATGTGACATGCATTGATCATTTTTCGCCCAGCTGAACTCTCCTTATTTACTTTTGTATGTCAAGATTTTCTGAATCTGAATTCAGGTTGACAGTTGGAATTGAAGACTCAGAGCTCTGGCTCCTTTATGCCCTGTCGCTGAATGCCTCGCTTTGGTGCCTCAATTCATTACATACATTAACTTCTAAAAAATGTCACCCAACAGTTGAAATTATGAAACCGAAAACCACCATTACCTAATGTTTTCATGAATAAACCGTAACTCATTTTCAGCATCTTTGATTAAAATGATTGCATCTCTTCTGATCTACCTGCGCAGTTCTAGTGACAGAGATCATTATCGCTATGCTCATAATTTTGGTCCCTTTGTCTCCTTGTACAAGAGCTGTAATGACCCTTCTGGATAAGATGTTAAAATTCACGAAGAAAAAAAAAAAAAAAAAAATCAATAGTTGTGCAAATCCACCTGTCTTAATGAGTGAAAATTGAAACCATCAAGACCAACCAAGGCTCTAACTTTTTCAATTTGCCAACAAACCAAAAACTGGTCATTACTGGCAATGTTTCATTTCTAAACTTCTTTCGGTTTTGGAGAATGAAATGCACGCGGTGTCCTGTCTTTTATGTGATAGCGTCCGAGTTTTCCTCGTATTTGTCATTAGGTTCCAAATTATTTTCAACAGTTGATCATTTTATAGTCCCTAATAATGAATGGCCACACCCATTGATGTACGGATGTTTCAACGAATATGTATTTGATTCCAATGGTCAGATGGCTTTTCACATGAGAACGTAGATGCTTACTCTAGAACTGTTTCCGCACCATTTTACGCTTACTTATCTCAGAATTTAAAAAAAAAGTTACTTCCTTTACTGTGTCCTATTCTTTGACGAATCCAAATTGTCTCATTTGTTCTGAAGAAATAATTTGCACATTCCGTAACTGATGTTAGGTGAAGTAGATGGAATAACTAATTTGAATATACAATTTAATAATTGCATTATCCGTGTCCCTGTAACTTTTTTCTTTTCAAAACAATATTCAATTCAACAAAAAATCTTGCTCTGTTCACTGAGAAAGTCGGCTGGTAATTCAAATGTTTGCTCTCCATTTAAATTCATGCAACTTTTTTGTTGTTGTGAAAATACATTGACTTCTAATTATTTGCGTATCATGTGTGGTAACAGTTACCTCTAAATGTTTTACTCTTCATTGGTATTTTTATTGTGATATTATGTAATATTCCTGGGTTTCGTGTGAAGTTGATTGAAAATTATGAATGTGTATTTATTGGTTGGCTCAATCATTTTATGTGGTTGGTCATCCGCGGTTTTTGGAATCATGAACCAGGGCCTGCTTTTTAAGAGCGAACCTTCGGCCTAATTATTTCTACGCGTGGAGCGTTGAGCACGAAGCACAGCACAGAACAAAGTGGTGTTTCAGTCTTACTGAGCCGGTATACCCGATATAAAGGGCGTTTAAAAAAGAACGTCTGATTTGAAAAGGCTGTAAAATTAATTTATTTTCACAAAAAAAAAGCAAAGAAAAATCATACTATTCGCTTCAGGAGATCTTGAGGATTAAGCGTGAAAAACGACATAGGGCATAAGCCACCATAACCTGATCACACACATTTGCATTGATTAGGCCAAGGACACGTTGAATTTCATGCTTGACATCTCATAGACTTGTGACTTCCTGTAACCCCACAAAAAAAGTCACAAGTCAAGTCACATGATTGTGGGCTAGACTTGGTCTCCTGAATGAGATGAGTCAGTCTGGAAACCTCTCACCCTGGAGTGCTACTGTTCCTCAAGACGTGTGGCACGTTGTACCATTTGTTGGAACCAATGGTTCTCGATGTTCATTCAATCCAATTGAGCTCATAGGAAATCCGTGGTCATTGTTAGGCACCTAACTCCATTCACAGTGACTGCATTCCCATCTTCGTCTTTAAACAAGAACGGAAGCTCAACTCCAAATCCCACACCAAACCGCAACTCTGAGAATGCGTATCTTGTAGTTGAATTACTTTTGGGTTCTCAGCTCACCATATTCGGCAATTTTGGAGATTAGCGAAGCCATTCAAATTAAAATGCGTTCACCTTTCCATGGTAACTCAGTAAATCACTAATAAAAACGAAATTCCTTGCACAAAGCCTCAACTATAACAGATATAAAAAAAAACAATGCTGCCAACAACAAAAAACAAAGATTGCGACCTTTTCAAATCCAGCGTTCTTTTTGAAACACCCTTTAATAACTTGGAAAATGGAAAATCGTTTGGTCTCTGGGCTTGGCGATTCCTCGGTTCAAAGCTATGGTGTCGAGCCCATAATTGAACTTTTACCAAAGTGGCTTAGATTTCTGTAGTTGAAATTACCATTCAACAAAACAACCCTCTTCCATATTTTTGTTGTCAACCTGATTTTATGGTATTTCTTCGTTCCGACAACAACCCAGCGCAAAGATATGGATTTATTTTAGAACTGAATTCATTGTTCCTCTGAGAATTGAATCTCTTCTCTCTACATTTATGTAGTCTTATTATTATTTCAATGTTTATTAATTAATTTTTCAAGTAAATTTAAACATTATTTTTGTTATTCTTTTCTTATTTCATTTTATTTTTTTCAGACATTTATTCATTTATATTTTATTTTTTAAGAAAGCATATTGGGAGGGTAAATTTAGTTAATAATGATCCTGTGCTTCGTATTTTGATTATTTCTACCAGCACGTTCACATGCAATTGAAATCGCAATTTTCAGAAGTATTTCGTTTTCAAATAGCTTAGTTTTCATCGCCGAAAATGGTATCTGAGTGATTGGGCCACAGATGCCCTGTTTGCACCTCTATTGGGTTTTTCTTTTCTAGTCTTCATTGGTGGGCAGAATGGTTTTTCGGTATGTTGACGATGTTGTATCAACTGAAGCTGGATTTACAGGTCTACTAACAGGTTGTCATGTATAAGTTAGATAGAAAAAACAACTGGTATGGGAAAAATTGAGTACTCGAACTAATGTATAAGCTAAAATAATGTTTATGGTTCGGAAGTTGAACTGAGCTTCCTACACGTGTAACAGGGTGAACCAGTGTGTCTAGCTCTTTACTAATCGTAGGTTTAAGTAACTGGAAAATGTCAAGGTATATGATGGATAAAAACACCTGTAATTTGGTTGTCATAAGTAACAGATGAGGGTGTAGCTTAAAGGTTTTGAATTCATGCGTACCATTAGCAAAAATCCAATCGTTATCAGCTTGTTTGTGGATTTCACGGTCACTGAAAGAAAAAGGTGAACTTAAGTTTCTTCGTCTACCTGCTGTGTATTTCTACGTGCGTAATGGATCATTTGATACGTTGGTACAGTTCATACTGAACATCAAAACACTAATTGATGATTAATTGAAGGGGTTTACGTAGCATGTACGGTGAAAAATGGTTTATTGGATTTGAGTTTGAGCTGGTAAAAATTGAAAATGGATTTATGAGTTACATTGACGGTGGTAAAAGGTTGAAGTTAAGAGTAAATGTAGTCCAGTTTTTAGGCGATATATGGGTCATTCTCCGCTCAGTGGCAAATTTATGTGCACTATTGCTCCGTCATTAAAACTCACAGGTGTGCGGCATTTTTTATTAGTCTAGAGGGTACTGAGTGATATCTGTTTCGTAATTTGAAAATATTTTTTTTGTATGCACTCAGTCGTACATCGGAAATCTCTCAAGTCTCTATATATAACACGGTTCGTTACCACTCGGGGTTAGCTAATTGTTCGTTAAACACCAATGCTCTTTTCAGGGCCTTAACAATTTTGAAATAGTAAGGGAGCTTCGTGCACAGTAATGAGTCTTTTGACGAAAGTACACCAATTACTGAGTGTGGGCAGTGTCGCTTTGTTCGCTTGTGCCACAATTTGATAAAAACGGCGAGATGGAGTGAGCCATCCCAGCTATGGTTGGCATCTTTGCTCATAATTCGATTAATTTAACTCTGAATGCCTGTTGATTGTTATCTCAAGTTGCCAGTTGTTTCGTGCCACTTGAGCCAAAAGTGATGTTTCTCACGACCAATGCCTTCCAACCATGAATTCCTAATTCTGAGTACGTGTCATAGAAATTCCGTTTTAGTCAAAGTTAGGTGGTCGAGGAGTTGTTTACTCATATTTTCCTCCCATTCTCTTCAACTAAATTTCTATTTTAGCAAAATCTATATTTAACTTATAAAATAAAAACTTGGAATAAGAGCGTACTCGCTGAATCAACAAGCTTACTAAACCGAACGCGTTGCTCAACACGCTTCTCTCGTGAAAAAATTTAAGTTTATTACAAAGCTTGGAAAATTGGAATATTCACCTCTCACATTTGCTATTCAATGGAGAATGATTCATACATGCTACACATTTATTTTTTCAAGTTACATGGACTATTAAGTAGGGCTGTGGTATTTCTGGAAGCAATTTGGTACTGCAGAAGATAAAAGCTGAGTGATGTTGAATCTGATTGAATGGTGATGAATGAGTGTTTATCCTGACTTCCTTTGGTGAAATTCCGTTCTATAAGTAAATGTTCACCCAATTTGTCTGACCTAGTGCTAAAATTTAATTTCTTTTTGCGCGCGTTATAGGTGGGGGAGGAGGTGGCGGTTACGGGGGTGGTGATTTCATCGTTCAAGAGGACACTATCTTCGTATCGGGAATGAATCCTGCCACCTCGGAGTCTGATATCCAAGAACACTTTGGTGCTATCGGTATCATAAAGGTACGTCGAATCCATTAGTTTGATGAAATATATTCTATTGACGTTCAAGCATTCAAGTTTAGAATTTTTCATGCTTTAGCCGTCGCTGTGGTTGGTGTGTGCCACGAAAAATGACATTGGATGTATTCTTGAGATTTAAGCGTACAACCAACACTTGCTAAAGAAATGTAACATTCTTAGTTACCATCCGCAAATCGATCACCTCGCTTCCAAAAAGTGTTATTAGAAGATGGTTAGATATCCTTATCTCCAAGTTTCCCCCATTCGAAGATACCTATACGCTGATTTATTGTTTTAAATGGTTTATCACTAACATCCTTGACAAACCACCTAGAGATGGTTTGTTTTCTTCGATTTTTGCAAAGTTTTTACTGCATCATAGCATCCTCCTCTGTTCGTATAACTGGTTTGACGCCATTAATTGGCCAAACATGGCAAACAAATTGTGAAGAATTCACCTATGTGTTCTAGAATTATTTACTAATAAAGAAGGGCCAAGCCAACCAGGTAGCGTCACTCCTTCCACCCTCCTCAAAGAGAGCAGGGTACAAGGGGTTCCCTGACCATATAAAAACCCGGCCTACGAGCCGGAAGCATATAGTCGGCGGAAGCTCTATTAGCTCGAACCTTGTGTCTTAATTGCGTTCACCTAACTTCGCCCTAGGGTACTTTCCCTGCTCGTTCAGTAAGGACTACCTTCTTCCCTTCAGTTGAGGTGCGGCAGTCTCCAGGGACTGGGATCGCCTCTTCTTCCTAAAGCCCTATCTCCTGTAACTATCGAATTGTGCGGCAGCCTCCAGAGGCTGGGGACGCCAATCTTGCTAGTTACTCCATCTCGCTCCTTCCGTCAAATTTGGTGTTTTGCGGACGCTGTAGTCCGGCGTCGCCAATTTTGCACTCACCTCCCTCCAGCTCACAAGCTTGGTGTTTTGCGGACGCACGCGTCCGGTGTCGCCAAACCTTGTGCGCTACACACATTTAATTACACGACCGAGAGGGAAAACAAAACGTAAGCGAGTATCTCCCTTCAGGAAAAAAAGTTGAAATAGTAGGTTTATTTTTCCCTTCAGGACAAATTCTCCACACAAATTATGGTGTATTTTGCAGAGCACTTTGTTCAAAATGTTTTGTATGAAACCTGCTGTGGGCAAAATTCGGTAGAAAGTACGTTTTTCAGATTCACAGGTTTTTCAAAATTCCGCCACAGATGATGCACTATGGCGAATCAAAGCCAATTAATTCTCCCATACCTTAATTGTTAGAAGTTTTCATTGAGTGCCATTAGTTTATAGTAGCCTTTACTTATTAGATCGTTTGTTCGGCACATCTGAGTTATCACTCACATTATATTCGATGAATTAATGGATCATCCGTTTTGCAATCTGTATTCTTGATTTTCTGAAAATTCCAATTATATTCTTATTAGGCTTACCTATAGGGTGCTGGAACGAAAAATGGGGAGGAGGGGGTGCCAATCCTGAGCGTTTTATCTTTATGTTGTTACACGAATTTCTGTTGATATAGGTAATCTTAACGAAGTGGTTTTATTTTCTAGACTGATAGGCGAACTGGGAAGCCTAAAATTTGGATGTACAATGACAAGAATACTGGTCAGCCTAAAGGCGAGGCGACAGTGACGTACGACGATTCGATTGCTGCGCGATCAGCCATAACTTGGTTCAACAGTGAGTATTAAAGATGACCGTTGAATCATGTTTACCTTGGCTCATTTAAATTGAAACAAATATCTTCACTTGAACGAGGACGATATTCATTTTGAAATATTTAAAAACAGTTCATTAATTGTTTGTAATTCTAATTGCAGATAAGGAATTCAACGGTAACACGATTAAAGTTCAAATGGCTACGAAGAGAGACAACTACATGGGTGGTCGTGGAGGCGGGAGAGGAGGCGGCGGCGGCGGTGGCGGCCGGGGCGGCGGAGGTGAGTTCAGTTAGTATCGTTCTTTTCTTTTATTTATTATTATTATTTTTTAATTTAGTGAAGTTATCATACACGGTGTAAACAAAACAAGTCTCCCTTACGGCAGGAGCCGATTCTACAGTCAATTTGCAACTTTTGTCCTCCAACAATTTTTTTGAACCGCTTCATGGTGAACCGCCTATTGTTGATACTATTAGAGAGACTATTCAGTTCAAACCACCTTGAAAGCAAGTGTTTTAGAAATTCGAAATTTCGGGTAGTTATTATGAACTGTGAGTTCCTTGTGAACAGTTTGCTCGTGTTAGATACCCAAAATACCTTAGTTCATCATCAGAAATAAGGTTTTTTCAGAAGTGGATTTTTGTCCCTAATGTTGACACATTTCTTCTTGAAAATTCCAATTATTGACACTTGCTGATCCTTATGTTGACACCAATACGTTCTATTTACCCTTCATTTTCTTGATGTCCTACCTAAAATACCTGTCTGAATGGCTTAAAACAGGCTTTGAAACCATTTAGGGAAAATTTAATGAACGAAATGGTTCACAATTTATTAACATCAACGTATAAGTAGGTAAAACACACAAGAACGAATTCTGCAGGATTTCAAAAATCGTCTTAACGAGGACAGAAAATGAAGATGTCGACACAGGTAGGTAATCTTATAGAGGAACAGGGAATTGAAATTTGAAATAGTATAGTTGTGCTTCTTTAACAGCATCTGCCATTTGCTGGGATGTTTACTTCCACATTCCACCTTTAACCCTTTCGGTCACGGCGCCCTCTGCAAAGGACAGCCACTTTGACAGCCCACTTTAGGTAGTGTAGTTTGATTTTCCACGATCAGAGGCCTCTGCCTTCTGGGTAGCTCCCCCATTTAGCGATTACAATGCATTCTAGGTGATTCATTGTGGCAACATATTGTCAACACTCGGATTTATAGGAGCATGCCCAAAGTGTCAGTGGTTGGCTTGTTTACAGTGGCGAACTATTTCCCTTTTCCTACTTCTTCTACACTTTTTTTTCCATAATTTTGAGGTAATTGTCTTCAGAAAGATTTACTTAAACGACTAGACACTGGATATCGGCCGGTGTCGACTGATACAGCAGTCATCAGTTTCCAATCACCCGGACAATTTCTACAACGTTATTATTACCGATCGAGTGGGTCAACCTCAATATTGTTATGTGTAGAATGACGCCACTTTCGAGTGTGTGCAGTGCCTTACTACCTTATTTTTGCGTTTTGAAGTTGAAGTGTCAACATGAGGCGGTTTTACCCTAAATACTAAAGACTTTGTTTTTCAATTCAAAATTGATTTTGTCTTCTCCAATTTAGGATACCGTTAGAAAGATAATTTCCTATAGGACTGATTTTGTTTTAAATCAAAATTTGGAGAATCTCGAGTTTTTTCTGTGAAACATTGAGTTATAACAACCAACTTTTTTTCAAGATGCATGAACTCTGAAAACTGCGCCGAGATCTAAACTTTCCAACGTTGTAGTTGATTTTGTCTTTGAAACCATTTTCTGAGTATTAAATTCAGTTCAAATACTGAAAACGTGAGCTTTTCGAAGAAAATCGGGTTTTTTGAAATGATAAAATCGTGACTTTGAGAGCTTTTAAACTGTGTTGGAGGTACAGCTCAAGCCTTTTATCCGAGCAGATATTCGAGTTACCTGCAAAACATTCACCAAACTCCAAGTGGTCAGGACAATATTAATAGAAACGTTCCATACTAAGCACTGGCCGCCATGTATCATGCGTTTTCGAAAACTGAATCAAATTATTCCTGACCTCTTATTCTGAGTTCTTATTCCAACTCGAGCACGATGAATAACATTGATTCTCTCTTTAAAGCTCTTTCCAACGTTAGCCTCAAATTGGCTGACTGATTTCTTTTACACTCTATATATTACAAGATCGCTGTTTCTTTAATTCACTATTATTATATTTCCATTTTACCAAATACAGGTTTTGGAGACCGTGGAGGTGGCCGAGGTGGACCCCGAGGAGATCGAGGTGGCCGTGGCGGTGATCGTGGTGGCGGCGGCGGTGAGTAATTCAGTCTGATTTAAATACGGTGCTTTTCAAAATGAAATTCTATTCTCAGTTAGGAAGTAATTGGACTTTGATTCGTTTTCTGCCTCTTTTTTGGGAATATCTCAACTAGATGAACGAATATTCGAAAATCATTCATGAATATAATTCGACATGTCCTTCGAGGTAGACTAAAATATTGAAATTGAAGAAATTGACTTCTTCCTTTACGTTCGAAATGGTTGAACATTTCTATTACCTAACGGAGAAATGAAAGCAACTAAAATATAACATCTTAAAATGTCATCTGAAGAGCAATTTAATCTCGGTAACTTCTAATAAAAGAGTGAATTAACTTGATTGCACAAACGAAATCTGCTTCCTTATTAGTTATAAGCGTTTATTATTACAGGTAGCGGACGCGATGGAGACTGGAAGTGTGGTAACCCTGATTGTGGGAACACAAATTTTGCCTGGAGACAACAATGCAACAGGTGTAATGAAGACAGACCCGCTGGTGGCGGCGGTGGAGATGGAGGACGTAAGTTGTTGAATTACTTTAAATCGATCATTTCAATCAATATTATTAGGATATTGATGATGTTGCCAGACCGTACACACAGCTACACTGTTGTCAAAATTTGACGGAAGATGAGTGTCTTCTTTCCCTCCTATTTTTCTCTCGAATTTAAATAAAAACGTTTTTTCTTTAGCTCAGAAGTTTTGTCTAATGTTACTGAGTTTATACAAATTTGATCACACAAATTTAGGATCTAATGGATTAGTTTCTTACCTGAATTACTATAGTTCATTTTGAACATCAAACATCTTCGCTCGATACAGTGACTTCTTGAATAGTGGTTTCTTGGCTCCTTTTTTGTATGTTTGTCAATAATGAAAGATTTGCCTATAAGAGGGATGCCCTAATCGAATTATTACAGTAGGTTGTAGGACTAACTAAGCATAAGGGACAACGTGACCTGTTACTAATCTATTCCAGACCTGAGAGAATCCGAAAATCAACAGGATAGGAAAAAAGGTGACAATTGAATGATCAACAAAAATTCGTAGATTTAGGGAATATGTAATGCCCTTGTTAATCGGGAGCCTACTAATGTCAGATTATAACTTATTGCCTTACAATATGACTCTAATAAATCAATATCCCCTTTAAGTTAACATTGAGTTTCGATGCTCTGTTTGGTGAATGATTGTTCATAATCCTTATTCTGCTGTCCTATGTTTTGCTGTGAAAATCATGTTGTTAATAGTCGTAATTTCGTTTCACAGCCCCTAGAAGAGGAGGCATGGACCGAGGAGGAAGAGGAGGCGGACGAGGTTTCGGCGGAGGCGGCGGCTTCGGGGGCGGCCGAGGAGGCGGTGGCAGAGGTGGAGGAATGGACCGAGGCGGCCGTGGTCGTGGAGGACCTATGAGAGGAGAGTAAGTCGTACTTGTCCAGACTCTTCATTTATGAAAATATGTTGATATGAACTTGAGCTGGGTTCACATTTCAGCGGATTAATGCGTAGTGCATAAGCCAAGCTCACCACCTGCAGCAGTTGAGCATATGGAGTGGAAATTGGTGTATCGCATAATAAGTTATTTTCCGCTCGTATGCACGCAAGACTGTGCATGGGCTTTCTGAGCAGCGGCCACGCTTTTTTTTACTCGGTTATTATCTGTTAACAATTGATAACAATCACTAGGCTGCTTAGTAGGGGCTGCGCAGTTCAGCGGGATCTGGTTTTCCATGACTATGTTGGTACTCTTCTGCGTCATTCCGCATCCGTGTGAATCCACCTATAGTATTAACATTAATGACGCACGGTATCTTCCTGGATACCTTCCCTTCAACCTCACTCCCCGGAAAGGAGAGTGAAGGATATAAATAAAAATGGGTTCTTAGTCTAATTTGAAACCCAATTGGCATGATGTATCGTATATTTCAACGGTCTTTTTTTCGGTTTCTAAGTGGTATGCTAGAGAACATGAACTAGGAAACCTCTTTTCTGGGAATGGTTACGTTTGAACGTAACAAAATCATTTTCCAAACTTTTGGTGTTTTAATGATGGTTATATCTTATACTGTTGGTTGCACCTACTTGACAGAAATATAACTATGAGTTTTACCAATGTCTTCTAAAAATCGAGCAAATCACAGAATATTATGCAGAACTAAAGGATACCATGAGTTTTGGGTGTCTCATAAAGGAATCGTACTTGATTCATATAAAATAGAATTTTACTACATCCTGTTAAAGTCAATTGTGCATGAAAATGAAGTAAAAGAAGAATAATTGAATGTGGTAAAAATTGGAATTCATCAAGATTTTTGGATCTTGGGTGTTGAGGTTAAAGCAATACTGCTGCGGTTTTCGGTTGTACTAGCCATAATCATGTGACAAAGTGATGTTGGAATGGAGTGATTACCCCTTCTAAGGATGAACTGTTTACCTAGCAACACGGAGAGAATACTGCGGTTTTGTATCCCTTAAATCGTTATCCCGAGCTTATATTCTACTTCTTTCGAGAATATCGTATATATAAAGATGAAACTATCAGAGTATATCCGTTTTTCAGGGGGTTGGTGACGCTGGGTGGGTGGAATTCACCCCCCAGAACCCCCGACCCCGCCAGTGAAGGGGAGAGGGCCCCAGCGGGGCGGAGCGTCTCTCAGGGCAACCGGCATGCTCCCCTCCTCGGGGGCTATACGATTTTTTGACTTTGCGTATTGTTTTTATACTCCCTCATTGTGTTATTCACCTATTTCTTCTTAACCTGCGTAGCAGGGCCTTTAAACTTGTCTATAATATTTCAAAAGATCTAAACATACGAGTTACCTAGACGAGGGGTTCCCAACTAAATTTTTCCAAGGACCCCTTCATCAAGGTACTACAATGACGGGGACCCCCACTATTTCCTCAGCCTAAAATTACCTGAAAAGAGTCAAAATAAGTGAGTTTTCATTTTCACTCCTCAATTAATAAGATACATTCAATTTAACCTTAGAGACCATTATTTCTGTAATGTTAGGTTCCAAACTTGAAACTTTCACTCTGAAATCCGATTGCATGTAAAGCCGATTCCTGTACTTGTTTTTCATGAAGCACATGGAAGAAAATTCTTGCTCACACAGATAGGTTGTTGCAAACGGAAGGATTTTTTTCATGGCCTTGTCTCCAACTTCTTTGTAATCCTTGCGTGCTGTTGCCCAGAAGTCTGCTATTTTCTCGCCATTAAAATGTCTTTCATCGTATCCACGAGCTTATCTTGTTCTTCTTCTGTGAGGCCTTGGATTTGTTCAATTGCTTGACAGCTGCAAGGATTTCGAATCCAACCATCGTCAGGGTCAGGTTCAAGGAAGTATATCCTAAAAGTCGTGGCTAGGATGCGTAGGTGCTCGGCTGCGTTGTTCTTTATTGGGTCAGGTAAACTCTCTTCTGCAGACTAGAGTGTGCTAGCGTTAATATATTTATTTTTAATCTTGCGGACCCCTCAGCCATACCTCGCGGAATCGGGAACCGCTGACCTAGACGAAGAAGCTATGTGCCACGCCTAACTCAGCAGACGTTTTTGTGAAGAAAATGCAACCCTGAACCTATGCGATTACTGCTATACTTATTATAGTTCTAGGCTTCTATGATTGATGAAAAATTCTCTTCGTAAGATTCTTACAGCGGTTTAATGAAAAAACTTATCTTGTTTCAGCGGACGAGGACGGGATAACAGGTCGCGTCCTTACTAAGCTCCTTCTACACACGATCTACCTCTCGCCCCCTTTTATTTAGTTATTTTTTATTCCTACTGAAGGTCTACTTTGTAATATTATGTAATAAATTATTTTATAAATTTCCTTTTTAAATGTAATACAAAAACCGACATGCAATACACTTGCAAGTTCTTCAATAGGTACTCTATTCCCATTACCTATCTTAGATTTTGAATTGATCCTCATTATCTTTTTATTCCAATTGTTTCTCTATCTTTTTGAGGCACAGATTGATTGTACAATTCACATTGATGTCCATCGTCATTTAGTTCTGTACCAAACCAATTTGTATTCCTCCGTTCCTCTCGAGGAAAAGCATATTTCAAATGTGTAAGTAATGATTGAAATTGTGTAATTAAAAGAAAATAAATGATTTCTTTCTACCCAAATTTTCATTATCCGATGTACGTCATTATCCTCGGCCTTCTGGTCACCCTGAAATACTGTCCTTTAGGATAAGGGTCTTTTTATGAGATGAAGATAAGTAGGTCAAGTGGATCGATCTGATTTCAAGGAGTCTTTCTAAGTCTGAATTTAGCGATAATAGTCGTTATATTTGTTGATCCGTTCACTTAAATTTGTTATTCAAACTTGATTCCAGACCTGAAGATGATAAGGGAAGCCTGGAAGTATAACTGTGTTATAATTACCTCCTCCCCGCCAATTATATATTTGAAATTATCTTAGTATGTTGGATAACTGGACTGAAATATGGAACGAACGAAAAGGGTGGAGAACAAAAACGAGTTATTCGGCATTTTTCATCTCCTTGAAATATCACGGAGAGTTTTGGCTCAAGGATTGGTAATTACTCCCCACCATCCTGAAATTCCATTTTATTTTAATTTTATTTTCTTCAGCAGAGAAATTGGGAGGTTTTTTCGCATGTCTTGTATTTTCTGTTTCCTTACGGTCTAAACCAAAAATAGCCTACGGGCTATTTTTGTATACTGTTATAGGGAGGAGAAACTAAGTAGGTTCAACTATGTAGATAATGTTGGATAATTTATTTATTAATTATCCTATTCAATACAATAGAACAAATTTGGGGGGGGGGGGGGGGGCATGCTGAAGTGCATCCATCATTCATTTCCAGGATCATTCTTTCAGGAACACAATATATAACAACAACTGTTCACAAATCTGTTCGGCGATTCAAAAACTACTCAACTGTGTAGGTATAGCAGTATTACAAATTATTCCTGTATTACGTAGCCCTTCTACGCTGGGCCATGGAGAGGGAATCGGGGCCCAGGGACGAAATTCCGGACCCCTTAAGGAAAAAAAAGCATCTACGGACTACTGTAACCATTGAGGAAAATTGAGAATGATTGATTTCTGCAGCTTTGTACGTGTATATTTATTAATTATGTATCAATACTTCCAAACCAAATTAAAGTTAAACTAGGGAGCTTCTAAAACTTGAAACGACCAAAAATCCGGGCCAGGGGGTCATTGTGTCGTTTGGTTTCCCCATTCTTCGGGGCTGACTCCATGTATCTCTACCAGCTCCATTTCTAATTCTGTACTGTTGATAGATTAGGCAAGGGTGCTCACAGGGCAGGGGGGCTACGACGCAGACTGCGTGTTTAGCGTGACGACATTCAAAAACCTAAAAAAAAAAACGCACACTATATAAAGAACCCAAAATCCGGGCCAGGGGGTCATTGTGTCGTTGGGTTTCCCCATTCTTCGGGGCTGACTCCATGTATCTCTACCAGCTCCATTTCTAATTCTGTACTGTTGATAGATTAGGCAAGGGTGCCCACAGGGGAGGGGGGCTACGACGCAGACTGCGTGTTTAGCGTGACGACATTCAAAAACCTCAAAAAAACGCACGCTATATAAAGAACCTCAAAAAATATACGCGTTTTGTCTATTGCTGACTGGGTTTGAATGTTTTCAATACCTATATAAATCTTCTTTTAATTTTGGATAAAATAAGGGGTGCTTACCAGTACTTTTCACATTGGGGGGAAGGGGGGGAGGATTCACCCCTGGTGTTTTGAAAACAATCTACTGGTTAGAAGGCGGCAGGATAGCTTCGTCATAAAATTTATGACGAGTTATATTTAATATAACTCGGTAAACACAGATTGAGTTGATTTGTCAATTCAAATTAGGCGCCAAATTGAAGTTCAAATAAGGTTCACTAAGAGCGCTATTGTTAAAGTTTTCCGCTTCGGAAATAAAGGTACTCTAAGGACACGGGAATTTCCATTAAATTTTCCTGACGGATATAGAGCATTTTAAATATTTCTGAAAGGGTGGTGCAGCCAAAAATCCCTTTTTCCTTTCTTGCTCCTTCAAGAACGAAATCGAAATGGCACTGGATAGACTAGCAAAATATTGATCTGATCAGCTGATTATCACGAACTTGGTGTGTGCTACGTTGAATGCGACTAATCTTGTCAAACTAATTTCTTATTTTGGTTGCTGTGTTTTGAAGTGCGTTTTTAATTATTTTTGGTTCTTATTGAATCGGCAGTCTTTCTGAAGTGTCCGAGTAATGTAAAACGCTCCGACCATTATGGAGCTTGTCGGAGATTATGAATACAACAGCAAGGACTTGATTGGGCATGGTGCGTTCGCCGTTGTTTTCAAGGGGCGTCTGAGAAAGGTGTGTGTTGGCCTCTTTCCTATTTCTCTTTATATTTCTGCTATACAATAAGCTATATAACGTAGAAGTTGATATCGTTTCAAGGAATGCATGAGATACAAACTTTCCACCGAGTTCTCGTAGTGCAACCAAACATTACCTACCTTGTTCTATATCGTATTATCTTTGAGTCCATCTTTCCAGTTGAATAGTCATAACATTCGTGGCTTTAGCTTGTCCTAGTGTTTCCTCCATGATTCATTATAAGAGAACATTTTCATACGAAATTATTCTTCGGTTGATTTCATGGGCAAAATCAGTACTTGTTAGAAACGAAGGAAAGACTTCCTTTATTGTAAACCAAGTTTCTCTGAAACTTTCAAATTCCTGATACTTTCTTGGTAGAGACGAACAGCTTCCTAATAGAAGTGATGAATATACGTGCAGGGTGGTTCATACCAACACGTCGTTCTATAAATACTTAATTAGAAATACGAAAATGCCCTTACGGATGGTTCTCAACAAAGTTGAACTATCTAAGACCCATCTATTGTTACCTTGGTACCTAATGTCTAAGGCATCTTGGAGGGATTCATCAATCGCTATGTTCACAAACTGGACATAAATAACTGATTACTACTCTCGATTAATTGATAACAATATTAAAAATAGACGTCTGTATGCAGTTGGGCAGCTCTCAAAATTTTACGTATGACGCAATTTTTAGAAATCATTTCACCCTAATATAATTCAAGTTTAATAATACCCATACTAAATTGCTGTACTTAACCTACTTACTGCATTAGTAGCATATTTGAAACAATGATATTTATATGTGATGAGTCACTTTTCATGATTAGAACGTCGCTATCTTTCAGTTTTGCGACTCCATAACAAATTATACTAATCGCTTTCCTGGTCTTAATGACCTTATCCCAGGGTTATCTCTGTTCATTCAATCTCGGCTACCCGTGTTATTTTGATCACTGTTTATTTACATGAACTCAATTTCGCAGTATTTTGTCTTAACACTTCGAAATAGTTCTCGACGGGTGGGCCCTGTCGGATCTGCTATTCATCTTCTGGACCCACACGACTGCATTGTCCGCCATAGGTCGTCATTTCTTCTCTTATTCAATAACTTCCATAAAATTCAGACTTATTGTTGATACCTTGTTGCTCCATACGTTCGACGAAAGAAACCTTTTTAATTGGATGAAATCGTGTCGAAAAGGGCCTCTTATTTGGAAAGTCAATAGGAACTTTTAACCCTTTCCTTCCTTTTTAATAGGAATATTTAGAATTGCTCCCTTCAATTATAACTCTTAAATGTTGATTAAGAGTGATAGGTACCGAGATTTCTCTCACATTCTCTGTTAATGTACGTTTCCTGGTACGTGCTGCTGCCACTAGTGATAAGATCATGATAAAAACGTATATGGGATGTCATTCCCACCGTCCTCCGAATGGGAGGGAGCTGGGACGAGTAGGCCACATCATAGGAAATGATGCTTGAGCGATTTGAAGTTTGCGGATGCACATACTCGTAGTACAGTGTTGTTTGTGAAAAATCCAATTGATAAGGACTATCTACAGCACTTGCGGCTCCACCCCTAAGCCACTGGGGTTGCACAGGAATCTAAAAAAAAGTCCTAATAGGTACGAAAAAAGGCCCCACTAGTTAAGTTACAATGCCATTACTACTTTAGTTGCTCGCTGTTTACACGGATTTACCAGGAGGTCAGTGTTTTTTACTCAGTTAGGTTCAAAAATAGTTTTTCCCTTGGAAACTTTATCATTATTGAAAACTAGCAAGAAAGCCCGTTGTTTAACCCTAGTTAGGTTAAACCTTCAGAATCGCCTATTACAGGTGGACTACGTAAAAATGACGTAGTGTACTGGAAGTTCTTGCTTCTTGGCCATCTTTTGAGTTTCAAAGAGGGAGAAAAGTATAAAAACTGCAATACTCAACAGTTCATAAATGTATTCATTCTTAAGAACAATTTCGTACCGTTTAAAAAAATTATTGATCACTTTTCCATCTCAGTCCTTGAATTTATAATTAATATCCATTTAAGCTGTCTTAGTGAACCCTCAACAACCTAGCCAAACGTAACCAGGTTCGCCTGGAGTAGGTGCCGGGACATAAAGGAATATCTGGTAACGAGAATTCTGACGAGCATGCTCGAAGGGGCCCTAACCCCACTTGTAGGCCCTGAGCCGGCAGTCGGTATACATTTCTTAACAATTGGTAGATAAACAGCACAGTTGTTATCCAAAATCGTATTCTAGCCGTTTACATACTTTATCCTACCAACCTAATCGGTGGCGGCTCCTGCTCTGAAACCCCTGGGGTGCACCGAGAACGGACAACCACGAAGGGAACGTGAGACAAAAATGTGCTTTTCTCAGCCAAATTCAATTTTCAACTACCAATATGCAAAGGAGATCAATCTTGTCTGCTTTCTCGGCTTCAAATCGTAAAACAAACGACTCAATCCTACTTTTAAAGAACTTGACTAGTAGGTACGTAAAAACCTTCAAACTTTAGAAAACCATGTTTTGTAACAGTTGAAATTCTTATCTGCCCAGCAAGAATCATGGTGGAGTTGAAAGCCCAATTCCATTTTGAACCCAAGCTGCATTCCTATTATTGCAGCCAAGAAGACAAAGCAGAAAAGTTTATTACTTACTTTTCGTAGTAATGAGGGTTGAACTTGCGAATCGTGGAGCGATTTCTGCCTGGCTTTGAGGTTTGTTGCAGTGCTGTCAATAGGGGCATGGGCCCCCATCATCGCGAATAATCACTCTTTGCTCCCATGACAATTTCGCGAACTCACGTTTTATAGCATTTACTGTATTCATTACGTATTTACAGCTAATGCAGTTCAATCACAAGGTTTGGGGACAGTCTGCTGATAATAGGATATGAGTGTGTTTTGGTGATTCTAGCCCGCTGAAGCATTCTTAGCGGCAACGAATTTTGCGAATCAACTGTTCTACGTTTAAAATCGGGCCATTAAAAGTTTTCTTGAGTAGTTTTAGTTATTTTTCTTGAATTTTTGTTCAAAAATGAAATTCACATTTTGTGAGCGAAGGCTAAATAGAGCTGATCCATAACGGGCTTAGTTCGATTAGAAGCTGAACGAATGAAGAAATTTTGTGAAACTAATAGAATTGGTTGGCGTGTATCATTTTCATCACTTATCGCCATATTAGGATCGGTATTGACCGAAAAAACTCGGTGTTGATCAACTATACTCTCCTCTTTTGTTTCAGAACCCAAAACATGTCGTGGCAATCAAAAGCATCACCAAGAAGAACTTGGCGAAATCTCAAAATTTACTTGGAAAGGAGATTAAAATATTGAAGGTACGTACCATTCTACTAATTTACTATTGATTTTATAAACTGGCAACTATAGAAAAAATACTTGCTTTAGCTCAACAACAGGACAATCCTTAATTAAAATCTATTCATTTCTAGGAGTTAACTGAGCTACACCACGAAAATGTCGTTGCTCTTCTCGACTGCAAGGTGAGTAACTGTGTTCTTAGATCTAAACAAACAATTGTTCTTCACATATGCCACTATTACAATTTTAATGTTATCTGAGACTGTTTAGGTATTTAAAGTGTCATTGTCTTCCTTTTTTCAGGAAACATCCCATCATGTATTCCTCGTCATGGAGGTAAAATAATAATATTTTTAAGCTTCAATGTTGGATTAAATCTTGTTAGACGAAATGTTGGAAGCTCTATCTAAAGTCACTGATGATTGTGGAGTTACAAGTACGAAATTCCTGTGGGAATCAAACTGACGAATGAGCGTATCTAAAATAGATATTTATTAATAACTGCCTGTCATTAATGAATACTGGTCAAGTGCGATCGGTAACTTATCATTTAAGACTCATCTCATCTGCGCTGGCGAGTGAGATAAGTCACCTATTCGATGGGCCATCCCAACAGTTAGGTCACCAAAAACTCCCGACGATGGGTCACTTATCTCCCTCCAACATCTTTCTCCAACTTTCACCTAACCTAAGAAAACCTTTCCTTTGAGTAACACTGCCGGTGGAAGTGCAAAATAATTGTTTCTTCACTTGGAGAACTGGCAGTGGTTGGGAGAATATTGCTCTATTTCTTTTGCATTGAATCTAATACGAGTAGTGTCACTCCCAACTCTCTCCAAAAGTTAAAAATCCGCTTTCCTAGGTCTCATGATCAGGGAAACCACAGTTTTTCGTTAAAAAATTATCTCATTCAGGCAGTTTTTTAAAAATTAACATAGGTACGTAAATTTTCATAAGTTCTTTTTTGCAGAACTTATCAAAATGCTCATGTATGACAATACACATGTCAAATGTCTGGAAAGGTATGGTCCATTCTCACTGATTTTAATTTGTTAAAAAGATGGACTGGATTTTTAATTGTTGGAAAGGGTCAGAGTGTCGCCATTCGCTTCAACAAAATAAGAGAGCTACGTCGATAAAATAGCGTGGCTTTAAGATGGGTTGCCCTTCCTCTCACCCCCAAAACCATTTTCTGACCTCTCTCCGTCGTCTTCAAAAAAATGTTAGCATCCAACGTTGGTCGTTCTAGTTGATCTAATGATTAGACCATCCTAGTCCGTCGATCTAACGAACATCAACTCTGTATTACTATGTAATGAACATTCATTTGCAAGAAACTAGGTAACGGTTGAATTGTTCACATTTTAGAGTTTTGTGAGTGAAAAATGGTGCCATGGCGTGAATTAAAGTCTGCAATCCATTAAATCTCTGATATATTTGAAAAATTCAGTACAGTAGTGCAACAGTTTGTAACTGGTAACTACATAATGTTGGAGTACCTTACCTATATTTATCTGTATGGAGAGAATAAAAAACTAATAAAAAGTCCTCCCACTTCCAATCGTTAGTAACTTTTCATATTTCATCTTTTTGGTAGAAGGTCATCGAGCTCTTGCAGCTTAGGAAATGAATAAGGAAAATGGGTTACATTGTCTATTGTCAGTAATGTTTTATATGTTCCTGTTGATTTTTTCTCTTGTCACTCCTCGATCATCAGTGATAGTGTACAGCTAGAATGCTGCCATTGTTGTTGTATTTATCTTTCTTTGTTTCTTCTTTGAAAAATATATCTTTTAAAGTTATGTTATCTTTTCAAATTGTAGTACTGCAATGGAGGTGACTTGGCGGACTACCTGGGAGGTAAAGATTTTAACTTGATATTTCCGTGTTAACTCAATCAATTGACGTATCAATTACTAACCTTGTTTAGCATTAATTATTGGTAATCAATTCGGGTATGCTGGTACTTAGAAAGACTGTACGAATATTCCATTTTTTCCCGTAATGAACGGAAGTACTGAAGCTATTTGACTAGCAGGCTGGCCTTTCCCACATATGACGAATCAACCATGGCATTCTTTGTTAAACCGTTTAATCTATTATTCAGAGGACCGACACCTTGTTCAAAATTCAACTAAGTTAAAGATCAAACATCTAAGAAAGATTCACTTAAATGAGAATTATGAGGGCCCCCAGTCCCATACAAATAAAAAAACTCGAGTGGTAGAATACCATGGATGTATTCTATATTTATTTCTTTACCTTAAAATTGATCAAATTCATTGTATGGAAAATAATAAACTAATCTGTTCAATTCTTCCTTATCAACAAATAATTTAACTGGAGTGTTGTCAAATCAATGATGACGTTGTGTGAAAAATACGGTGATTGGCTGAACCAATTTAGTTGTACATTCATGAGTAGGAATATATTTCCCCCTACAAAAAAGCCACCGCTAAGCATTGTCTATTATTAAAACTGCCCCACTGATCAGTCATTTCTAGAAGAAAACTTCAACAGATTAAGACTTCGTTCATACAAAATTGATTACACAATTCGTTGTTTGTTTCGAGCTAAGAGGGTTTTTGAAAATAAGTTTCAATTTTTCAATCTTCTTAAACACGATCAATCCCGAAGAGCAGCACCAGCAAGTAGGAAGTCGCTCTAATTTTCCAATTCCAATCATATTTTTATAATTGAATATTATTTGATAATTTCTCTTTTGTTTCCAGTGAAAGGTACACTTAGTGAAGACACCATCAGACTATTTCTCAATCAACTTGGTAAGTTTTTGCAACATTTCTTTTGTTTTTTTATAACGTTACTTGAGCATTGAAAATGAAGAGCATTTCTAAAACCTCGTACTTTTGTTCTCATTTCAGCCGGAGCTATGAAAGCTCTGCATGCTAAAGGTGTAGTGCATCGAGACCTGAAACCCCAGAATATACTTCTCAGCCACGCTGGGCCCCGACCCTGTCCGCAACCTTCTCAAATCAGGCTTAAAATTGGTGAGTAACTTTTTTCTCTTTTTATTTTATTTGATGGAACATATCAGACCTCGCTTTGTTAGTGCAATGTGAGATGTGTCCAATAGAAAGGAGGTAAATTGGTTGAGCAATATTTAAAAGTGCGAGATCTTTGATCGTGAGCTAGACAGAATGAGCCTCCCTTAAAGCTCCTCATCCAGGAGTATCTGAAGCCTAGCGTTAGCAGCTGAGACTGAGGGAGTTACATCTTATTTGACTTGTAATGGAGATAATTACCGGGATCTTTCTCTTAATTTTCTCATCAGTTTTTCAGAGTGAGTAGTCTAGTTTTTTGTTTGTTTTTCCAATGTCTTAACAAATTGAAAAACGTTTGGCAAGTTGCTTGTGGGAAATCCTCATCTAGGTAACATGAACGTATAGATCATTGAAACGTTTTAAATAATCTTGAAAAATGTGGAATATACGCTTGTTACAACAATTCACAGGGCACAAATGCCACAGACGCCGGCGCCTTCAAAAGGGAAGTCGACATGTATTGAGGGTCTATTGCGTTAGTTCTATAGTGGATAGAATAATATTAACTATACCGTTCTTTTCCGACTGCATTTGGACTACTAGGACCGGGGGAATTCATACTTGGTGGATATAACGCTTGCTCATGGGCAGAGTTATATGTTTTTTAGGGAGCGATGAAACTCATAGGGGATCATCTGTAACCTAACTCGCTCATTCCCTGAAAATTTTATCAAAATCGAATGAAAACTGTAGGAATTGAGCTTGTTGCAGGGGTATCACGTACGCGCTTGCTTAGTAGCTGCTAATGACACTATATGTTGAAATTGGTTTATTCCACTATATTATAAAACTGTTTTTCCAGACTTGTTGATAATGTTAGCACTAGAATCTGGTACAATTATGCTTGGTGGATTTGTATCCATTTGAGCATGCGCACAGGAGACAGGTGCTTTTGTGAGCTACATCATGAAAGCTTCAGAATTGAGTTGTTACAAGAATCTGCAGACACGAAACGAGCTTCCGTTACCCATAGGTAGACTCGGAAGCAAAAGACGTTGACTGCCCCTGTACCTACAGGGCTAACGAACATCTGTAAAGGTGCGAATGTATAAATAAATTATTGGGAGCACACAGGTTCGAACCCTGGAGCGCTAAATGAAAGTAGTGAGGGTCCAGCGCTTTACTGACTTAACTCCAGTGGTCCTGAATGTAGAATGCTGTTGGAATACTTTGCAGGTTAGAATAGCAACCACTTGCAGCAGGCTTTTCCCTCACTGCTGCTACCTCCTTCAGCTGATAAATTAATTTACAACTTTTTTATTCATTGTTTAGGCTCTAAATCGTGTATTTAACACATATATATGGTTTAGAGATGTCAAATTCTGTTGTTATGGAGTCTTCCATAGGTTATTATAATGATTAGCAAGTGAGCAGTCAGTGAGTGGAGGGGCTCATGGGCAGCTCATTCTGCCCATCGGCCGCTGTGTTTCTATTCTGTCTTGTACATTTAGATTCCTTACCAGCTTGACTATTTTCGCTCTTGAGGGGAACATCTAACATCCTGAACCCGAATCTAATATAAATAACACTGAATATTCCTTGCTTTGAGATCTGATCAATGCAGCCTTTGTATTTAGTTTCAAATTAATTTTATTTTTTTCAGCCGATTTTGGTTTTGCAAGGTTTCTCCAAGATGGCGTTATGGCTGCTACGCTTTGTGGTTCTCCAATGTATATGGTACATATATTTCATTACTCTCTACTTATTAAAAATAAAATTCAACAAAACATATTGCTTCTGCCTTTATTTAAAAGGTTTTAAAACATTGCTCTGATCGTTGATGTCTTCCTTGAACGTTATATCTTCTCAGTTTGTTACAGTAAATTCGCACTTCAGATTTTAGTTTTGGCTTGGAATTATGCTATCCATTATATGATTTGATATGAATTTAATCTTGGTTTGAAAATATTGTTACGAATAGCTTAAGGTTCAATCTTCATTCTTAGTTGGTAGGTAGAACGAGCTTCAAAAATTTACTTTGAAATTCAATAGACTCATTTTTTTGTTCTACTAGGTAAAATTATATAACTAAAGGGACTATGCTCTATTGCAGATAGCTCACGCAAGATTTAAAATGCTCAAATCATTCTAAATACACTATATTTTTTCTTTGTGGATAAACAATTTTATATCCCATCCTCGTCGCCAATGGTTGTGACTTCAAAACCACAATTGAATTAAACACTAACGCTTTCTAAATTAGAAAGGCAGGGGAAAAGCTGAAATGGGTACACGTGCTTATGAGCAAAAACGTTTAATAATGATGAATAAAAAACTAGGTTATAAATCAACAGGTTATTCTTCCTATTCGGTTTTCTTTATTGTCCAGTATTTCACAACAGTAAGCAATAATGATTATTGATACAGCTTTGACTGTTGGACTGTAAACGTCCTGAAAACATGGACAATTTAGAAAACACGGATTTGATTATGAGATGGCATATCTATCGTACTTGGCATTGAATTAGTCGTCAATAATACCACTTAGTGCTGGTTGCTCTCTGACAATGTGATGATCCCAGAAATA
The DNA here is from genome assembly GCA_031894815.1 of Creontiades dilutus. NCBI lineage: Eukaryota > Metazoa > Arthropoda > Insecta > Hemiptera > Miridae > Creontiades > Creontiades dilutus. The sequence goes on along the minus strand of JAVIWC010000437.1, from coordinate 1,589,141 downwards.
TCAAGTAGTTTTAGGATGTTCAAGATGTACTGTGTCGAAATTTCAAGCCGCAACGTTTGTTGAGACTGACGGCCTAGCACAATTTGCGTTGCCGATGTCCCTCACTTCAGTCTAATAAAATATTTATTATATTTGCAGGCACCTGAAGTAATCATGTCTCTTCAATATGACGCCAAAGCTGACCTTTGGAGTTTGGGAACAATAGTGTTCCAATGCTTAACTGGCAAAGCTCCCTTTCAAGCCCAAACGCCTCAAGCCCTGAAAATGTTTTACGAGAAAAACGCCAACTTAGCTCCAAAGTAAGATGACAAAGCCACATCATGTTTGATATATTGTCTATGCCGAAAAAAAAATCTTGACTTTGCTGCTAATAATTTTCAGGATCCCTAGCGGAACTTCGCCTGAACTAACAGATCTTCTCAACGGTTTGCTCAGAAGAAACGCCAACGATCGGATGGATTTTCCGTCATTTTTCTCCCACCCCTTCTTACAGCCCCCAAAACAAGTTCAGAAATCCCAACCCCCCAGCCCTCTATCCTCCAGCCCGGCTCCAGATCCAGGTTAGTAATAATGTCTGTTCTGTAAAAATAATAATAAATGAAACTAATGCAACAGTTCAATATTCGATCTCATAAACATATTTATTTCAAGGTTTTCCCATTTGCATGACGCCTGAAGACTCTGACGATTTCGTTCTAGTTCCTTCGAATCTTCCTACTGACAAGCAGTAAGCAATTTGTGGAATATTTTAAATTAAGTTTCAAGAACCTAATGCTTAGCTTCCATGGTCCAACATTTCAACCTGATATTTGCTCAGTATTGGTTGGAGGAAACTACAGCACAGTGGTTCTCAACAGGGGCTATAAGGTATTGAAGTGCAGTAGACTATGTGTTCTGAAGATTGTGTTTTGATTCAAGTGATTGATGTACTAAAAGTTGCTATGTTTCCAGTCTTTTGGATCAAGAGGGATTTAATTAATTATTGTTTCGTATTATTTGGGGTCCAAAAATATTGGTACCTCTGATTGAGTTCAAACTCGTGTCGTTACTACTAAGGAAAATTTCCTCTTTAGTTACAACCTTCTCGCTGGTTAAGCTATGTAGCCAATTTAGTCAAACCTCTTCGACAGCGCGTTACACTCCTTCAATACAAAAATGTGTGATGAGTAAGTTTTGAGCAGTTGGCAGGGTAGTGAGCATATTGCCAGCTACCTGCAATGTATACAATAGCTGATATGTAACATACTCCCTCCTGGAACTGAAATCCTACGCGAAGTTCAAAGAATACATTACATTTACACACATTTTTTGAAGATCTGACATAGGAATCCTAGTTTTCTCTTCTATCTAATATCATCCATTCAGTTTTCTGTTTGATTTGTCCGAGCTATTGTTGTACGTTGTCGTTCGTCTCCTCGTTTTAGAAAAAAAAAACCATTATGGTGTTGTCGTCTCTGGTTTTTTATGTGGTGTTCGTTTCGTTTTATTATATGCTCGCCGATTAGATTCTCTTACTTCTCGAAATTCTTCAGTGCTTGCATCTTTTGTCAATAGTGGGACTGCATTAGAAGCAATTCAGGAAGAACTGACTAAACTTGCAACGAATGAAAAGCTGAAAGCCAGCTTGCAGGATAGTGTAGGCTCACCGAATTTTGGTTTCAAGCAAAAGTTGGTCTATATATATTCAAAAAGTTTTTGTATATCTAATCACCATAAACAAACGGACAACATCGAGAAAAAATGAGATTCTCCTTCATATCAATAGCATAGACCTGACGTCAAGAAACTGGCTATCAAGCGCCAACCATAAGCATCCTTTCTTCGGAAGTAGTTTTACAGTAATAATGTAGCAGGAAAAGTTACAGAATAAATATTTGATTTTATCATCCTTTTGTGTATATTTCTTCATTGATTTAATTCTTTTAAGAGCATTTTCTGGTTCCCGTTCTTTATGGATAGGAGGCGCTGGAAAATTTTCAGCTCCTGAGGGGCCCGGTTGTTCAAAATGTAGCAGGAAATCAAGGATGATGACTACGGATTTGGATATTATGGTAAAGATAACCTTAATCACTGGGTTAGAAACCTAGTGACTATAATTGAGGAAGTGCCAAAAAATAGCTCGTGGGAAACAACCCTGTGTTTTTGGTAGAAAGGAAAAAAACGAAAAAACAGTGATTACTGCTGATCAGTCATCATTCTCGTTAAGTATGTTGTCGACTGATTGCATACAATTAACGGCAGGGAGATGTAACACTGAAAACTCAAGTAGAACTGTGTTCTTCACATACATTAGGAATCCCACAACTGGGAATATAAAGTCACTGCTCTTTATTTTTCTAACCGTTTCATTCTATCAACGAAATGTTCATTAATTTTCTTCGGTTTTATTTTTTAGCGCTCATGAAGTGAGCATGAGCCCACCACGACCAAGTTCCTTACCCATACCTGTCCCCAATAGATCATCTGGGAGGCCGCAACCACCTGTTGCAAACTCTCCTACGCTCAAGGTATTCCATCCTTTTGTCTAACGCTAACTATGAGTTACTTTAAACTGTAAGTATTTAGATAGTAATTGGCTATTTAAAGCTAGTTATTTTTCGAATGCGTATTCTGAACAAATACCCTCTCCTGCTGATTACAGAGCAGCGTCCCCAGATCTCAACCTATCACTATGCAGAGGATACCAAGTCGTGCTTCTCCCCCTGACGTCAGCTCAATGTCTCCACCAGCTGTAAGTGTTCATGATGACAGGCTGCTTTCAAAAAATAATTAACGAATAATTAAACGTTTTGTTCCTAATATCAAAAGAGTAACTCCCTCGTTTTTGAAGTCGGTAAATAAACTATCATGAACATTAAAATGTTTTTTTCTAGGTGCAATACGCTCTCGGAACGCCTCCTGGGAGTAAAGTTGTTCCTGAAACTCCCCCGCCTGTAAATACATGGACCGTTACACCTACGAATTCTCCTCTAAGAAAATCCAGTAAGATTTTTGTTTACTACGTTTTTTTAGGTTCTTAATTCGTTTATATATTGTCTTATTCTAGGGTGTCTACAAAAGAATATCGGAGTTCGTCACTAGTAGTTTTGAAGGCTGCGAGGTAAACTTGATTTTGAATGAAACCAGGAAACCTATAGTTTCGCCTGGCACCGCTAGATCTCGGTAGTTATGCGTCTATAAGTAAAAATGGCCGACCCGACGTTTTGTCCTTCACCCATGACCTCCTCATTCCTCTGATATGACGCCTTGCAATTTCTTCTTATAAGGATACATGAAAGACACGGTTTTTGTTCCTCCTCTAGCCAAGAATTTAGTTGACCTCAAAGCCCACATAGTAGCCGCAGTGGAGAGTGTGACCCCCAACATGTTATCAAGAGTGTGGGATGAACTGAGTTATCGTGTCGATGTGATTAATGCTTCTGGTGGTGGACATATCGAACATCTATGAATACCAAAAAAAAACTGTGGAACTTAACTTTTCATTTCCAGTTTTTCTCATTTTTCCAAGTTTAATACTTCCTTGAATAAAGAATTTTAAAGTTCCGATATTCTTTTGTAGACACCCTGTAAATAGATGGGTGAGTCTCAAACTACAGGCAATTTTCACGTCCTGATATTTTGAAACTTTAAGTGTTTTTTTTTTTTTTTTTTTTTTTTTGCTCGGTTTTTGGATGTTTATCACTTAATTGGCCTCCCTGGATGACTTTCTGATACCCAGTCATTCAAGATATCCCATTATTCTCCGCGAAATTCAAATTTGAAATTCGACCTCCACGACAATGGTAGAAGTCGTAACAATGGCGTGGCGGTTTCGGTCAGGGCAATGACAATTTTGGTATGTTTTCACCTACATGACGTTGACAATTCGGACTTTCAACAGAGATTCTCCCAATACTACTGGACTTTTTGTGGGATTTAAAAATGCAACGTTATACGGCTTTCCCAGATAATAAGTGGGTAGAAAGAAAATTTGGGATCAAACATAATAAGTGAGCAATGAGGGTCATTAAAATGACATTGAATAAACATACTAACCTGTTTTCAGATGTTCTCGCTCGATCAGAAAACACACCACCTACCGCTTAGGACGACTCAAAGGTTTGCCTGCTTGCTTGTCAGTCACTGCTACCACCAAAACAAGAACTTTTTCGAAAATCCCCGTTTTGTTCCCTCAGGATCACATTATTTTTGGGCCATGACAATGACCCAAGAATAAAGTGCAGCGTTAGGACATTAAAAACTTGAAGCAGGGGTTGAAAAACCATTGACAGCTGCTCTTCAGATGTAACTAAAGACGAGAGAATTTTCATGTAATTTTAAATCTCAGGTAGAATATTTGAAAAACCAACTCGAAATTTGGAATCTCGAAACAGTTGCAGGTCATGACAATGACAAATCAGGGTTTCTCAACCCTAAAAAACATAGAAGTTATATTAGCTTCCAAGGTTTTGCTATTGGTCAATGCAGTACTCAAAAATGTATGTAGTCAAGGGGAAAAAGTTGAATGTCAAGACTTTAAACAGCATAGCGTTCAATTTATACGAATTTGATACGGATTTTGTAGTTTGAGAATCACACAGATGATTGTATAGCGACAGATTGTGTGGATGGACTTTTAAAACTCTGTCTTTAAACCCTTCTAATGCGCATCCCATAATACCACAGAACACTGGAAATCTCCAATTGGTGTTGTCTGGCGACAAAACATCGGACTAAAATCCTAATATCCAGAAATTAAGAATAACTGGTTTTACTCCATTCTCTGGTTCCTGCTCTCACTTGGTGTATATATTGAATGTCTGACGAACCTTGAAAATGAACAGCCTACCAACCAAATTCAAATTTTAAGCTTAGTTTCGTAGAAAATGATTTAAAATCTTTGTTACTTTCAAATTTGGAAGAAAAAAAGGTTTTTTTTAAACCTTAAAAAATCTTTTTGAGAAATGTTTGAACGTTTCCCGGAGGATTTCTCCCCTAAAACCATGCATTTCACGAGAAAGAACGAGTTCGTTGTACAGAACTGCAGCACTTTATAGTCAAATGAATTGTTCAAATTTCAAAAAGTGCTAAAAACCGCAAAAAATGCTTTTAAAAACGGGATTTCCCCTGTTAAGAATAACAAATCTATGTTTGCTATGTAACTTTTTTAAACAATCAAAACTAATGTTATGTCCACAGTGATGAATTCGCCACTCTTGACTGGGGCTCTTGCTTCCTTCAACACCAACTACCAACAAACTAACAACATGCCTTTAGTTCCTTTCAGTCAACCTGGAAACCTACCAGGTACATACTCCATAGGTTGCAGTTTTGTTGAATTCACGTTTATATAAAGATGATGATTATGAATTCTTTTTTGTTCCCAATTAATAATCTTCATACCTTTTTTCTCGTGTAGATTTTAACTCGGAATCGGCTGTCACATTCGTTCTCCCAGAACTTCCCCAAGAAACCCTTCTTGAAGTGAGTTCATATTCCATTATTATTCCACATGCGTCTTATAACAATAATAACAATTTCTGATTAAGGATTAAACAGAGCCCTAAAAAGTATATTGAACTTTTTAAGGGATAACGATTATAAATATTAAAAAAGATACAGGTTAATTTAGGATTAGCTTATGCAGGATTGTGATGAACGCTCCTTCAGTACATCTGTATGGAGTCTACAAATTGTACAAGAAACTGGTTCCAGAGGTGCTCTGCACATAAAGGATACCTGATCAAATACTCCTACTTAGAAAGTGTCTGTTGTTTCAAATTTTAGAGGTTTTAAATTGTATGGTCTCTTAAATGTTACGTAGATGATGTATTTTTTGGATAGGCCATGTAATGTACTATTTACTTGTATTATTTGACTCTTTTCTTTTTTTTTCAGCGAGAACATAATGAAACGCTTGCTAAACTAAATTTTGTACTTGCGCTGACGGAATGCGTGACTGATGTAGCAGAAACAAAAGGCCGCGTTGAACGGCTAGTACTTCTTGTTAGAGCCTTACAGCTTCTTAGTTCAGCGCTCAACCTCGCTACAACTCAATTGAGAAATGGTACTCTGCAGCCTTCCAACTCCGTAAAGAATGGTAAATATCGTAGACATGGAAATAACCTGCTTGAGACTCACTTTTATAGAAACTGATCGCTACTCTGTTCTAGGATTAAGGGCAATTGGCTCCTCTTATTATTATCCTTGTGTGATTTTACGGATAACTGACAAGCTCAGTACATGGTATTTTCTGCTTTCTCTTGAGAGAAATATATAACCATGGGTTAAAAAAGTGGCCCCTTTCATTATCTGGTTAGTTATTGTTTTGTCGTCTACCTACTCTCCCACTTTCTTGGACTACTTGAAAGGACAAAAACAAACTTTTGAGAAGGATTCCATGTACCCATGGAACCTTGTACCTTGAACATGTACCTTACACCTTGTACCTTGAACATGTACCTTATCTGTACAGACTTATAATTTACAAAACCTTAAAATGTGTGTAGCAGTTTCAAACCTGCTTTGGATGTTTCAGTTGTTGGCGTTCTCAACTCAAAATTCAGGCAATGTTTAGCCGATTGCAAACAGCTGAATTCACCTGGTCTCCTTCAAAACGCAAGCGCTACTGCGGATAAAATTTTATATAATCACGCAATACATATGGTAATTACTACTAATTCCTTGGATTTTCTATCTTTTTAATGTTATTGGAGTTTGCTTACTAATGTAAACATTTTATTAATTATTGTATTGTTTTCACTAACTACAGTGACTATGATCTTTCTTTCTTTTTTTTTTTTAGTGCCAATCAGCTGCATTGGACGAATTGTTTGGTAATCCGGCGGAGTGCTTTCAGAGATACCAAACAGCACAGATCCTTCTGCATGCGTTGGCTCAACAGACAACCCACAGTCAAGACAAACAGTTACTAACAAAATGTAAGTTTTTAAAGATATTTTGGTATTTTCCTAACATGCTGGTCTCCACATGTTGTTTAGTGTCAGTTTATTCTAAATCTAACCTATTTAAAAAACAGTATGGATCATTATTCTTGGGCCGTATCATTGGAGGTGGCCAAAGCAGGTACAATTGATGAAGTAAACTCAGTGTGGAAGGGTTGTGCAGGATCGTTGAATGGGTTCCTAGATATTTTTCTGTATCTTTGAATTCAGTAAACCGTCTAGGTTCCACACATGATACTATAATAGTTCTGCTGACGTCTTATTGAGTTTAAAAATGAAGGTTGTGATGGATATGGTTAGTTGGCCCCTTCCCGATTTTAGAATCTGTCGCCTTGGGAGATGAATCCGACGCCTGCAAGCGTCTGGGTCATCCTCTGAGCGTGGCGGAGCATATTATGCATCCACCTGCTCGGAAGGGGCAACTATTCCATTCCATCACCCTCACAAGGTGCTGTGAACTTGGAAACGCGGGTCTGCAGGAAGTGGCAAAGACCAAGGTATCCCCCAGCTGTCACTCCATAAGTATGACAACCAGATGATACTATGCGATTCAAATGATTCTCAAACTATACACAACATTTCTATGTCCAGCGACCAGCGTATCAGAAGAAATTCTAACGTTATACGAGTCTTCAATCGCAAATTTCTTTTTAGTGACAGTTTAGTATTGTCGTACAGTATAATGTCCTTTGCAATGAACCTTCCTTCACTTATTTAATCCTTATCGTAAGATCCCCAGGAATTCATCCGTTATTTTGACATGATGTTCAGGGTTGAACCAGATGCTCGTGCAGCTTCAGCAAAAAAATATTTACAAGCTTCGCCGAACACACCAGAGCTACTAAAAGGCACTCCCAGATAAACATAAGATTTAACCTGCTCTACTGCCTGGTTATCATGAATTATAGGTACCTTAAGAGGCTTAAGCCTCCACCACGCCTGAAACAGATAAGCTTGATTTTGCCAATGTTGACAGAGAGCCCATTATTGGAACAATAGCTTTTCAAGGCTGAGAGACTCTTTGCAGAATATTGTAGAAGCACCAGATCATCCGCAAAAAACAATGACACCAGTTAGTTTGTTGCCGTATGGTAAACGTATGCGGTATGCCGTATAATAAACAATATCCCAAACGGGGTTATCCAGATTTCTGGGAGATACCGAAAGGCCAATATAAATCAGTAACAGATTTTTCTTAATTTATTCAGTTCCATGTTTCCTCATTTTAAATCAATTCTAGTCGAACCCAAATGAGAACTAAACCGTATGAGTGTAATCCTATATTCTTGGAAACAACCTGAAAAATCCTAAATCAGTAAAAAAGGAATGGAAATCAGTGTGGATTCTGTTGCTATGGTGAAATTCAGGAGACACATAGATACATACAATGCAATAGATCCAGAATACTTAGATATTCCTTCTTCACGTCTGCAGCACGATTGTTCTGTATGAGACTAATTTAGATATGTCTTCCCTTTATTCTTATACCTTGTATGTTGTAGCAATCATAGATTACTGTATAAACCGTTTATGCACACAAGTCCACTCTCTGGATTTGTTCCAACAACCCTGAGGTACTTGGTAGGAAATTGGGTTCGATTTCGGAGTCTAACAAGAATTTTGTGTGTTGATTTGATCTCAAATAATTCAAAGGGCATCCTGGTTGCTCAAAACTGTCAAGATGCATTTCTGTCATATCGAATCCCGAAAACGAGAATTTATACGCTCTCCATTATCTCATCCACCCACTTCCGTTTCAAGTCAAATCAAATTTATTTGAACAGAGGAAAGAAACAGTAATAATGTAGTAATGTTTGTTTGTTTGTATTGTTCTAATGCTGTTATAATGCATTTCTGTCATAACAAATCCCAGAAACAACAATTAATATGCTCTCCATTGTGAGAGGAACATTCGAATCCATTCACTCCCGTTTTTCATGTTTTAATGGTATGTCAGAAAGTCAAAACAAGTTTAATCTTCATGTTCGCAGATAAGGAAGCTGTTGAGAAGCGGTTAAGTATACTTCAACAGCAAGGTTACATATATTCCAACCCAACCCACATATAGCTAAGAGGGGGCTCGAAAATTGACATCCACGTAGCAGCCACCCCCAGCGCTGCTAGTACTCGCTCTGCCGCCGGCGGGGCTCGTTTCAACCGTCAAAAAGTTTGAAATGGTCAAAGGCGCCTCGAAATTATTTATTGTGCGCCAGCATCGACTGAAAGGTTGTGAATGGTACAACTGTCTTAACTCTGGAGTGCTACATTGTTACAATAGTCGTATCATTTAGCATATCGTCATGATAGATTAGAAGTATGGAACGTATGTAAGCTTTTTTCTGGCTGGAATCTGTGAATAATTTGTTGACACCCAAATTTATTTTTGTATTTTAGGAGAACGAATTGGAAGAGTCTGCGCCCTCTTTTTCTATTACATTATTAATCCTATAACTAAAAATATCTACTTATGTAACTCTTGTTTTCACATTAGCTTGATATTAGTGTTCTCCTAAGAACTAAAATTTATAACAAAGGTACCTTGGTAGCGTAAGTTGGTGCTTCATTTCCCCTAAACTTCACAAATTAGTTAGAAAGAACCCCAATGTTTACAGAAATTGTTGAATTCATTGGTCCCAATTTGTCCGGTATATCGGAACGCCTTGCGATCTTCAAAAATCGCTGCCATTTGAGCCAAGAAATCAAGTCTTCATTCATTAATTAATTTTACCAGCTGTATATTGATAATCATCATGCGCTCATCGGTAGCGTCCGCTATTATTATTTCAACTTCGAGTATTCATTTCCCTTCCGTGCGTTTTGCTAATGGTTTTCTAAGCAGGTGATTTGATTCCTTCAATGTTTTCCTTTTGATGTAATCATCGGTAATACCTGTACCGTCATCGATTTCGTAGAACTCGCAAATCTTACGATTCCATTTCAACCCACGTTACGCGGCGCTTGTTATTCATTCGCTGTCTCGTCATACCACCTTTTTCCTCATTCAATTCCAAAAATACAACCGCTTAAAATAAAGAACTCAATTATCTAAACACAAAGAGATGTTTGTCTATAAAGAGTTGCATTTGGAATGAAAATGAGTGTGAATGAATCCCGAGTAGAAATGTCCCTTCACTTGCTATTCAATTGAATTATATCACTTTTTTCTCGTGATTTGTACTTGTTTTGGTAAATTTTTGTTCGATTAATACAGTCGGTGGATATTTCTGCGATTACGTATAAACCTAAGCAATGGTCTTCCTGGTACATTTTGTGCCCTTTACGTGTATTTATAGGTTCTGCGTTGGGAGGAGTCGAGTACGAATTTTTGCATTAAATTAATTATTACTGTCGCGTGAATGAAGATTTGTGTTATGTTCGTAGTCTCAAGTCATTATTATCATTTTTTTTGTTACAAATAATGCTTACCTGTTTATTTTGTTACGTTGATTTTTCTTCTGTCAAGTATTTTTTCCCATAATACCATTCATGGACATATTAATTGTATGTTTATATAGTTATTTACGGAAACGAAAATTATACCAACACTTGTTAAGATTATAATCAATTTACTTTACTAATTAGCGCCAAATTTTTTTTCGACCAAAATTCGTCTTTTCGTCTATTACTAGTTTGCGTGAATAACTGCTCATATGTCGCGTTCACTCTTACTTTACCATGTGGGAATAGGGTTCTAACCATTCCGTTTGTCTAAAAATATCTTACAAAATTTGTTATAAGGATGCTTTTTTTTATAAGCCAACAAAAAAAATGCAATGTTGATTAGTACAGATTCGGAGCACTTGATATAAAAGCTTGTAGGCGTACTCAGTTCAAATTTGCGAGTATCTTGAATGATTTCATTTTTGTATTGATCCAAAATTTGTATCCGTTCCCTGAAAATGCCAAGAAGTAACTGGCGTCATTTTGTATAAATCATTGACCAATTTTATCCAGGAAAAGTTGTTTTCCAATATGAATGAAATGCTTACGCGCTGTTGCGAATTTATATCCGAGTGGTGTATAAAGATTAATCGAATTTCGTTTTGATGTTTTTACAAGGGTACTTATTATTTGTTCTGACTACTTCGCGTCAAATCTTTCGTTTGGTTCATATATTACAAGGTAAATAACCTAAATCTGAATATTTTACCTAACCCTCGAATAAAATTTACCTACTTGTAACTTTTAAGGTTAGTTTAGGGCATGCACGAGATCTCTGATACTTCTTGAGACTGGGAGTATGTGAGCATGTAATCGTCAAAATATGTATATAGCTATATGAACCCCCTCCTCAAATCAAAATATTTGAGTCAAATGTACAAAATTATTGTGTACAGCCTATTTGATTGTTAGTGTTATGAATTGTTACGCATTTTTCTGAATTGAAAACTTTTTATTTTTGTGTGGTGCCCTTCTCTATTTTGCTGTTGGCGAGGCGGAGGGAACGCCGATAAGGTATTGACCTGCTAATGATGTTCGCCCTATTTTCAAGTGGCCGTTTCCATGAGACTAACACTCCTGCTTTCATCCATATTGCTTGTTTTGTGTAGTTGGTTACTTCTTCCAGATCGGTAAGCGTTACTTTGTTTAAATTTCAATTTGTTTCTTGATTTCGTTAGAAAACGTTACGGTATCTCTAATCATTGTTTCGTTTGCTTTAAGGGCCCGCACTCAGATTTTAATTGATTCCACTAATCAATATTCTAAACAACCTAGTTATTTTTCACAATAAAATGATCGTTGGAAAAAAATGGAGCATCCTGTCTTTTATCTCTCCCCACACTTTCACTATGTCGTATTTTAGGCATTAATAATAACGGTTTATCACCCAACAGTGCTGATAAGTATCATGTACGTAATAGAATGTTATTAGGTATTTGAAATGAAAATAATCTACTATAGTTAACCACTTCCCCACGTACAGTTTAATTATTGTCGAATTTATTGTTTGTAAAATCATCCTATACGCTTTTTAAAATAAGTTATATCAAGCCTTACATCAAGTCACCTCTGTCATATGAGCCCAGTTTATTTGAGAATTATTATTTCTTGAATGAGATTTACGAACAATTGAAAATAGGCTAATTTTTGGCTGATTCAACTCGGGCGAATTGCATTTGACTCAAGGTAAATTTCTTTCTAGGAGCTGCATTGAACGACTCTCTGCTCAACCCTCCTCCGCCTCTTCCTTACATTTCCCACTGACTCATACGTTTTCTGTTGGTTTGCATAACTAACAACAAAATACAAAAATCGTCGTTTCTGGGATCTGTCAATTAAATAAAATTACCCGGATAGATTAAATCGTGTATCTAAAATTGAATGAGTTCAATTTAGACAATTTTTGTTTTACAATATTTTTAGGCAGTAGATCACCGGTGTATAGACTGTATCACCAGTTTTGTACAATATGCCGTTCTACTCGTAAAATCAGCCTTGATTTCGTCCATTGGTCCGAAACTGCCCTTAATAAAATTTAATAAAATAAAAATAATTACTAGTATAGATAGATTTTGACGTTATGGCCACCATCAGATACGACCATTTTAAGGATAGGTTAGCCCCTAGATACGTTTAATCAATAATAGACACAGGTGAATTTCATTAGTTTCCTGATTGAGAAACTGATTCTTGATTAGTATCTTGGATCTAACAGCACGAGTTGAAATAGATGTCTTAAGGTCGTAATTACATGGATTTGATCCGTAATGTAGTAGTTTTGGTTTTCAGATACGAAACAAAATTGATCAATTATATGGGGTAACTGGCGGTTTTTAGATATTTATCGAGGATGTAAAGAGCAGGGCTCAAGTGGTTTAGTTACAATGGAATGCTAAATCCTAGTTGTCATGAATTTTTCGCGACTATTCGCTATACATCGTAAAATTCAACTGCAAGAAATATCAATTATCTCCAAGGCAAGTGACCCATTAATAGCCTTGAGTCACGAATAGATGCGATGGGAACCACAGAAACGAGTATCAGTGCACGTCGCGGTAGGTACCCAACAATTAGCGGAGCATTCCTTGGAACTCTCGTTTGTTTGCTATGTCCATATTGGAAATACGTAGAGAAAAAAATTGTTCTAAATTTGAAAATCTCTACTTTTTTTAAAATGATTTTTTGAAGGTCAAAAGTCTGGGAGTGGAGGAGAATGGACCCACCCATAGTAGCTAGTTTTTTAATTATTTGCGGGTCCTTTATTTTAGATAGTAATTTGTATATGTCACTCTAAAGCAAGGATGCGTCAATAGGGAGCAACTATTAGAATTAATGCAGAGAGAGTTGTGGTGCCTCACATTCATGAGAAAAAAATATGGAGATATGCATAGAGCACGTAAATCGGTTCTCAACCAAAATACCTATTTGGATTGATCAGTTGATCATATTTGTGTGCCTCCTGAAATTCAATAATCGCTCTATCACCTGTGAAACACGCACACTCCAAAGCTTAGTAGAAATTCAAAACATGAATGCTAGACAAATTAATAAAATTGAATAATAAACCCCAGTGAGAAAATTTGCAGCGTTTTTTTTTTAATCTCGACAACTTGGTTGCCTGTGACAATTTCCGTAGAGCTTACGGTTCACGAATTCGAGAAAACCTGAAAATGAGAAATTTTAGCAGTCTTTGTTCAACAATCTTTGTTTTAGCAATTTTTACCATCTCTTATTCCACCTGTTTTCAGGTGGCAAACAAAGATCTCCTCTCACAGGATAGACTTTTCAAAATATATCTCGAAACAATCTGTTGATCTTGTTCCCTTATGGGCTCCCAGACAAAAGATACCATATAGTTCTTTCAACGCGGCAAGACCGATACGTAGCATGCAGCGGCGTAACGTTTTTCAGCGGGCCCCCCCGCAAAATATTTTCGCGAAGCGTGCACTTTTTTACAATTTTTTACAATACCTACATTACCGTTGTTGTTTATAAACTTGATGTTACATTATGGAATTTTTCTGTGCAATTTTGCTAAAGCGGGCCTGTTCCCGGGCCCCCTTGTATCCAGGTCCCCCGAATCGCGGGGTTTGCGGGGGTGTACGTTACGCCACTGGTAGCATGTCTTAACGAAAGTGTTGTGAAAATTGCATTCCAAACATATTTGTTTGGAAGAGGGACTGAAGAATCAGAATAATCGACGAACGAGAATCTCTGACCAATTGAAACTGATGACCTTTGACACTGTGGCCCCCTTTTGCTCAGCTGTCCGAGGAGCTTCCCGCCACTTAATTCCATGGAATTCGACGTCCTGCACTGACGATTCTAAGCCGGAGTTACGACTGCTAACTTCCGTTTCACTGAAAAGCAGGTTCTAAATATCGTGAACAACTTTGAAATATTTCATCAATAACTACTTCCGCGTAGCTACTTTAAGTACCTACGTAACTGCGCTAGATACCCAAGGTTAAGTTAAATACAAATAATTTGACCCCTTGCTGTTCCAATAAACCTTCGCGATTAGCAAAGTACAAGTTTTACGGGTCAAACTGGTGTTGTACCTCATGGGTAGAATTAGAGCGGTACTGACTATGAAACTCCCTTTGCCACTGCTACCTTCTTACCCATACCCGTAAATGTGCAGACTTTGTTTTGCTCATAGCTCGTAAACGGTTGGAGCTACGGAAAAGTAGGAGTCCATCCGAATGGAAATTTCAAGAGCTACAACTTTTCCTGTATGACAATATTCGATATCTCGAACGGTTTTCGAGATAATTCAGTTTTACATCGATAAAAGGCGAAATAAAGTGAAATAATGGCGGTGCATAGCCCTTAAAATCGTTATAACTCCGTCAAATGAAATTTACACACAAAACCCGTTGGGGGCATTGTAAAACAAGTAATTACAAACATTTTAGGACCTCGAACGCCTAATTTCTACTGAGCGATTTTTTTAAGATCGCATTTTTAAGATTTGCGGACGTTATCCGCCCGACCAACCAAACGACGCTCATACCGGGCTTTCTGCTGGGTCCGTTGCGTTCTTTACTTTATCACGAAGAAAATCAGACCGCGTACGTTTAATTTGATCGATTAGAACCGAAGATATAGTCAAAAACCATGTTTAGGTCATAAAAAATCGTCAAAATATCATACTGCTATAGCTTCCAAAACCGTTCATTTTTGGAGGAACTGACCTGGCAGGCCTTTTTTATTCGTTAAAGGAAGCAACTACACCAAGTATGAACAAAATCGGAAGGGGTCGATACATTTCGAGTCTGTCTGGGTATGGAATGACCCAAAATTAAATCTTCAAGAATACAGATGCACCAGTAATTCCCCCTCTCTTAGCTAAACCGTATCATTTCATTATATCCAATGCCACAATGACATTTGATCTAGACAAAGTTAACCGATACGCTTAAGTTTTTCAATTTCACCAATTCCTCAAGTATTACTCCGATCAAACGATTGCGGTCTCTTCGGATTCCACCTTTCAATAATTTGGGAGTACTTAATTCATCAGAAAACAGTACCACGTCCGATATTCCAGTACCTGCAAGTAAAGAAGTTAAATACTTCGAAGCTAATGAAATAGCTGTGATTTCTGCTGTGAAATTTGAGCATTCTGGAGCTAATCTAAACATTTCTTGGTGAGAGTTTGTGACACCTAAACAGGCGCATCCAACGATATCTTTATTTTTAGAGCCGTCAGTGAAAAGGATTGTGTGTCTTGCCCATTGGTTGTCTAAATATTCTAAAGATATATTATTTATCAAGTAAGGTGTTACATTAGATGGTTTAGGGTAACACACCACTTTGACCGGAAATATTAATGCGTCAAATGTATAAGTACAGCTAAAACATTATTATCTACAGCTAGGTATTCATCTTTTGAATCGATAGAGGCTAATCACGGATCAGAGCAGTCTAAAGTCCATATTTTGGTTTATTATCCGATAATAAGATATTTCAAGCCAATTGAATAATAAACCCCAGTGAAAGAATTTGCAGCGTTTTCCTGAAAATTTCAGATTTTCTGGTGTTTTCTGAAAATTATCTGAATGCTTCAACCCGTGTATCGGCTACAAAGCCTTTTACGAGTTCACTCCAGTATCAACGTTACTACATCACTACGTCACTAGGTTATTGATATCAACACAAAAACAATAATAAACCAAAATGGTTTACGTTTCTCCCAAACGGCTGAAGCAAAAAAGCTGAAATTTTCAGGAAAAATCCATGTTGGTCCGGCGACGCCCCAATTCTTGAGCCTTAAAGTGTCCTTTAAGGGTTGTCAAAGTTTTTAATAAAATCCCTAAAAACCTCAAAAAAAGTCAAGGCGGCCTAAATTTCAGACTCTTTTGAAGAACTCAACGAGGAATGAATGAATTCAGGTCCGTTGGTCAAACCATTCATCTATGGCGATCTATCACGTTTGCCAAATATCTTAAATGCAAAGCAAGGAGCTTAAGTTTCATGAACGCTGTTTGGGGAGAGCATTTGCGAACCCGGACATACCACTACGCCAACCAAAATACCAATTTGGATTGATCAGTTGATCATATTTGAGTGCCTCCTGAAATTCAATAATCGCTCTATCACCTGTGAAACGCGCACACTCCAAAGCTCAGTAGAAATTCAAATCATGAACGCAAGCCAGTTGAATAATAAACCCCAGTGAACGAATTTGCAGCGTTTTCTTATTAGAAAAATCAATCAGCCCTCTTACTGATATAGAGATAACTAATTATTTTGTTGAATCTAAATCAATCAACCGTCATTCTAATAATAAAATAATCATAGTTAATTCAAGAATGAGAACGGTGTTTCGGCAAGGAGGTACATGCACAGACTTCCATTCGAACTCTGCGCATCTTCCTCGTATTAAAACGAGGTTTCAAATCAAAACTTGGTTAGCGATCGCGGTTCGTACTTCCTTCTTAATATTGGTTTTGGAAGTTTCTGGCGTAGACTTAATTGCTTCCGAGTCTACCAAGGTAGAACGCAAGCATTGTTTAATCACTTGAACAATGTGAAGCGTTTTTTTGTTAGAAAAATCAATCAGCCCTCTTAGTGATATAGAAATAACTAATTATTTTGTAGAATCTAAATCAATCAACCGTCATTGTAATAATAAAATAATCATAGTTAATTCAAGAATGAGAACGGTGTTTCGGCAAGGATGGTCCCCTATAGGTTTCATACCTACGGATCAATAGTACTTCCATTCGAAACTCCTTGTTACGCATCTTCCTCGTATTAAAACTGATTTTCAAATCAAAACTTGGTTAGCGATCGCAGTTTGTACTTTCTTATTCGGATTGGTTTTGGAAGTTTCTGGCGTAGATTTAAATTTTATACCCTTTTCCTTTGAGTGATCTATCATTTCACCTTGATCAAAAACGAAAGAAGCCCCACGAAATTGAAGCACCCCTTCATAGGCTTAGGGTTCTGCGAAAATGATGCTACCGTTGAATCAGGGATTTAAGAATAAAAGTGAACGGAATAGGTGTTGGAGCCCCGTGCTAATCACTTTTTCAACGAAAGGAGGAAATATCACCACAATTATATCACCGCAGAGCTGCTCAACCTTTAACCAACCTGAAACCTGTAATTCAAATAATCGAGAATCAAGGAAATTAATGTTGCAAAAATATTCATAATCAAGGAAATGAATAGGTACCTTGAAATGGTGGAGACGTATTCCTAAAAGCCGGAAAAAAGGAAATAAATTACGCAGATAAAGGTGGGTTCAACAGTTAAGTCAGCGATACGGCATTACAAAGATAAACGCAAACGTATTAATCTGTTCTCAGGCTGGATATAGACAAAGAAGGGGCTTTCAGTTGGTGTTCACCAGTTGATTGAGGAAGGTAGGGAAATTGCTTGAGTAATATTTTAAAGTACAAAGGAGTAGTTTTTAAAGTACTGTATTTAGTAAATATAGTGAATGTGTGTAGTAAATTGTTGTGCATAGTGAAAGGAGGTGGACAGAAAATAATCATTGTGTTTGAAATAAAGTACCTAATTGAGGAGCTTGTTTCCAAAGGTACTAAGGGCCATTTTTTTTTCAAAATCGAGTTATTACAGCAGTCGGATTGGAGCTAAAAGTACTATACCCTTTGAAATCTAGGTAGAAAATTTAGTTTCATTTCAAAAGAGCCCATCATAAAAGAGCACTTTCATCTGCTTGGGTCCAAAAAGTACTATATCCATTAAAGAGTATCACACTGGCTATAATATTTTGAGCAACGAGTACTACATTCATCATCTTATAGATTTCTCAACTCTCAGGCCATTTTTTAATGGTTTTCAATGATTTAAACCGTATTTTTTCAGTTTGTTCATATCAGTATTAACGTAAAGAATGTTGATCACCCTGGTGAAATCTCCCGAGGCAGCTTTCATAACATGGTCACCATCAAAATCTGCCAGTTACTGCTTCGATAGATTGGAATGCGGTGCCGTGTTTTTCGTTAATTTCGACTGAATAAAAAGTGCGCAGTGTCAAGAAATTTGTGAAAATCGATAGAAAAACTCTTTTTCTGTAGAAAAAGTGCGGGATGGAGGGGGAGGAGGGCGGCAGCTGCATATAACTACGACTGCCACAGCTTGGGAATGTGTTTGCAACAGGTTTGGGAAGATTAGTAAAGTCTTAGTAGTCTTGATTGATTCTTAGTAGTTTAGATTAGTAGTCTTGACAGGAGGAAAAGATTTGATTTCAAAACGTACTATACCTACAATGCTTGGTTTCAAAAAGCACTATACGCTAGGTTTGACTCCAAAATCCTGAAATTGTAAAGCTGCACCTAAATTAATAAAAGTCTCGAAATAACTTGGTTCTTTTTGCAAAATTTTCAACATTAAATGTGGAATACATTTTATTAAAAGTTTTTTGACATGAGGCTGGTTTGCAGCTTGTACTTAATGGTTTTCCATGAATATCTCGCTTGCAACGATATCAGATATAGTACCTTTTGGAAACAAGCTCCTCAATTAGTAATTCAACTCATAAACGGGAAATTATGCCCCTTAGCAAACTTGAACATCACGAAGTGCTACGGAAGTTAATACTCTTCAAAAACTGTCAGTCCAATTTTCGGAATGTAGGTAGGTGCTACAAATTTACGTTTTTTCGTTCAAGGACGTTCAACCAAGTTGGAGCGATAGATTTTTCTCTTCTCACTTGCGCTTACTGCCATACCTGTGTTTGGAGGGGGCTCGGATTCACTTAGGCGACAAATAACGAGAGAATACTTCCTCCGTTTCAGTCAGTTCGAGAGTGGAATCAGTAAGAGGCCTCCAGCTCGTCCGAGAAGTTCTTGTTAACTAAGTATCGACGATTTTAATGAGGACCACACGTGATTAGAATTATGAAAGGCGTTATTGGTATAACGGAAGACATCGAGCGAGGGCACACGTTCAAGTCGGTAAGTAATTATTACACATAATTAAACCCAACCAATAAATGAGTGTGTTTAGTAAATTTTTAAAGATAATTCCTTTTTAAAGTAGTTGAAAGTACATTGTTTGCGGTCTCATTATAATAGGAATTACATCCAGGTAATCATTACATAAAATATTAAACCAATACCTAAACTTTACAAAATTCAAAATATTGAAAATTAAGAAAAATTATCCTTACAAAGTAAAATTCTTCTTCTTTCAAAAAAACCAATTTATAATATACAGGGTGATTCCCTCGTAGTGTACGAAAATTTTTTTGTGTAAAACTAGACCGAAAATGGAGCAAAACGCCGCCAACCGCACTGTTATATCTCAACCCGTTCCGGAGATATGATTTTTCAAAGATTTTCTCGAAGTTTTTTTTCCATAAAAGCTGTATTATGTGCACGGACCAAAATCATAAATCTGATAGCTGGTTAAATGCGCTACTTTTTATGGCATTTGCAGTTTTGTGGGTGGTCTTTTAGTAAATTGATGAGCGATAATGAAAAATAAGAAAATGTAACTTTCCTACATAAGTTAAAGTTTGAGCTGTTCATTCGATGCAGAGTTAGTGACTTTTATGGTAACCTGTACTACCATCTTATTAGAAGTTTAATGCTGAATCCAAAAATGTGCTAAAAAATTAAAAAAAAAAAAAAAAAAAAACATTGGAGCAAAGTGCACGTAACACAGCTTTTATGGAAAAAAAATGTCGGAAATATAGTTGAAAAATCATATCTCCGAAACGGGTTGAGATATATCAGCGCGGTTGGCGGCGTTTTGCTCCATTTTCGGTCTAGTTTTACCCTAAAAATTTTCGTACACTACGAGGGAATCACCCTGTATATATTTTTTCAACTATTCAAGATTTGATACTGTTTACTAATATTTATAGATATATCTAACTTATACTTCACATTTAGAAGTCGGAAGGTAGAGCGAAAATAGTCATGTAGGATCATCCTGAATAGGTACCTAATTATGAACAAATTTAACAAGTTTCAAATACTATGAATAAAAGCTCTCAGCACCGTGAAACTTTTGTAAGCCGTCTTAAATTACTGTTACACTTCAACAATTCGTCTGTTACAAGTTTTCTTTTAACCCAAATTTTTTTGGCTTTGCGATTCAAAGGGTGTAGAACACGTTTTCAATAGTCATTCATTTTCAAATTTCTTTGTGTATGTATATTTATGGACAACATTTTATGAACACAACTTCCTTGAAATCGCTGGTCCGATTTGGAGGAAATTCTGATATGTTGTATTACCATGTGGGAATTTTTGCCTCGCTGACTATAGTGAGAATCAGCTGACTACGATCCGTAATATTAATTACAATGATGGCAAAATTGTCCTCCAATCTCATCATTTCAAATGTAGGACGTTGAAATTTGATAGGGGAATACGCTCTGTGAGGCAACAAGGGACGAATGGCTTTGCAGGCTCTACCCTGATCAGGAGAGAAAGCTAAAATCTTTCCTGTTCACCATAAGACGTTGGCAATTGAGAAGGAGCTTCTCAGGGATGACAACAGATTAATGGCTTTGCAGTCTCCACCCTGATCTGCTTGATAGGGCGCCTCTCTAGGATATCAAGAGTCAAATGAAATGATTAGTGCTCGACGAACCTGCTGGTTCTTAAATGTAAATAGGATAGCATTTTGGTTCATTATTAAATAATAAACCATTGTAAAGCTCTTGAAAAAAAAAAAATAAAAATTCTAACCCCCCCCCACCCCAGAAAATTTAATGGTTTACGTTTCAAAGGGTGTAGAATCCGAATCTGCAATACAAATTTTCTCGGCCAAACGCTGTACGCATGATTTCTCCCAAACGGCTGGAGCAAAAAATCTGAAATTTTCAGGAAAAATCAATATTGGTCCGACAACGCCCCAATTCTTTAGCCAGCTCTCTCACTTAATTTAAAGGGCCCTTTAAGGGTTGTCAACGTTTTGTAAAATCCCTAAAACCCTCAAAAAAAGTCAAGGCGGCCTAAATTTGGACTTTTTTTGAAGAACTTTCCATGAGGAATCGAATGAGCCCCTCCCCAGGTCCGTAGCTCAAACCATTCCCGATGTATTTATAGTGCCAACATTTGCCTCCACATTCACTACATCACAAGGTTACTGCAATCAAAACAATCACAAGAGTTGTTTTTTGTTTTTTTTGGATCGCAGTAACCTGCGTGTTAAGTAAGTGATGTGGTGAACGCAAGCATTCTGATATGCATGCTACGTCTTACGAAATTTAAAATTTTCAAATAAAATATTTTTTGATTGTAATCGCTCTTGAAAAAAAAAAAATTGCAAATTCTTTCACTGGGGTTTATTATTCAATCGGCTTGCGTTCATGATTTGAATTTCTATTAAGCTTTGAAGTGTGCGTATTTCACAGGTGGTAGAGCGATTATTGAATTTCAGGAGGCACACAAATATGATCAACTGATCAATCCAAATAGGTATTTTGGTTGAGAACCGATTTACGTGCTCTATGCATATCTCCTGAAATTCAATAATCGCTCTACCACCTGTGAAACACGCACACTCCAAAGCTGAGTAAAAATTCAAATCATGAATGCAAGCCAAATGAATAATAAACCCCAGTGAAGCGTTTTTTAAACAAATTCTCTGGTCACCAAGGCAGAATTATTACTGACCGTGGTTTATCTAGCGACAAGTAATTACCGAAATTAGATAAGTAAAGTTTGACTTTCTTGTGGACTTCTCCCACCCATTCTTCGACATTTCTGTATATTGTGCGTAATTTCCTTTCCGTTTCCGCGTTCACTAACTGCTCTATTTTTAATGTTTCATTCCATTCTTCTTCCACCTTTATTCGAAAAATTGGGTCCGCAAACCTACTGTTTTTTGAATTGCTATTTAGGCTTTTTAAATTACTGCCCATATTCAACTTCAATCGTTATGATTATCTCAAAGCTTGAGTTCATGTATTGCACATAAGTAATTACTCATAATTGCGGAAAGAAAATCTTTTCCAAGTTTAACTCGATGTTGAAAGCGGAGGATGATTATGGAATAATTTGTAACTCATCACCTCAATCCGATCTGTATCAGTCATTTGAAGACACATTTCCGATTAATGTTGAAATGTTGTTAAATACCTAAATTAGATCAATTTAGTTCTTGTTAAGAACCTTGTCATTGTGTCTCCTATTTGCTCATGTGGGAATCCACTGAACTTTAATGCTTCTCTCGTATGTAAAGATAAGATAGCCTAATCGAATGTTTCGGAGTTGATGAATCATCAACTTCCTCTAGGCGAATTGCAGCGTTTAAATCCTGATGGATTCTCGGTATTATTTTAATCCCCGCTATTTCTGAACACATTGCACGACCGTACGTATATATGCTTCCAATTGACCGATTTTGACGGGAGAGGTCGTAAAATGATCAGCGAGTTCCGAGTAGGTCAGAATCTCCAAAACATCCTTCTACGTCATAAACGGCTATTGAGGTTAATTTGTATTTCTTCAATTCCAAAAAATGTATAGCTAAACTCAAGTTCTACCGCTAGATGAACAACAAATTCAAACTTACGGGATGTAGGTATTGCACTACCGACCTATGCACAGTCATCTCACCTGCTCAACAATTAAACACAAAACATCTAAATACTTACTTCATGAAAATATTTACCTATCATCAAGCTTGAAATGTTTGTTTTATTACAGGTGACTTGTACCTTAGTGTGGTCTGTTCTTGCAGCCTCTATTGGATCAGGGTTTCAACATGGTTACAACACTGGTGTGTTAAATGCACCCCAAAAAGTAAGTTCCTTAAATTTGTCTAATCAACTTGAATTGTTGTTAATTAAATTGACTGATGGCGTACTGAACGTACGTACTATTTGTAATGGTACAAATAATAACACGTTTTATTGCTGTATAAAAAGCTCATTATAAAGGATTCACTTCTTAGCAACCTTTTGAAGAGAGGTACCTCCCCAGTAATGCCAAGGAGTTGTTTTGGTTGTGACACGAGTATCAGAACGCTGCAAATTATTACACAAAGGGTTATTATTTCTGTATCAGATAGAACCTACAAAGTACTTACATTGTTGGGTTGCCGATATTCACCTTAAACTGAGTGTCAAGATTATGGGCACACTCTGGTAAATAAATTATTATTTAGCAAAATTGCGTAAAAAAAGTTCTTGTGTCTTTTTAAAATGTACATATCTTGAAATGTAAACCAACAAATTTTGAGGGAAGATGTAGCATTTTTCTTGG
This sequence comes from Creontiades dilutus, assembly GCA_031894815.1. Taxonomy (NCBI): domain Eukaryota; kingdom Metazoa; phylum Arthropoda; class Insecta; order Hemiptera; family Miridae; genus Creontiades; species Creontiades dilutus. The sequence goes on along the minus strand of JAVIWC010000437.1, from coordinate 1,565,554 downwards.
ACGATTACAAAGGTTCATTACTGGTATAATGAAACCAAAATAAGCGAAGGAATCGGTCCCGCTGCCTGTGAGGTCTAGTCTGCCACACCCGAGATATCGTCTCATCTAGGTATTAAAATCGTTCAAATGAATAACCATAAATTGAAAATCTAGTCGTGGTTGTTGGTTGTGGTGTGACCACTTTCATTTATGACATCAGATTGGAGCGTATAATAGGTTTATTTTCTTTTTTGGAAACGTTTCGTCCCGCTATGGGGACTTCTTCAGTCCTGCATACAGCACAGAACATTCGTCAATATTCTCTAAGTCCTATTTCTATTACATGTATTTTATTCTCTATCATGACTGTCACTCTTAATAAAATTAATTTTTTCTCACCTGAATGTTTTATACTGTATGCAGGACTGAAGAAGTCCCCACAGCGGGACGAAACGTTTCCAAAAAAGATAATAAACCTATTAAAAATCTATAAAAAGCGGATCAGTGAGCCGTATAGGGAGAAAAAAAACTTACAATTGTTCTCTTCCAAATGGTACTCTACCGAATTGAAGCTTGGGATGCTGCGTTACTGCACTCCGTAGTATCCACTGTGCTCAGCGTGTTGTCGCCAGTGACTCGTCTCACTCCGTGTGTTAAAGACAACCCTTCCAAATGGGGAGCGAATGGATGATCGTGGTATCATTCAATTCACGGGAATATTTTCTATCTCAATTACACTTTTAAAAACTACCCTCTTACATTGACAGTTTTGAGGTTTCGATTTTTTTTTTTTAAATGTCAACCCTTAAATATTAACCGTAAGGGTTTATTGATCGCTGGAGCATCCCGGTTCAATGTATGAATTTCTAGGCAAATTTCGTAAATTTTGCTCCCGTAGTTTAAAAGAAATGCCTCGGACGGGGATAAAAATGTTTGCGCAATTACAGAAGTCCACCATTAAAAATGATAAACCAAAACATTTTTTTGTGCAAGTCAATTTGGATTGCGTATTTGGATTCTGCTCAACAGGATACCAAGTGACTTCTTTCTGTTTTGTAGCCTTATAGACACTTCTATTGTCCTCTACTTTCCATCAATAGATTTTTGTATCAAATTTCTTCAAGTTTTTTCACGAAAAACTACAATCAAATAAGATTTTCTTGGTTTAAAACATTTCACCCAGCTGATGTGGAGGTTAAACCATTGTCTTCAAACAATTTCCAACAAATGATACCTATCCTTTTGGTTTATTATTTAATAATAAACCATTGTAATCGCTCGTGAAAAAAAAATTCTAACCCCCCTGTAAATTTCATGGTTTACGTTTCAAAGGGTGTAGAATCCTAATCTGCAATAAAAAATTTTCCGTCCGTACGCCGTACGCACGATTTCTCCCAAACGGCTGAAGCAAAAAAGCTGAAACTTTCAGGAAAAATCCATGTTGGTCCGACGACGCCCCAATTCTTGAGCCAGCTCTCTCACTCAATTTAAAGTGCCCTTTAAGGGTTGTCAAAGTTTTGTAAAATCCCTAACAACCTCAAAAAAGTCGAAGGCGGCCTAAATTTGTTCTCTTTTTGAAGAACACTCCACGAGGAATCGAATGAGCTCTTCCCATGGTCCGTAGGTCAAACCATTCTCGATCTATGGCCCGATTTATGGTGCCAACATTCACGTTATTTTGGTTTATTATTGTTTTTGTGTTGATATCGGTAACCTAGTGACGTAGTGACGTAGTAATGTGGATACTCTAGTGAACTCCTAAAAGGCTTTGTAGCCGATACACGGGTTGAAGCATTCTGATAATATTAAAAAAGAAAAAAACGCTGCAAATTCTTTCACTGGGGTTTATTATTCAATTTCATTCATGATTTGAATTTCTACTAAGCTTTGGAGTGTGCTTGTTTCACAGGTGATAGAGCGGCGATTATTGAATTTCAGGAGATATGCATAGAGCACGTAAATCGGTTCTCAACCAAAATACCTATTTGGATTGTTCAGTTGATCATATTTGTGTGCCTCCTGAAATTCAATAATCACTCTTTCACCTGTGAAACACGCACACTCCAAAGCTTAGTAGAAATTCAAATCATGAACGCAAGCCAATTGAACAATAAACCCCAGTGAAATAATTTGCAGCGTTTTTTGGAATGGTTCCCAAGTTTTAATTTTTCGTTTCTTTATATTTTTTGACATGAATGACCGAATCGATGAATTTGGCGCATAACCCAATATTGGTTATTAACGACAGTTAACTATAGCTAACTCTGTGAAAATAGTCGGTAGTCCTTATTTTCATCGCTCGAAGCTCGTGTATGTTGAAGAATTAAACCAAACAATCTGATGTTCCCTGTGAATCGAACATAGAAAAACCAAATTTCCCAATAAAATTCAAGTTTATAAAGGGAAATAAAAAATAATAAATTCAAATAATAGGAAACAATACTATTTGTTTCATTAGACATCCACATAATGAAATGAGGAGTTCTACAATGTGGTAGGGTATAGGTTTAGGCTGCACCTTTGACAGGCAGACACTGGGGTGTTTGATCCATTAGAAACAAAATTAGATAAAAGTATGGATTGCGAAATATATTGTTAGTAATATCGAGTCAACATGTTTCGCAAATTAAATTTCCAATAATAACTTGTTCAGATGGAACAATTATAAAGGGATGCCAAATGCCCTCAATTCCCTTTATCGTTTTGCAGTTTCTCTAAAAAGCTTTCTAGTTTCGACATATCAGTCCGTTCTCTTTCTTCTAACCCCCCTTGATTCTCTCGAGTGTTGATCATTATGTATACAGAAAGATCTGTAGCATTTTAATATCGATCAATGACGTTTAGAGATTTACGTGTCATCTTTCTTGTAACAAACTAATAGAGCTGCAGTAAAGGAGTTTTAATGTATTTTAAATGAAGCATGAAAGAGAGAGTTTTATAGTGTTCCATTTGAAAAACTTGGCAAAGGAAAAAGAAGCTAGGAGTTTTGGGGTTGTGATGCACAAACTTCTACCTACAATCAACATTTTTATAAATCGAGTATCTTTACGGTGATTACAGGTTATAGAAACATGGATGAATTCGACGCTACTTTTGACCAAAAGTGAATTGACAGTGGTATGGAGTGCAACAACTTCTATAATGTGCATTGGGGGAATCGTCGGAGGCGCGCTCACCAGCGTTCTCTCGAATCGAGTCGGCCGCCGGCTCACTCTCATTTTGAACAATATCATTGCCATTGCAGCTGGTTTGGTAATGGGTAAGCCGAATGCCATTTACCTCTGCATCTTACAATATGGGACATATTTACCCCAGTAACTGTACTTATAAAAGGTGCCTGGTATTTACTGGGTACCTGGTATTGAATCTTTTCAGTTTAATCACTGTTTTGGTTTATTATTCAATAATAAACCATTGTAATCGCTCTGGAAAAAAAAATTCTAACCCCCCTGAAAATTTCATGGTTTACGTTTCAAAGGGTGTAGAATCCGAATCTGCAATAAAAATTTTTCCGTCCGTCCGCCGTACGCCGTACGCACGATATCTCCGAAACGGCTGGAGCAAAAGATCTGAAATTTTCACGAAAAATCCATCTTGGTCCGACGACGCCCCAATTCTTGAGCCAGCTCTCTCACTCAATTTAAAGTGCCCTTTAAGGGCTGTAAAAGTTTTGTAAAATCCCTAAAAACCTCAAAACAAGTCGAATCGGCCTAAATATTTACCTATTTGAAGATTCAATTGGCTTGCGTTCATGATTTGAATCTCTACTAAGCTTCGGAGTGTGCGTGTTTCATAAAAAAACGCTGCGAATTCTTTCACTGGGGTTTATTATTCAATTGGCTTGCGTTCATTATTTGAATTTCTACTAAGCTTTGGAGTGTGCGCGTTTCACAGGATAGAGCGATTATTGAATTTCAGAAGGCACACAAATATGATCAACTGATCAATCCAAATAGGTATTTTGGTTGAGAACAGATTTACGTGCTCCATGCATATCAATTCGATTCAATAATCGCCGCTCTATCACCTGTGAAACACGCACACTCCAAAGCTTAGTAGAAATTCAAATTATGAACGCAAGCCAATTGAATAATAAACCCCAGTGAAAGAATTTGCAGCGTTTTCAATTTAAAAACCAACAGTTACCTACACGATAACTTACTTCTTGGAAGAATTAATGTTCTTATCTTACTATGTGAATACAATTATCTACATTAAAATACTCGTAGCTATGCAAACTTAATTCATTCACTTAGGAATTACAACGTAAAAGAGCTGGACCAAAATTAATTTTGGAAGTTGTTTTGAAATTGTAAGTTTTGTTCAACTTTCGATTTAAAAACTTATAAAACTTGTAACTTTTTGAGCAAAAATATTTTATATAAGTTCACATTTCTGGAAAACCTTCTCCTTTACAAAATTCTACTGTTATTACCAATTTTAGGATTGTTTAACATTTCGATTTGCGGTACACTTTTAAGCATAAGTACCAACTTCTAACTTCTAGCTGAAAGTATCAAAACTTACCTATAAAACATTATTCATGCAACTAAACAAGAAATGTTCGAAAATCAAATTGATTTAAATGTCGTAGCTGTTGTAGTTCTCTTTAAAAGTTCGGGAAGATAAGAGCGAAAGAAAGGTTCACTTACTCCACTTAAGGTACTTAACTGTGCACATTTTTGTTTTTGAGAAATAAGATGGGTTGGAGGTTAATAATTTAAATTATTATCTATCATTTACAAGAATAAATAATAATAATCATTTGCCCGACTAAAAAGCAAGTGATGGCAATAAGCAGTGTTAAAACCATGATGTGATCTTTAAATTTCTATTCAAGACATTCTCAGTAAGAGATGGGATATATAACTAAATACATGTAACTCTAAAATCATATTGACTTTCAAAGGAGCCATGTAAGGCCAAATTCATAAAATGTAGCTGTAGCAAAACCATCTTTGAGTTACAGAGGAAAGTGTACTTGCTCTCGTTTGTAAAATTCTTACAAAAGTTGGAATATAAAGAGAACGTTTTTCGAGATACGCGAGTCCGTTCAAATATCCTGGGTATCTGTTTTCGAGATCTTTAAAAATATGAGCAGCGATTTGGGTAGGTACTACCGCCGTAAATATAGAAGCTGTACAAAAATCGCCGTAAATTAATTATAATTTATAAATTGTTTGAGTTAAATTGAATGTCAACCATCTATTGGTTGGAGAATGCCATCCATGGGATGTATAGTGGTTTTTCTACCTCTTACAGGATGTTCGAAATATCTTGATCAACCGTGGATGCTCATTTTGGGAAGATTCATAATAGGAATCAACGCGGGACTAAATGCTGGTGTGGCACCGATGTACTTATCTGAAATATCGCCAATGGGACTCAGAGGAGCGGTAGGTAACGATGTTTCACTATCTAAGAATTTTATCGTCGTGAGGTACAGTTGTGAGTAAGATTACGACAGCTTATCAAGAGTAGCACAATGCCTTCAAAACGAGATTGGAGAACCATTGAAAAAAGTTGCATGTAATTTTATAATGAAGCACGTATGTTGTGGGACTATTCTGTATGGGCAAGCTAGACCTTGAATCGACTCGTTCCAATACAAATCGCAAACCACTTGTACAAAGATAATAATTATTGGGTATGCATTCTTTTCAATAGAAGATCACAACTGATTCAAATTCCCGCATCAATAAACAGTTGTCGACCAACAGCCCCCTTGACCTCCGTATTATTGTCGGAACGATATGTAGAGTCTAAAGAATAAATTCACATAGAAACAATCAAACATCTCCACTATCGAAGAGTTGCTGTTCAAGGCATACCTTGACCATCGGAATAAGTTCGGTAACTTGTTTCTGAAGAGTATTTTCGATAAAACTCCTAATCTGAGTGTACCAATAATGCACAATATGCAATGCACAATAAGCACATCACCTTGACACCTTTATTTCACACAACTAAATTATTCGCGATTAAGTAGTGGAAACCTATTTTAATAAAGAAAACGGATGTGGGTATAAACGTCTGCAATGAGTTCTTCATAAACTCCTTTACTAGCTGCATATATACACGGATCACCTCCGACAACAAATATTCCAAAACTGTAACTTGAATAATCTTCTGTTTTAGTAGGGAATGTTGACGACATCATGATTCTAGAACAGAAAGGTCTATCTCTCTGGTAACAAAAAACACGATTTTTTCCCATTTATAAAAAAGATGCATAGAGCGATATCACCATCCATAGTCCATCAAATCATACTTTACTTCATAAGCATGCAGCCTTGCAAGCTATGATCAATTGAGCACTATTTACGACAATGAGTGAACAAAATTTTTTAAAAGAAAAATCAACTGTTAAAAGCATAGCGACAAGTACTTAAAGACTCTTACTCTTAGAAGAAAAATAATAATAAAAGGCTCAGAAAAACAAATTCGATGTAACTGATGATTTGATGTAAATGTAAGATAATGTAACTTGGTCAGATAAACAACGGATAAGTAGGTACATCATATGGGACATTTTCTGATAAAATAGGTGTAGAATTATGACATCAGGGGGCTAAAAAGTGGAGTTTAAAAAGAAAAATGAAACAGTCATGCAGCATGCTCGTACGAGCGAATTTTCCAAAATTATCGTTTTATATGAGTTGACATTGAGCATTTTTGTGTGCAAAAGCTATCAATGCTTTTGCAAAAAAAAACTTGTTCTAAATAATATTCTTCAATTCAAACAAAGATTTCTAATTTTCAGCATTTTAATCGATTTTCGGGACATTTTAACGAAATTTAAGTACAGTTTAGCACAGCATAAATTTGAGCTACAAGTTTTAAATGACCTGATTCATTGTTGATACAATTTTTTTGAGTAATATTTTGCTAAAAAATGTAAAATTTAACGACTTTAACAATTTTTTGTGAGTTTTTGGTACCATTTTTGAAATTTGAGCGATTCAATTCGCTCTGGAAGTAGGTATTGCACAACGAAACAATTCTTTAGTTTAGAATGCTTGGTTTTTCTTTGTAAGAACGAGGTTTTTATCTCAATTCTATCGAGAGTTATCGGCAGGGATGACACACACACTCTCTCTCTTTTTCTCTCTCTCACTCACACACACACTCTCTCTCTCTCTCACTATCACACACATGCATGTATATATACCTACCTATACATCGAACCGCTAAAAACCAGGAATCATTTCAAAATGCTTCAAAACGGATTTCGACGAACAAATTGTTATTTTGAAATTGCAACAGCTTAATTTTCTATGAAAGTTCGCTAAAAGTGCCTCGAAGTTTTACTAGGGTCTGTTAAATATAAAATTAATGTTAGGATAAAATAGCGTTTTTACACTTAAATAATCCTAGGCCAAGAGTGTTGTGGTCAAACAGGTAGACCATTGATTGTTCCATTTCTGTAATGCTTAGAATTTACCATTTATACTGTTAAAACGGTCCTACTTTTCCTGTTTTTCCCCTTAACTTTACAAGACTACTTCCAATCAGCCCTTTGAATTTGTTGGCACTCGATTGGTTATACCACCCAGCCCCTCCCTCTCACTCCACCAATGGGATTTACGCTCCCTTTCACCTGATAGTATATAAGCTGTATCCTTTCTATTGCACTAATTTTATTGTTTTGTAATTGTTGATTGTCTACACGTAGAAATCGATTTAACGTCAGAATTCCTCATTTTTGTGGTAGTAGATAACTTTTTAAAATCAATATCCGTCTTTTTTATTTTACTTCACAGATCGGCTCGATGTATCAACTGGTCATAACGATATCAATTTTGGTGGCCCAAGTCGTAAGCATTCACGCGGCCCTTGGAACTGCAACACTATGGCCTATACTGTTGTTAATAATCATCATACCAGCGGTATATCAAATTCTAGCACTGATTTTATCTCCAGAGAGCCCTAAATATTTGCTGGAAAAGAACGACTCTCAAAAAGCTCTATCAGGTACTTAGCAGGTTTGCATGATTTTATTTACGAAAGAGGTAGTAGAAGTTATAGGTAAGTATGTAAATTTTACCTTTTTAGAAGTGAGTCAAACCAAGAGCTTACTTAGTCGTAAGTCATACTTCAGAAAATAAAGGGTGAACACAAGCAGGTGAGCATGAACCTAGGAATTCATTCTTGGGATCTAATAACTGGTCCCTAGACAATTTAACAACTTTTCGTAGAAACAGAGACGGTTCCAACAATTTAGAACATTCAACTTTAAAAGTTTTCTTTGTGGATTCTTTTTGTGAGTTTTTAAAACGATTTCAGTCAGGATTTGAATATTTTTTAAATTCATATGCGCAAATGTATTCGTAGACGTGATTTCAGACGATAGCTTAATATCATAAAAGAACTCGCCCTTTTGAAAAATATAACCTTTCCAAAAGAAAGGTTGAGTTCAGAGAACAACGTTTTCCGAGTACGAAAAATAAATGTGTACCTTCTACTTTGCGAAAACTGTTTTTATCCTAGAAAATGGAAATTGTATAAAAAGGTCTATCGAAGTAGGTAAGGAAGATGTATTAGGTAAAGTACCTTTGAGGTAATCTAAGCTATCACGAGCAAATATCAGGCTTCACTAACGTTGTTAACTAATTGATAGAGAACAAAAATAATGTATACATCAAACATAACATTTGACAAAAGAAACTAATCCCCTCATAAAGAATAAAAAACGCTGCAAATTCTTTCACTGGGGTTTATTATTCAATTGGCTTGCGTTCGTGATTTGAATTTCTACTAAGCTTTGTGCGTGTTTCACAGGTGATAGAGCGATTATTGAATTTCAGGAGATATGCATAGAGCACGTAAATCTGTTCTCAACCAAAGTACCTATTTGGATTGATCAGTTGATCATATTGGTGTGCCTCCTGAAATTCAATAATCGAACTATCACTTGTGAAACACACACACACCAAAGCTTACTTGAAATTCAAATCATGAACGCAAGTCAATTGAATAATAAGCCCCAGTGAAAGAATTTGCAGCGTTTTTTTTTATGGTTATCAGAATACTTTAACCCGTGTATCGGCTATAAACCCTTTTAGGAGTTCACTCCAGTATACTACATCACAAGGTTACTGCAATCAAAACAAAGACAACAGTAAACCAAAATAACGCAAATGTTGGCACCATAAATCGGGCCATACATCGGGAATGGTTTGAGCTTCGGACCTGTGGAAGGGCTCATTCGATTCCTCATGGAAAGTTCTTTAAAAAAAAGCCTAAATTTAGGCCGCCTTGACTTTTTTTGAGGTTTTTAGGGATTTGACAAAACTTTTACAACCCTTCAAGCGCACTTTAAATTAAGTGAGAGTGCTGGCTAAAGAATTGGGGCGTTGTCGGAGCAATATTGATTTTTCCTGAAAATTTCAGATTTTTTGCTCAAGCCGTTTGGGAGAAATCGTGCATACGGCGGACGGATGGACAATTTTTTATTCCATATTTGGACTCTACACCCTTTGAAACGTAAACCATGAAATTTTCAGAGGGGGTTAAAATTTTTTTTTCAAGAGCGATTACAATGGTTTATTATTGAATAATAAACCAATAAAAAGATTCCGACTAGACATATCTCAAGATTTATCTAATTTAAAAGAAATGTTACTAAGTTACCCCTATAAATGATAGATGGTATCCATAACGACTACTGTACTTTAATTACTCATCTTTAGTTAAAGAAGTGGCTACGATTTAACTGTTTGCTAATTTAGTACCATTTTACTGAAGCTAGTGTGCGACTTTGCGGGGATGAAGGACCTAACAATCTCGAGCTGATAAGAAAAGAAATTGAAGACGCCAGATCACAACCAGACGTGACGATGAGAGATTTTCTTTATGTGGCCAAATACAGGAGGCCATTAATTATTATGTGTCTATTGATGGCCGCTCAACAACTGTCAGGAATAAATGCGGTGAGTAACATAACAAAAATATACACCTAATTCTCTAACACTTCTCGCGTCTCATTATCAAATTGAGAACTAGGTATCTGTGATTTTGCAACCAACTAAATTCTACTTCGAATTTGATGGAAATGTTCGAAATTTGTATAGAATTCATAGAATCAAAGAGAGGGTCGTATTTTTGACTCCCTTCAATGACCAACAGAAGAAATAAAGCTTTACCTAATGATTAAAAAAACCACTAGCAGATATATCAGCCCGTGGGTTTTATTTGAACGTAAATCACCAAAATTGAGTAGAAAATTACAGTAATGGAATTACAGTTAATTACTATTTATTGATAGGAGCAAGATTGGATGAGAGTTGAACCAGTGATGGGCAAGATTAAGATTCCATGGCCTATATGATCATAGGCTACCACTGACGCTAATGCGATGAAATTTTGTTTACCATACATAAAACAGGGGTGCCCACAGGGGGGAGGGGCGATAACGCAGACTGCGTCATTGAAATTCTTGGGGGGGGGGGGGGTTCCAAAAAACTTTTTGGGGGTAAAGTTGATTGAAACAGTGTTCAACGAGACGACATTCAAAAATATATTACATCGCTAGATGGAACGTAAATAATAATAATGTCTCTAACCGAAAGGGTTACCAGTATGGTGCGACGGATGCGGGAGTCCCATGGACATGAATCACGCCCTTAAATGTATGAAGGGAGGAATGATCAAACAGGGACATGACCTCGTCCGAGATGAATGTGCAAAGATAGCAAGCCTTGCATGGAACGGCGTGGTCACAGAACCAGTTTTACGTGCCATTCCAGACGGCAGCCCCGGCTTGGTAGCGGACATGAAGGACCATGGCGTGTGGGACCGTGAGAGACCTGCGTTTTTCGATACCCGCGTTATAAACGCTGACGCAGTCTCTTACTCCTCCATGGACTGGCCTACCATCTCCCGGCATGCAGCCCAAGCCAAACACGCAAAATACGACAGAGTCGCTGAAGACCTGAGAGGGTCATTCAAGCCACTCATTTCATGCGATGGCGCATTACATAAAGAGTATGAAGCCTATCTCAAAAACGTTTCCTTACGCCTCTCCAACAAGTGGTCTAAATCCTACTCCCAGGTGTTGATGTGGGCACGAGTGAAAACTCAGTTCTCAGTTCACCGAGCAGTTTCTATGAGGCTAAGGGGCCCGAGGAAACACGTGCGAGGACTTGGACTGGAGGACGGAGCAGCAATTTGGCTACCAGAAGAATGAAATCACACACACACACACAGTTAGGAAAAAAAATAAAATCAGATTAGTTTGGCAAAATCAATTTGAATTTTTGGCAAAGTAATTTGAACCTTTGGCACAAATAAATTTTAATATTTTTGGCATCTTAATTTCAACTTTTGGCCACTCAATTTCAACTTTCGGCATACCAATTCGAGCTTTTGGCATACCAATTTATACTTTTCACAACCCCAACTATTCCAACATTCCACCCCATATAAATCAATAAATGTTTTAGTAATTCATTTAAATATGGTTTGTTTTTCTATCTGAAAATTTATAAATGACAATGACAGTGCTCGAATATTGTCCGTGATTAGTTTTAGATAAAATAAGGGAGGCTCGCTAGTATTTTTTTTCATTTTTGTTTTGGGGAGGGGGTACTAACTTACATTGGGGGGGGGGGGGGGCTGTTTCTAACTTATGGGGGGGGGGGGGTGCATAAACAACACAATCCATGAACATTTTTTAAAACCCAGGTGAAATCTTGAAAAATTGAGGGCGGAAAAGTACTTGTGGATCCCTGTCTGTGTTCTCAATCCTTGTCAAAACCAAATTGGCTCCCACTTGATTTTCATCTGGATTTTAAGAATTGTTCATGGAATGCGTTAGTTATATCCTATAGACATAAATGCATCACATTGACACGAATGTCGCCTACATACACATGGAGTACGTGTATAAGGTGTCCTGGATTCTACCAAAGGAGTACGAAATTGATTTAACTCCTCTTCAAGGATCCCTTCTTCATCACTCGTGTTTATCCACTAGCTCTCCTCTACTGCTGATATTTATCAATTCAATTATAAAAAATCTATATATTTTGACATAAAAATGTACCACCACATTCACGCTCAAAACCAACTACAATACAAACCCAATGACCATGAATGGCATCCAAGTACCCGAAGTTGAAGTCGTCAGATACTTAGGAATCCACCTGCAACAGCGTCTCACCTACGACTTTCATATCGGCGAACTTGTTAGAAGACTTCGTACAAGGACCAATCTTCTGAGGCCACTACTCTCCCGAACATCACCATCATCTCTAGACAACAAACGCCTACTCTACTTAACCGTCATTCGACCGATATGGCAGTGTGGTTGCAAGGTATGGGGTCTTGCCAGCCATTCACAAATCACGGTTCAAACCCAGCAAAACCGAGTGCTTCGGATGATCACCGATGCCCCATGGTTTGTAAGGAACGATGTAATCCACCGTGACCTAGAAATCCCTAAAGTGGAGGACGTCATCAAATCGTCAATGACCCGTATGCATGACACCGTCACATCTCACCAATCTACAGCGTTCCATGAACTATGCTCTTCGTGGGATAGGACACGGCTCCCCAGACGGCTCAAAAGAAAACGCACCACAGATTTAGTCACACACAGATAGTGTCACGATAGTATCATCACCTACATACTATTAGTCCAATAGCTGTGTAACTACTGCTCCATAGAAAGCCAAGAGGGACTGTCACTGGACAGCCACCCTCACACATGTTTCCACTGTGCTTTTGTACATAAAAATGACTTCCGTTAATTGTTACCACAACATTATAGTATTGTAATATACAGAAAATTGAATGAAGAATTTAAAAAAATAAAATAAAATAATAATAATAAATACAATTCAACTGATTACTTTGAATTACTTCAGTTATTAATTAATACAACAATTAAAACAGGATTTATTAATTTATTTTCAGGTCATTTACTACTCTACGCATATCTTTAAAACGGCGAAACTTAGTGATGAAAATGCTCAGATAGCAACTATTGGCGTTGGCGTGGTCAATGTGCTCACCACGATCGTTTCCGTATTTTTGGTGGAAATGGTTGGAAGGAAACCACTATTGATGATAGGCTTTGGAGGAATGACCATCGATTTGACTCTTTTCCTAATTTGCCTTTATTTGGTAAGACATTTAACTAAATCCATGATTCGTAACCCTGGAAATGCTTGGCATTTGCCATTGTACGGTAAACGTATTCGAAGATAGGTTAGGGATATTACCATGATGTTACATTGTGAATTTCTGAATTTTGGCTTTCAGCTGTGGCATTTTTAAAATTAAATAAAATATCTGAATACAAAACGTTAAGTTATTGGCAAGCTCGAGATATACCAGGATGGACAATGAAAAAATCTATTGTGGATCAAGTAACACAAATAATCCATCCGGTTTTCTTGAAGGACTTCAGCATTCAAAGTTTTAATATAATAAATGAACAACAGAAATGCTAGAAATCTCTTACAGACTTTTTCCTTTGTTTCGCTGATGACATAGTATCCACAGGGTGTTTCATTTCGTGACGGTCACAGGCCAGGAGAAGATTCTGCGGAAAATTTCTGATCGAAAATGCCTCTTAAAAATTTTTTGTTTACACTCTTGGAAATGCGGTTTTTTTTTCAATTTCAAGATTTTTCTCGTTTATTCGACCTTACCGCATTAAAACAGCCATATCTCCCACATTTTGCTAGCGATTTCAAATCTGAACCCACTATTGGAAACAGCGTTGAACTTCCTATCGCCCTACTAACTTTTTTAAGCTAACTAACTAACCAACTTTTTTGAGCTGGCGAAACGGCTGAAAAAATCAGCTTGCAAAGGACGCGTTGTCAAATCGTGGAGATCTCGACTTTTTCAAACGCTAATGAGTCCTTGTAATAAGGCATGTGAATTTTAGCCTGCAGTGCTAAAAGATGCGCCAAAATCTAGGCTTTCCAGCGTTATAACCAGATTTGAAATTCCGTGTAGTTTTCTGAGAGAACGTTGCTTTTCAAGTAAGAAAAACCTGGTTTTTTACTGGATACTCCGGTTTTTCATCTGTCTGTCTGGTAAAAGGTAAAGGTAAATCATTGATGAAGCATTGTAATAAATGTACAGTTTTACTGTAGGTACTGTTCAAAATGCCCACCATTCAATCTATGACCCCCTTCTATCAATGAACGACGCAGTTTTGTACACAAAACAGTCAGAGTCCGCCGGGCTGTTCCAAAAAAAAAAACCTCTGTACTTACCATTGCTTTTTGTCTAAATACCGATGAACCGAAACCCGCATTGTGAGTAACAGACAGATACACGACACAGCATTCACGTAAACATCATACTTTAGGTACCTGAGGAAATACCCTTTTATTGGGAACCCGCCTGTTAGGGAATCGCCGTTGATATTCCCTCACAGCTTCATGGGCATTTACATTTGTGTACCCATACACAAGCATTCCACGTTGGTGAATGTCACAGGCATTGTACTGATGCGAACAACGAAAAGCAACTAATTATCACTGAGGTTTTTTGGAACAGCCCGGCGGACTCTGACTCCTTCGTGTACAAATCTGCGTCGCTCATTGATAGAAGGGGGTCATAGATTGAATGGTGGGCATTTTGAACAGTATCTACAGTAAAAAAGTACAATTTATTACAATGCTTCATCAATGATTTAATACCTTTTACCAGACGAATGATGAAAAACCGGAGTATCCAGTAAAAAACCAGGTTTTTCTTACTTGAAAAGCAATGCTTTCCCAGAAAACTATACGGAATTTCAAATCTTGATATATTGCTGGAAAGCCTAGATTTTGGCGCATCTTTTAACACTACGGGCTAAAATTCACATGCCTTATTACAAGGACTCATTAGCGTTTGAAAAAAGTCGAGATCTCCACGATTTGACAACGTGTCCTTTTCAAGCTGATTTTTTCACCCGTTTCGCCAGCTCAAAAAAGTTGGTTCCCCATTAGAGCGATAGGAAATTCAACGTTCTTTCCAATAGTGGGTTCAGATTTGAAATCGCACGCAAAATGTGGGAGATATGGCCGTTTAAATGCGGTAAGGTCGAAAAAACGAGAAAAATCTTAAAATTGAAAAAAAAAAAAACTCATTTCCAAGGGTGTAAAAAAATTGCTAAGAGGCATTTTCGATCAGGAATTTTCCGTAGAACCTTCTCCTGGCCTGTGACCGTCACGAAATGAAACACCCTGTATAAATACTAGATTTTTAATGTTACCGAACGTTTCAATCAATGCTAATTGCTGTTTTCTTGAAGAATTTTGGAAGACAGTATGTTTCTTTGGATGAGAGATTGCAATTTACTCAGATGCGATAGCTCTTTCGTGAACGCACTAAATCTTCGCGTTCAAATTGTGGAAACACACAGAGAAAAACAGAATTCGTAGAAGAAACGAAGCTACCACAAAGTAATTACATGATATGTGATATGTAATTTTCTCAAAGACTTGAGAACGCAAAAACACGCAGAGCAGATGCAAGTTAAGTAGAGTCTAATAAAATTCAATAACTAGGGTTTGCAATCCCGAACATATCTTTCGATCCCGGGATTACGAGATTGCGTCGACGTGAATCCCGGGATCCCGAGACTGACTGACCCCGGGATTGGAAAATTTGATGGAAAATAACACTAAGTTCAAAAAAGCTCAATAATTTATTAAAAAATAAAAGAATCTTGATCAAAATATATGTAGGACGTATAAAATAATAACGATGGATATAAATATTTTATGATATCCCACAAGTTTATTGGATATAGGAAATCTAGATTTTCTTAGGTTTCTATACATTGTGCGCAATAATTCCTAAAATAATTACTTTGCCATGATTTGATAACAAATATTAAAAGGAAATCATTTCATGACAAATGGAGGATTCTGAACTACCTTTTGAAAAGCTGTTTTTTAAATTTATTTATTTATTTATTTATTTTTTTTTGAAATTATTTCGTTTGAGTGTGTAATATAATCAAATCATAAGTCATAGACAAGCGTGTAAGCACATTTAATTATTCAAATATTTGAATATCTGTGATACTCTCTTATGGCACACTGCTCTTAAGGAGCAAATGGCTTAATGATGTTACTATCTGTTCTCTTTCAAGTTTATAATGAAACTATTTTCTCGATCAATTTCAGGATCACTATCAGATAATGGTGTACCTAGCAGTATTACTGGTATACGTGTTTATTATACTGTTTGCGATTGGTGCTGGCTCAATTCCTTGGATCATGGGATCCGAGCTCTTTTCAACAGCGGCGAGACCACTGGGGCTAAGTGTGGCTGTACCTGCTAATTGGTTGTTCAACTTCATAGTGGGACAAGCGTTTCTACCTTTACAGGTAAATGTGGTTTGACGTGAACCGCAGCAAACTAAACTTTTGAACTAACAACAACTTCCTACCTGTTTTTGCTTTGAGCAAGAGTTTTGCATGGAAATATGATCTAATCCATAATATTGTTATTATATTTATCCTTTATTACTTTAATTTATTCTTTGGGAATAATTATATAATTTTTCACAGAAAAATAGTATGTACCAACTCAACGTTTTAGAAATTGAATGCAATTTTCATAATCTAAATCCGTTTTGGGGCCATTACGGGATGTAGAATCGCGTGGCTATTATTCCAGATGATGCCTGACTTTAGAATCGAAATTTAACTATTCATTATTTCGTCAAAAACATGAGGCAACCCATCCGAAAATTCAACTTTTTTTGGTTTAAAAAATCAGAAAAAGGAAGACGAAAAAACGTTTCCACATCCAGAATATTATTTGGAAAAATATATACCTACCTACATCATGAAAAATGGAGTGAATCGCCGCCAACCGCGATTTTTTTTCAACCCGTTGAGTTTTTTCAAAAATCGCGTTTTTCGCCATTAAAACGCTTTTTCTCGGCAATTTCCCAACATTTTTGCACATTTGACCACATTTTCGGAATCTGCGTTAAATTTCCTATAAGATGAAGTTACTTTGATTTCCAAAACGCATCTTCCAAACACCGAAATTTTCAATCAAAGATGAACATTTTTCGCAAAGTGAAATTTTTCAAAAACTTGGAACGCTTGGCGTGACCACAAAAATAATTTTTTTCGTTGTCAAATTTGATAAAAACTTTTCCCACTTCTAAGCTTTCCAACGGCGTCTCAACCATTTAATTCTGATTGGAATTGACGGAGAAATTAAAGTTCGAATGCCAGAAAACGTGTAGTTCGTTTTAACGTAAGTTGGTAGGTGACGTACGATATGGGCCACAGAAACTGATTTTTCTCGATTTCAATTAATGTTTTCCGGCATTCAACCACAGGTTCGAATTGGGCGTTAAATTTCCTGTAAGAAGAGGTTCATTTTGTTTCCAAATTTTTTTTACACATTTATCCCAATTCTAAATTTTTAATTTTTTACAGTACCTGGAAAAAACATTTTGGAAACAAAATGAACCTCTTCTTACAGGAAATTTAACGCCCAATTCGAACCTGTGGTTGAATGCCGGAAAACATTAATTGAAATCGAGAAAAATCAGTTTCTGTGGCCCATATCGTACGTCACCTACCAACTTACGTTAAAACGAACTACACGTTTTCTGGCATTCGAACTTTAATTTCTCCGTCAATTCCAATCAGAATTAAATGGTTGAGACGCCGTTGGAAAGCTTAGAAGTGGGAGAAGTTTTTATCAAATTTGACAACGAAAAAAATTATTTTTGTGGTCACGCCAAGCGTTCCAAGTTTTTGAAAAATTTCACTTTGCGAAAAATGTTCATCTTTGATTGAAAATTTCGGTGTTTGGAAGATGCGTTTTGGAAATCAAAGTAACTTCATCTTATAGGAAATTTAACGCAGATTCCGAAAATGTGGTCAAATGTGCAAAAATGTTGGGAAATTGCCGAGAAAAAAGCGTTTTAATGGCGAAAAACGCGATTTTTTGAAAAAACTCTTAAAAATAGCATATCTCAGCAACGGGTTGAGAAAAAAATCGCGGTTGGCGGCGATTTACTCCATTTTCCATGTAGTTTCACCCAATTTTTTTTTAATAAGTTGATATTTAATTTGAATTTGTCAACGATCTAATCACAGCTTAATCCGGTATTTTTGAATTCCCTGTAACCAAAATTATTTTACGGTTATTTTCAAAATATTTGAAATGTGACGAATTTAGAGATCAAAAACAGGTGTTTTCTTGCGAGATATTCATTGATTTATGTAATTTTACGGAGAGATTTTAAAATTGATGATTGAGATGTCAGAATGAAGCAAATCACGGAAAAGACGAAAAAACGTTTCCACATCAAGAATATTATTTGGAAAATATCCTATTTACATCAATTTTAACTAAAGCAGTTAACCTTAAGTTTTTTGGACAGTTCCAGTCACATCAGCAAATCATTTGAACAATTTTTCACTGAATTGTTATTTAATATTTCGAAATTAGAGCACTTTCTGGGCAATGAAAATGTTAAAATTCAATCACAGCGCAAACAATTGTTCTTAACATTTAGAGATTCGAGGAAAGATTTTTGATTATTACTGTTCTATACATATTTATCGATATTTTAGTAAATTTTAACGAAATTCAATTATATTTTCCCGCATACGTTGATATTTAACTTGACTTTGTCAATTCCACCTAAAAATAACCAAAATTATTTTAAAGATCATTTTCAGAACAGATTTGAAATGAGGCTAATTTAGTGAGATCAAAAACAGCTGTCCAACGAACAGTCCTTTCTTGCGAAATGCTTCGTGTTTTATGTATTTCATTTTACTGAGAGATATTAAAATTGATGATTGAGATGTCAGAATAAAGCAAATCATGGATAGTTTCAGTAGGCCTCAAACCGGATTTCCTGAAGAGAATATTGAATAACGTTTATTCAAAAATTTTGGAGCCGATGGAATACCTTTATTTTGTATGTGAATTCGGTACAAAATCTCTAGAAAGAGAAATGGAGGGCAGCATTTAAAAAATAAATACGTTTTTTATTGCAACATGTCAGATTCGGATTAAATGATTGTCAACAATAAAAACGAAAAATGAAGTTTCAAAGACAAGTTGTTAAAATGATCAATTCATCAGTTCTTATATTGAAACTATATTATTAACGCTTGAAATTTTATTCTAGGATTTGATGGGACCGGCAGTGTTCGTGATTTTCATTGTGTCTCAAGCGCTGGCAACAGTATACTTCTTCATCAAAATCCCGGAAACAAAGAACCGACCTATAGAAGAAATTACCGCTCTTTTTGAGTAATATTAAGAATGTTTAATCGAATGGAATGTAAAAAGACTTATTCAAACAGGAGGTGGTGTAAGATATATGGTTCATAGTTTCATGTTTCACGAGGGGCGCGGAATCTCCTGTATCTTCCTCAATCAGTAACTATTTTCTAGCTTAGCATGAACGAGTGTTTGATCGACCAAAATGAGAAGTCCAGGTTGAACAACTCGGAATAAGCAGAGAATGATGTTATCACAGCGATTTACCTTTTACCCTTCGGATGTAACAATTTCCAGCAATCCCTCAAATCGATAATTTCTCAAAATATTGTACATAGAATATAGAATATTATACCTGAGAGTGAATCGGAACTCGAAGTATTCAACGACCTACCTAGAATAAAATTGTATGTAATTGTACGCCTCAACTAGGAAGTTAGAATTAGTGGTTTAAATCTACCTATTCAGAAACTTTTTCAAGTTTAATTTTGTAGATTCAGTATCATATTTAAATAGATAATCTGTACGATGAATCAGTCTAAGAATTATTTACTACAATGGATTAGGAGTAACTAGAAACGTTTAACTAATCGACAGCTTTATTTATTTAGTTTTTTGGTTTGAACAAGATATAACTGCAATGATTATTTAATTATAAAAATAAAGCTTTTAGAGTAATAAATAAATACGTTTTTTTCAACAGTTGTTTATTGATACAATAGGTATAAGTGGACTAGAACGCAAAAAGACTTTTCCAACCGGGCGGTGGAATAAATAAATTTTATTTAATAATTGAATTGTAGCAATCCTACTCCTTTCCAACCAATTGGTCTTTTAATCTCAAATTATATACAGGGTGTTCCGTTCTTGGTGTGAAAAAATTTAAATGGGTGAAACTAAACAAAAAATGGAGCAAAACTCCGCCAACCGCACTTTTCTATCTCAACCCGTTCTCTAGATATAATTTTTAAAGGTTTTTTCAGAAAACCACGTTTTTTGACATAAAAACACACGTTCCTCCACTTTAAAACATCTTTTTTTCTACTTTTAACCACATTTTCAGATTCAGCGCGAAATTTTCTTCACGACCAATGCACATTTATAATCATAAACGAACCCCTAAGGATCGCAATTGCAGGTAAAACATTTCCACCAAGAAACGGGGTGGAACTTATCAAACCTCAGGAAAACTTGTAAATTTAATCAGCTTTCTGATGGTATGGTCAACTTTGCGATTCCGCATCGACCTGATGGAGTAATTCCAGTTTGAAGGCGAAAAAACGTTAGGCACTTTTCAAACAGCAATCGAGGAATCCCAGTGATATAAGAAACAGTTGACGGTATGAATTGGGAAAATGATCCGCAAAATAAGTAGGTAATAAAAACGCTGCAAATTCTTTCACTGGGGTTTATTATTCAATTGGCTTGCGTTCATGATTTGAATTTCTTCTAAGCTTTGGAGTGTTCGTTTTTCACACGATAGAGCTATTATTGAATTTCAGGAGATATGCATGGACCACGTAAATCTGTTCTCAACCAAAATACCTATTTGGATTGATCAGTTGATCATATTTGTGTGCCTCCTGAAATTCAATAATCGCCCTATCCTGTGAAACACGCACACTCCAAAGCTTAGTAGAAATTCAAATCATGAACGCAAGCCAATTGAATAATAAACCCCAGTGAAAGAATTTGCAGCGTTTTTTTATGGTTATCAGAATGTTTCAACCAGTGTATCGGCTACAAAGCCTTTTAGAAGTTCATTCCAGTATCCACATTACTACATCACTACGTCACTAGGTTACTGATGTCAACACAAAAACAATAATAAACCCCAGTGAAAGAATTTGCTGCGTTTTTTTAATTGAACCTCAATACCCCCCCACAATAAAAACATCTATAATTTATCAAGTCCTTTAGCACTCGTATTGCGTTAAAACTTCCCCAAATCCAAATTTAAACGATGTAGCAAAAGGTAGGCAGATGTAGAGGAGGCACACATATCATCAACTGATCAATCCAAATAGGTGTTTTGGATGAGAACCGATTTACGTGGTCTATGCATATCTCCTGAAATTCAATAATCGCTCTATCACCCGTAAAACACGCACACTCCGAAGCTTAGTAAGATTCAAATCATGAACGCAAGCCAATTAAATAATAAACCCCAGTGAAAGAATACTTATTTAC
Organism: Creontiades dilutus; assembly: GCA_031894815.1. Classification (NCBI taxonomy): domain Eukaryota; kingdom Metazoa; phylum Arthropoda; class Insecta; order Hemiptera; family Miridae; genus Creontiades; species Creontiades dilutus. The sequence continues at coordinate 1,544,158 of JAVIWC010000437.1, read as the reverse complement.
TCCAGTAATAATATTGAATAATAAACCCCAGTAATAATATTGAGTAATATTTATCAGCGTTTCATGCATATCAGAATGCTTCAACCCGTGTATCGGCTACTAACTACACTACAATTATTCACATCGGCTATCACTCCAGTATCCACATTCACTACAACTCGACGCTATCGGCCGTACATCACTAGGTTACAAACAAACAATAATAAACCAAAAAACGCAAATGTTTGCACCATAAATCGGGCCATACATCGGGAATGGTTTGACCTACGGACCTGGGGAGGGGTTCATTCGATTCCTGACGGTATGTTCTTAAAATAAGTTTACATTCATGCCGCTTGGACTTGTTTTGAGGTTTCTGGGGATTTTACAAAACTTTGACAGCCCTTAAAGGGCACTTTAAATTGAGTGAGAGAGCTGGCTCAAGAATTGGGGCGTCGTCGGACCAAGATGGATTTTTCCTGAAAATTTCAGATTTTTTGCTCCAGCCGTTTGGGAGAAATCGTGCGTACGGCGGACGGAAGGAAAATTTTTTATTGCATATTTGGATTCTACACCCTTTGAAACGTAAAACATTAAATTTTCAGGGGGGGTTAGAATTTTTTTTTTCCAGAGCGATTACAATGGTTTATTATTGAATAATAAACCAAAATAAAGTGACACTATTTTTCTAGAAAAATTATCGAAAAACATTTCTAGTATTCAGACTAGTAAAGTTTAAATAAATTAGACTAATAAAATTGAAAGAAATCGCGGTCACAATGTGTTCTCAAAATGACCACCATTGTTTCTTATGCAGGCTCTCGTTCTTTTCCGCATGGCTCTAACTGTTATGGTTTTTTAAAAGGTATTTGCGTACCTACTAGTGAACTACTTTTGAAGGTAGGATTGAGTCATAAGTTTCACGATTTGAAGCCAAGAAAGCAAACAAGATTGATGTCCTCTGCATATTGGTAGTTGAAATCGGTATTTGGGCGAGAAAAGCTCATTTTTGTCTCACGTTCCCTTTGAGGTTGTACGTTATGGTCTCTGTGCACCCCATGGGTTTCAGGGCAGGAGCCGCCAGTGATCGCTAGACTAAATTTACTGGGCAATCACCCTTGGGATCGGTTTATGTTAAACTTTAACAATACTCCTGTTTAAAACAGCGGAAAGTGAACCCGCTGGGAAAGAGCAACTGAAATTTTCGCTAAATGAAGCAGCAATTATCCTCACGGTTACTTTGAACACTCCGGTTAGAACTCCATCAGCGCTTCCAATTGTATTTTTTAGTTTCGTAATGGTGTTATATAATAATTTCCTCAACCGTGACTGGTGCTATGAACAAAATACCAAAAGGTTGGGCCCTCAGATAACTAGCTGGTAGGGGACCTTCAGGCAGGGCCGGAACTAGGAACCGCGAAACCCCGGAATGCGGGGGGGCCCGTGGCCCTTGGGGGCCCGAACCTCTGCCGCGAAAATAAACTTAAGTGCTTATAACAGCACTGAGATTATTTTTGACTTTGCCCGTTTCAGTAGCTACTGCCGAGAGGTCATTTTCTGTCTTAAGAAGAATAAAAAAATTATTTAAGAACATTTATGGGGCAAGAACGACTAAATGATCTCGGCCTATTAGCTATAAAGCACGAAAGAGCTTATCAACTCGACAAGAAACAACTAATCAAGAATTTTGCTGCACTAAAATGTAGAAGGAAAGACTGTCTTTAGTTTAATTTAATTTTTCTGTGTATGGAAGCTCAAGTTAAGATTTGAAAACTGTAGTAAAATGTAAAACTCAAAAGATATTTAATAAAGATTTTTTGTTGTACATTAATAGAAATGCAATGTTTTGTTATTCATTCATTTCCTTAAAATTTTCTGGGGGGTGGAGCTATTCCATACGTACTGTTAAGGGGGCCCAGGATAGATTTTGCAGGGGGGCCCAGAATGTATGGATCCGGCCCTGCCTTCAGGTAAGGGTGCCACTGGGACGCTAGTATGATCAGAAAATAGTTATGCCAGGGCTGCTGGGTCACTGATGGTTTTATTGTTGATTGTGATTGATGGTACAGCAGTTTGCCTTGCCTCGGTTTATAGAGTTGAGAATATATGAATTACAGAATCTGCGGGTGACAGAATTAAGCAATATTGAGTGTTGACTGAGCAACCGCCGATAACGAGCTCTGGGGGATGCCATTCTTGTTTTTATTAAAAAGGCCCTGTTTAATGTTATTACATGAATTCATCACAAGAGAGTTATTGTTGATGTTTTGTCAGTGGATCAAATCTTCCTGAGCAAGCTACTTTCTTCACAGGGAAGTTAGCTTCGAAAATGAAGCTAAAAGTTTCCCGAAATTCTTCAGCATTGTTGGCTGAGTAAACCAATCTCCAATCAGCATGGGCGCCGACTTCATAAGAGATGGTGGGGCCCGGGAACTGAAAACCTTAAAATTTTAATGGCTTCTGAGAACTGTCCCAGTAACCACTGCAACGGCAGAGAGGTCTTTTAGCAGTCATCAACGTCTCAAGAATTACTTGCGGTCAACAATGGGACAGGAGAGACTAAACTATATAGCCATTCTCAACTGACATCAAGATGTTCTAGATAGTTTGGACATGAGGCCCCTAGTTGACGGATTTGTTAATAAAAATAATATTAGAAAAGCAAGTTGCTTCGTTTTAGCAACAATGTAACTGCTTTTGTTATAATTTCTTCATGTTTTTTTTGTCATATGTCAGAAATATTTAATTTAAATGTTAATTTCATGAAATGAGGAAGTTTTTATGAGATTTGACAAAGTCGTTTGTTTCGAATTAGCTAAAAAATCTTATGAACAGAAGTTTGATCAAAATTGTTTAACCTTTTAACTCCCTTCATTTCCAGTCATATGACGTGAGGTCGGAGTTGACCGTGAAAGCACTTGATTTTTTTAGACTAGGACCCCCACTCTGGCGGCATTCTACTCCATTTTTGATGTAGTTTTACCCAAAAAAAAATTTCATGATCCCCATCACCCTGTATAGCCATAACTGTTCAAGATGTTCTAATAGTTGAGGCCCCTAGTTAACGGACTCGTTAATAAAATTAATATCAGAAAAGCTTGTTTTGTTTTAGCAACAATTTTATAGTTTCTTCATGTTTTTTAGATAGAAATATTTAATTTAAATTAATTAGCTAAAAAATCTGAAGTTTGATCAAAATTGTTTAACCTTTTAACTCCCATTTGTCATAGCGACAATTTAACTGAACTTACTGCTTTTTTTTTTTAGTTTCTTCTAGAATTTTTATCATATTTCAGAAATATTTAACTTCAATGTACTGCATTTCTAAAATATATGATTACCTTTATAATTACGGTTTTTTCCTTTCATAAAATATAGTGTTAAGCTGCTTGAATGTTTTTTATGTGCGTTCATCCTAATTAGGCCCACATTTAGTTCTTTTTAAACAACACATTAATTTTTTGTAATTAGCTAAAGAATCTTAAGTTGAGTTTAGTCAATATTTTTTTACTTTTCACTCTTATTTTGTCATAATTAAAGTAGAAGTTATTGTATATTAATAATAAATAAATTTTTTTAGAACATACCACTTTGGTGTTTCATTTATTCATTGTACTCATTGTTTGGTGTATTATTGAACTTTATACCCGTTTTGATTTATTTTCGTTGTTTATTACTCATCACAAATAAAAAAGTAGCTGTTTAACAAATTTTCTTTACTTTCAGGATAGAATAGTGTTCTTTTCAAGCATCCAAAAGGGCCTAAAAATGACTTCTTTTAGCAGGAAATTCGTCAAATTCCATACCCCCCCAACACCCCCGTATCGAGCCCCACCTAAGTTTTGGACAAGTCGGCGCCCATGCCAATCAGAGTTTTACAAGCCATTGACAAATAAGATAAACGCTTCCTGATTGCAAATGTGCGTGAAGAGCATTGTGACGTATAAAGTTATTCTACGGAAATCTTGTTGCATGTACATCTACAGCAATATTGAAGTCTAGGTTGGCTAACCTGCATTATCGTTATCACAGACTTATCAGTCTCTGTTTACAACTAAACATTTCGTTATCTTGGGCCTCTTTCGGATGTGTTCGTTTATTTTTGTTAATTAATTGTTGTTAAGGTACCGACAGAAAACACACAACTTGGCTGAAAAACGTGGCTACTCGACACTCGCCATGCGAAACACGCTTTTATGCATTTTAAATTCTTTATTGATAGTCGCAAAATAAACTTGAAAAAACTACGAAAAAATGACCACAATTTCACATTTCAACATTAAACTCCTCAATAGCACTGAACACTATGTTCTTTCAAATAAGTACCTAGTTATTCAAAATATGAAACTAAACTGATTCAGCGCTGAAAAATGGCTATCACATATAAGCGATATGGACATCTACGAGTATTGCATCAAACATTCGAGTGATTGGTAATTTTTCAAGAAATTTCTTGTAGATTCCAAATCTCACATATAACATTCAATATTTCAGATCCATTTGAAAAAGTATGGTTTTAATACCATTCATTTGAAAGCTTTTGCTGAAATGTAAGTGCAACTAATCTGAACGCACCAAACGTACAGCTAAAGACAAAAATTATTTGCTGAGTGTAAAACAGATCAACCAACGGACAACTTCGATCCATCAGTATAGCCTCATCATGTCTCAGGTTTGAAAACACCTTTGTCTCTGTAATACGTTAATGTTTACATAGGTAATAAGAAACATGAAGTCTTACTTTGGAATTTCCAACCATTTTTGCGTAGCTACTAATCAGAAACATCTTTGGGATGATTAATGACTTTGAGTTAATTCTCGATAATGCAAGAAGAGAGCACCAATGCCGTAAATCACGTGCCAACCAGATAACATTTAAAGATAAATGGAAGGTAGAGTGAGTGATCAGAAAAATTATACAATTAATTTCTCGAACCGAGGTTAAATTCTTAGTATGAAGTAATTAGATAAGGGGTAGAATGCAGCCTTGAACGTGCCAAGACAAAGCGGGGCGATTGAGGAGAACGATGCCTCAATTGAGTACCTTACGTTGACATAGTGTACCTACCGACGTAAGTACTCAACTCTGAAGAACCTCTTCAAATAAATTGCATGGGAATACTACATATCATAGGAATATGAAAAGGCTAAAGAGAGTTCATTCTCTAAATTATATCACTTGTTGGTTTAGAGAAAAAGTTGAAACTATCGTGTCTAACGTTGGGATTCCCAATACGTTGGTAATTAAAGGAATTTTCCTCAAGTACTTGAGAAAATCTGCTAATATTTGACGGCAGTTGAGGACACCAGTAATAAGAATGGCAAGGCACAGCTGTACCAGACGTAGGTACTTCGAAAGTACAAGTACATTTTTTTCAAATCTGCCCCCAAAGGCGGAGAGGGCGCACCATTAAATAAAAACGAAAAAACTTAACAAAATAAAAGTGGGGAGGACGCCCAGGCTTACCTGACGCCGGCCTTTGGGATTTGGGAAGTTAGGGATGATGGAGGAGAGAGAGAGTGATGGAAGGAAGTGCCCCTATAGAATGACCACAAATTTAAGAAAGAGCCCCGGTTGACGTGGGTGGTGATACCACGAAGTACTCCTGACGAGATGCCCAGCTCGATTAACTCTGTGGCACTTTTTCCACACCACACTCTGTGTCATGGCATTGCAGCCATAACCTTGATGTTGTTAGGCGCCACTCCTTTTTGCCCAGACACTGCTTGCCGCAGGTCGTTTATATCAAATTTACTTTTCTTAGCCCTCTAGTCTGCTCCATGACCATGCTGCCACTGACAACTTGGACATCCACGATTATGGCAGACCCATTGGGCTTAATGGCAACGATATATGGCTTCTTGCCTTGGTCACTTGACATATGATACAGTCTCTCTCTCTCCCCACATCCCAGCCACTGGATGACAATGCACCTGCTAACTGCTTGACAACTGCATCATGATGGAGAATGAGGCCACCTTGAGTTCAAACGTGCTGTGATTAGTTGTGCAGAACTGGTGCTGTGTGGGGCCTCAGCAAGCATAGTGGCCCCCTATTGAGAGTGATAAGTATTATAATTGAAGAGTACAGGGGGAAAATCAGGTAATGCGTTTTTCCTCAAAAATGAGTTAACGTTAGATTCATATGTTTTGAAGGGTGCTGGACCCGATGAGATATTGAGAACAAGGGGAAAACTGGTCCAAATGCCTCAAATCATCGAGTGAAGGTTTGGTATGCAGGGGAAAAACCAGGTCCTCTGAGCGGTACAATGGAACATCTGGGTAACAGAAGGATTTTTGGAAGATCCGGGTTGTCTCGTTGCTTCCCCCACTCCATCCGCCAAGACCCAAATTCTATGTCATCATATCAAAAAGCAACGGCGGGAGTATCTGCCGACTGGTTGGATGTTCTCTGAGACGCAAGCCACATCCTTTCAAGGGGAAAAAGTAGAGAGAGAAAAGTCCATGGAAAACCTTTCTGACTCCAAGTTACCTACCAAAAGTTCCAATGAAGACGAGGCCCATAAGGGAACAGAAAACCGAAGCTGCACTCCCAAGGATCGTATGTCATAGGGGAACCTTCTAAGCAGCACTCCAGAGTTATCTCATTAGCTCCAATCGTCGTCTACGAACTAGTACAAAATAACGGAATTCAGTGGGCAAGAAGACTTGGACGAGCACTGGATTCTCAAGTAGCTGCATCAACGCTTCGTCCAGGCAAATTTAATTTTCCTCCGCACGCTTATATCGCAAAACTTCCAATTTCGAAAGAGAAAAATTCAGACTTGAATCATTTGAAGAATTTCTGTGGGCGGAAAGCCCAGAGGTAGAATACAGTTTTTCCCTGTGTTTTATGAATCTTGATGCTGGGCAGTACAAAAACTATCAATAACAATTTTCTCCGGGTTTAATACTTAATGTTCTTAATTAATATTCAATACTTTGTTTGCATTCATCCATACTTCAACATCAATTGAAATTAAAAAAAAAATTGATTATCAAAGGCAGTGTAACTAAGGTTTTTGGCAGAAAAATTCGCTTTTCTCCAAATTGGAAAAATCTGAGGTACCCGGTTTTTCCTCTGCACTCTTCAATTGTACTAAAGATTTTTTAAATATTGTACCTAGAGTTTGTACTTCTAAGTATATTTATCCCAACTCTGATTGTGTAGTTGAAACGTATTTTATAACAAGAAGATGACAGAGGGCTGAGGCGATTACCCTGCAACACCCATAAGATAGCTGGAAGTTAGAAGGTTCAGGTGTAATCACAGGCGTTCTGCTTTCCAGATATAAGAAGGGGAAACTATCAATTTCCACCACACTCGGGTGTTTAAAAAAAACGCCAACCCAAAATTGTGGGGAAGTATTTAAAATGCGTTAGTCATTAGCTTATAGGTGCAATGCAAAGTAGAGGGGCGTTGTGACAGTCATTTGTGTGGTTTGTAACCATGAACTACAGTCATATAACAAAAGAAGTAGTGGTAGTAGTAGCTGTAGCAGAAGCAGTAGTCATTTCCGAGGTTAGAAGGGGATTAGCCTGTAAACCCAAAGGGAATCACGAAACTTTAATGCTTCGGGCATAAACACAGAATCAGCAGTCTCAAGAATGGAGGGGAACTATCCATCACAATTTATAAGTAGATGGACAACGGTGCTGAACAAGTAGCCAGATTATACAAGGGGAAAAAAATCTGAGATTATCAGTCATCTATCTTTATGTAAAAACAATAAGTGTACTTGAAAGCTCACGAGTGTGAACATTCCTCGGATGTAATAAGAGATATGTACAACCTATCAACAATAAGAGATAATCTCGATCGTAATTCATTTGGTTATTGAATTTGAGTTTGTTTCACTTCACTGCTGTTTAAGACGAAAGTGTGAGTTCATGGGCTCAGTAAAAGGTAAAATACCTAGTGTTTGATTTTAAATGCGTCTACTCCAGGCATTCGATCAATAGAGCTAACAAAAACCAAATCCACTCAATTTTTGAAGTAAGTACACTTATTATTATAGAAAGATTATTGTAATTTTATCTGTCCATCAAATATGTACCTGCCCTATTACGAGTCGCCTATTGAATGTTTGTGAATTGTTTTTCTTGGTGTTTACTAAAACAATACATCAATCCTTCCAAAACCAATCACAGTTCTTCCTCCTTAATTCGAGAAACTCAGGTCCATAAAAGTCTATTTCAAATAGAAGGAAATAGTTGATAGTTTAGGAGGTAGTTGTGGAAGAAAACAGTACAAAACTATAATTAACGAATATTAAATTAATTAGCAATGGTAATTAATGTAGGTACATGTTTAGTTTTCAAACACCCGAAGAATAGCAGAACTGAACAATTTTGTCACCTACCTTACTGAATAGTGAACCAAAATTATGAATGTCAGTCAACCCAGGTTTTTTTTAAAATTTTTTTTAAGACTTTATTTTATATCACAATCTAGTTTTTACATAACTAATAAGTGATATTATTCTGACATGATGTTAACTTGATCCAAACATGCAAACGTGAGCAATTTTGTATATATACTGATATAGTTTGGCGTCCCTACATTCGCGGGACTCAACCATAGAATGTAGGGACTCAACCTAGAATTGATCCATGAATTTCATAATCACAATAATTAATGATACCATCTTTCTCTAGCTTGTAATTCGGTATTAATGAGACCAGATTGAGCTGATAAGACTGATCAATATTCAATATTTCAACAACTGAGGGAGAAGTTCATCATTTAGTACCTAGATCTTTTAGCTGATGATAGAGAGTCATAGTCACAAAGTAATGCAGGATTTCCGGACATTTTCATGTTGATAACTTATCTTTCCTGTAGCCACGATTAGTGAAAAATTAAGCAGAACACTGAGAATGACGGAGCAATGTGCTTGGTTTTCAGCTAACCACCGCTGTCACAGAAAACTGGAATTTCCAAGGGAGAGAGGGAAGCTCCGACACGGATGAGCTATTATACCGTGCGCCAAGGTCACAACGTTATTTAAAGGGGATGAAGCTCGGCGAAGAAAAGCTCGCTAATAACGAGCTTGAAAATGAAACTAAACGCAGCAAGGTAGGTATGAAAATGAAACGTTTCGTTGTAAAACATATCAGTAAAAATCGAAATGTCATATATTTTATTTCAGTATCTGTGGAATTCTTGAACAAACATACTATAAAAGTATAAGAAATCCTTAAAATTCTGGACGTTATTTCCTAGGTTATTTCAGTATTTCTACACAGATTACGGGTCTTTATAAAAACTTGAAATAGTGCAGTTATCTTTGGAGCAAATAATTTGATGGAGTTTCGAATGGCAGACTGTCTCCATTTTATTAAAAAAATTTTTTTTTTGGAATTACACTTTGTGAAATATAACATAACCAATTCGAAGTTTATTACTTTGTTTGGGCCAATAAAAAAAGTTTCATTGTTGAAGAAATAAACCAAAATAAAGAACCCTTCAAAGAAGGTAGCGCCACAAAGATGCTCATAACATAATTTAACTGTAAATTTGATTTTATTGTTCAATTTCCAGCTTATTTAGGCCTGGAAGTAAATCGGACATATTCTGTTTTAGGAACCAATTGAGAGATTCATTAATTAATGAAATTAAAATGGTGTTTTTTCAGATGACTGGCACTCTTATTTGGACGATTCTGGCAGCTGCTATTGGATCAGGGTTTCAACATGGATACAACACAGGCATACTCAATGCTCCCCAAAAAGTAAGTGTATGCAATCTAAGCAATAATGATGAGCTTTTAGAATACATTTGTATATCATGTGTCATATTTCCACTATAGCGGCGACTTTAACAAACGTAAGCCAATCCAAAGCAATAGTCATTAGTTAAATGAATATAATTTGATTTGTAATTGTACATACTTGGATTTTCTTAACAAAATGTATCAGTTGGGTACACGATTTTGTAGTTGATTGCGTGCGCTAATAAGTTAATGTTTACATTGGAGCCAATTCAGAACAGTATTTGTTAATCAATCGATTGGCTCTTCTTGTACGACGAAATCCTGTGTAAACGCACTCAATCAAGATTTATTAACGATGGCAGTTTCTGCGGGCTAACATTGATTGATCACAATAAGCATAAAGCTGCTTCATATGCAGTATTTATTTTAAAGGAATTCATGAAACAAATTACATCAAGTACAAAAATACTGTCACTAAACTAAAAACCATGGGAGGAAAATCATTTAACAACTAACGATTTGTGTTGACGCTGAGGCTAAGGTTTTCATTCAAAACCAAACTCAAGGTTAGTGACTTCCCTATGTGAGACTCCGGCTCAAGACTTCCGAACCCTGTTGGGTCAAAATAGACTTATCAAAGTGGTAATTACAGGGATATGAAAAAGTGATATTGAGCATAATATTGATTTGTGAGGAGCTTGTGATGGATATGGCTAGTTGGCCCTTCCCGATTCTAGAATCCGTCGCCTTGGGAGAAGAATCAGACGTTTTCAAGCCTCTGGGTCATCCTCTGAGCATGGCGGAGCATTACTGCCGCGTTCAGCTCATTGGAAGGGGCAACTAAATCCATCACATCACAAGCTCAACCAAAACATTACGTAGGAACTTCGAGATGACAAACTTCCTACAACGAGGAACATCTACGGATTTTACTTAACTGTTTCAGGTAATAGAATCGTGGATTAATGGAACGATGAGTGTGGATGAAACTGAGCTAACCATCATATGGAGTACCGCTACGTCGATCATGAGCATCGGTGGAATAATTGGGGGAGCTCTCACGTCCGTTGCCTCTATTAGACTAGGCCGCAGAAAAGCTCTCATCCTCAACAATTTGATAGCTATCGTTGGTGGAGTTCTGATGGGTAAGTAAACATGATTAGGATTGCTTAATGATATAAAACACAAAACAAAACCGAAATTTATTATAAGAGAAAATGTCAATACTCTTCCAGGTTGTTCAAAATATGCCGATAACCCTTGGATGTTGATTTTCGGAAGATTCGTCATCGGTATTAATGCAGGTTTGAATGGAGGAGTAGCTCCTATGTATTTATCAGAAATATCTCCAATGAGATTGAGAGGAGCAGTAAGTATTCAGAATTAAAATCACACTAACAATAGTTTCAGTCTTGCAATGTGGTCGTATGAGCAAATTTGCATGATTTCACATTTATATTGAACTGTTTTGAAATTTAAGCACTTTTTGTGCAATAAAATTACTATTAATTAATGATTAACAAAATTAAACGTTTTCCAAATAATATTTCAGCTTCACAAAAAACTTTACGAATGGTTTAAAATCGAGTTTCAACCGTTTTTACATTTTGTAGTAGTTTTTGAGCCAAAATTATGGTTTCTAAGTGCTATACCATACAACTCATCCTTGTAAAGTCAGAAATAGCACCCAGACCCACGCATGATAATGAAACGTTGGAATCCAGGAACCGTTTCGGAATGCCTCAAAAAGGTTCTATGAAGAAAATCCGTGGTCATGATTACCACTTCCATGCCACTTTCTTCGATAATTCACTAAAATGAACCCAGGGAGGCATTTAGGCTGTGCAACCTTCTAACTACCTCCACAATTAATTCATTAAACCTACACCAATACATATGTGTTTTAGATAGGCACGATATACCAAGTATCCATGACTGCTTCGATTCTGATCTCGGAAATCGTTGGGAACAAAGCTATTCTCGGAACTGATGAGTTGTGGCCTTATCTATTATTTTTGCCACTCATACCAGCCGTTTACCAAATGATTGCTCTCGTATTCTCGCCAGAGAGTCCGAAGTACTTATTAGAAATCAATGAAGACGTTCAAGCATTGTCAGGTAAACGATTATCACCACTTATAGCTAGGTTTTGCATTTATTTACCCAACAGCATCTTTGAAATAAATATTGTGAGATTCCTACTTGTAAATTTAAGCTGGATTAATACCGAAAATGGTTTTCATTATAGCGTGCACGAGGCTGTGCGGTGTAGAAGAAGGAAAGATAAATTTGGAACGGATAAAGATCGAATTAGAGGAAGCCAAGTCACAACCAGATGTCAGATTGAAGGACTTGTGGATTATTCGAAAATACCGACGACCATTGATAATAATGTGCTTGTTGCACGCTTCTCAGCAATTGTCGGGTGTAAACGTGGTGAGTTTTACTCGTAGTTCTTATTACCTGGAATTTCGTTAGTTTTAATTGTTCGTATCGTGAATTAACCACTTTTTAATATCGACGACCACAACACACAGAAACCACTGTCAATAAGTAGAAAGACGGAATTTTGGGTTGAGGCATGGCATTTTTAAGACTCGGAGACCATAAGGACGTAAATAATCCTGCTTTTCATTGAATAGAAATGATGGAAACACTAATTCTAATCCACACCGTCGAATTCGGATTATTAGAACTGTTTAAAAATATGATCCTTACATTTCACTCCCAAGAGTTGACTGAAACCCTGGTAAGCGTACGGAGTTAAGAGGAAAATGCATTTTAGTTTTTTCGTGGTTCAGCAAGTTACAAATGTGGGCTAGGTTCAAGTTTTCCAAAAACGTTACAACAGGCAGCTACAGAAAATTACACTTTTAGGTTGTCCACGATAAGTAAATACATAATTTTGAAAATGTATTCTTAAACTAATAGTGGATATAACCTGTCATGTAAAATGTCATACAAGTTCAAACTTATTTTACAGGTTGTTTACTACTCAACTCAAATATTTAAATCAGCTCATTTGACTGAGGAGAACGCTCAGATGGCCACGATCGGGGTTGGCCTGACTAACATGATGACGACATTTGTGTCTGTCTTTTTGGTAGAAATATTTGGAAGGAAGCCTCTTCTGACAATTGGATTTGGAGGAATGTCCATAGCGTTGTCGTTTTTAATGGCTAGTCTGTCATACGTGGTAAGATTACCTGATATGAATAAGTATTGAAATAAAGTATTTAGCCGACTGAATATTAGAACTAACAAACTGTTATTGATGTTTTCAGGACACATATCCAGCCATGGCATACGCAGCTGTCTTGATAGTTTATTTGTTCAAAGTAATGTTCGCAGTAGGACCTGGACCAATACCCTGGTTAATAGGGTCTGAACTGTTTACAACTTCAGTAAGGCCATTAGGATTGAGCGTGGCAGTGCCAGTTAATTGGCTCTTCAATTTCATCGTGGGACTGGCTTTTCTGCCACTGCAGGTAAATAAGCTTAAAAGTAAACGTCTTAAGCGAGAGTGCTTTCGGAGAACGCTGAATTTACAAGTTCAACGCTTATGGTGGATATATAGTGGGTACCATTTATCAAGTGGACCGCACGGGGGAGGGGGTCTGATATAACCTGGGAAAATTTGAACGTCTAAAGAGACTCTCTAAAGAGACCGTCGCAAAATTGTCGAACAGTTAACATGATCATCCAGCTTTCTTAGAATCAAATAACTTGAAAGAGACAGACAGCATTAAGTACAACAGCGATTCTATCTCATTTTGAGCTACAAACTCACTCTGATCTGAAGAAACAAAATGGGAAAACAATTAAAGTTCATCTTTTAAAATCACCACCAGTTAAGACAAGTACCAAGCAAGACCCAGATGTAATGTACTCTAAGGTGTAGGTACTCAAGTTCTATGGCACTATTTCCAAATCTTACGCTGGGCTAAGACAAAGGTGCCGTAATGAAATCCTATTTATTCGCATACCGTCTATACGAATTTACAGTATAGTGGATACAGTGGAGTACGCTGCGAGCACTAAGATCAAAGTGGACCAGCCACATCATACATTTTACTCAGCTCATCTACTACTTGATAACAAAGCAACTTCCACTTGCCTGTTTACGTTATCACGAGGTATGATGTGACTTCAAACAGTCCAATACCACATGCTAGAGATTTTAGCAGTTATTTTAGCAGAGGACATTAGTATTGTTAAGATTTCCCTGGCGAGGCGCCTACCTCCGAGTTTTAACATGAAATGATTTTTTAACGTGAAAATTCTGCTAATAGGGTTTGTTCCCTAATTTGCTTTTTTTCGAGCGGAAACAGGCTCGATAAATTGGCAAATCTTCATCATTTCCTACTCTTATAAGGATAATTGCTCAATCTATTGTATTCGTTGTTTCAGGATGTAATGGGTCCGTCAGTGTTCAGTATATTCATTGTGTTCATGGCCATAGCAACGCTTTTCTTTTACTACAAAATACCCGAGACGAAAAATCGACCAATTGAGGAAATAATAGCGAAGTTTGAGTGAACGTTACACCCCATTTCGAAAAGAGACTCGTACACATTACAGGAACAGCAGGGCAAGAAAACTTCTTGAACGTACATCTAACTATTGAAAAAAGACTTGCATTGAGTTTAGTGATAAGTTACTGGTTAAATACCAAACAATAAGCCAAAAGAACTGAATAATACATATCTTACAACAACTGTATTTTCTCATTTATGATTTTTGTAGGTAGGTATAACATTATTTAACTCCTTGTACAAGGATGGAATTTTATATTTTTCAACTTGTAAATATGTAAATAAAAACAAATAGATTTTAAAGTTTTCATTTATTTATTGTTATTTAAAAGAAAATGGCTTGGATTGAGCTAGTAACCCCAACTAAAAGATCGCGTTTTTAATTTAACATCATAAATTCTAGTAGTTCTTAGATCAACCAGTTATTAGGACTATCCTGAAATTATATGAGATTTTCATGAGGAATAATGTGCATTAGGATTGAAGAAACTTCATTCGATTATGAGGTTCAATTCAAGTTGGAGACCCTGAAGGTTTATCACTCAGAAATCAGGGGTGCTCATAGTGAGGGGGGGGGGGGGGGCTATGACGCAGATTGCGTCATTGAAATTCTTGGGGGGGGGGCGTCCAAAAAATGTTGGGGGGGGGGGGGGAAAGTTGATCGAAACAGTGTTGAACGAGACGACATTCAAAAATACTCATGGTTGTCCAACCTAATAGCTCTATATGCCGAAAAAAATGTACTTGAGTCTATTTCTTATGGAAAAATAATCGAAAGACAAAAACTGCTGTGTAAGGTTAAGAAGCTTAGAAGGTGTCTAGATAACTTGTAGGTGTTCTCAGACTAAAAATTTGAAATGTTTCTATGTATTTTACAATATTATTAATATTTGTTTTGGGTACCAACTCACATGGGAGGAGGGGGGGGGGGACCCCTGCAGAAATGTTGACTCAGTTGTAATGATTCATGGGATATCGAGTAATTATGTCTCATCAAACACAAGATGCCGGTAAAATGGTGAACGATGTTTATTCCAAGTTTGATTTAAAAAAAGGTTAGGTACACTACAGAAAAGAGCAAAGTTTTCTTCTTCCCGAAATATGGCCCGTTTTATTTTTTTGGAGGCAGTAGTAGCCGGCGGAGTGAACCTAAACATGCGTATTTTGCAAACTTTGAAACTGTGGATTGGCGACAACATAACCTCACCTCTCACAAAGAATGCCCCATAAACATTTTGAACTAGTTGTTAGATAAATGTCAGTATTAGAGATGCTCAAGTACGGCTGGGAAATTTAAAAAAAAAATGGAAGAGAGGCCTAACTACACACTTCCTTAAATGAAATCACATCTAGCGCATTCGCATCAAACAAATTCTTCACATCCGCCGTACGCACGATTTCTGCCAAACGGCTGGAGCAAAATATCTGAAATTTTCAGGAAAAATTCTTCCAAATTTCCCAATTCTTTAGCCAGCATTCTCACTTAATTTAAAGTGCCCTATAAGGGTTGTCTAAGTTTTGTAAAATCCCTAAAAACGTCGAAGCGGCCTAAATTTGGACTCTTTTTGAAGAAATTTCCACGAGGAATCGAATGAGCCCTTCCCCAGGTTCGTAGCTCAAACCATTCCCGATATACGGCCCGATTTATGGTGCCAACATTTGCGTTTTTTTTGGTTTATTATTGTTCATGTTTTCATCGCAGTAACCTAGTGATGTAGTAATGTGGATACTGGAGTGAACTCCTAAAAGGCTTTGTAGCCGATACACGGGTTGAAGCATTCTGATACGCATGAAACGCTGCAAATTCTTTCTCTGGGGTTTATTATTCAATTGGCTTGCGTTCATGATTTGAATTTCTACTAAGCTTTGGAGTGTTCGTGTTTCACAGGTGATGGAGTGATTATTGAATTTCAGGAGGCACACAAATATGATCTACTGAACAATCCAAATAGGTATTTTGGTTGAGAACAGATTTACGTGCTCTATGCATATCTCCTGAAATTCAATAATCGCTCTATCACCTGTGAAACACGCACACTCAAAGCTTAGAAGAAATTCAAATCATGAACGCAACCCAATTGAATAATAAGCCCAAGTGAAAGAATTTGCAGCATTTTGTAACGGGTGTAAGGAAAACAATCCAACTAAATTTCGATTTTGAAATTGGTTACCTCCACAAGTGTTGCCATTAATAGATAGTAGTAACCGCAAGGACAACGCATCAGAGACCTTTCTGACATGTAGCATGGCTTCGTAAAATCTATAGGAGGAAAATGTCGATGGAATGATCACAACTCGACATACTCCAGTGGGCCTCCTGACCGGGCTACTCTTGAGTTTGAAGATGACATAATCGAAAACAACAATAAACTCGTATTTTTTTAAAGATTAGTTGTCAGATATCGAATAGGATAGCTCGAAGTCGTCTCAATCAATTCCACTTGTCAATAACTATCGAATTCAATAACGAATAGGTATTTCTGAAGTGCCACATAGTTTCGGAACGGCTCCAAAAACTTTCCCTCATATGCCGGGTGTCTAAGAGCAAATTTACCAAATTTCAAATCGGTTGCCACAAAACTATGGAATGTAGAGTGAACAGGGAAACAAACTCATATACAGGGTGTTCGGCACAGGAACGATGAAACTTCAGCGATCGGTATTCAGCAATATAACTGATATTCAGCAACAAATTTGCAACAACGTTTACCTATTAGCAATTTTTTTTTAGTCCTCTCGTTTTTTGCCTATTCTACATCAAAGATTTTTTTCGTATTACAACCTTACTTCACTGAATGGCAATCACTCCCTTAATAAACTGAATAAATTAATTTTAAACTACACCGATGAAAAGAGCGTTAAATTTTCTTTAATTTTCATTTCATAAAATTTTCTGCTGAGTCACGTTGTACACGGTTTTTCTAGCCTAAGCTTGAATTTTTGTGAACTTTCTACTTTTTAAACCATTTTCAATGTTGATTTACCACGTAACATCTACTGGAAAACGAATAAGCCCTACGGTAAAACATCGAAATTTCATCAGCTTTCTATTGGTCTATTAAATTTTTATTTTAGAGCAATTTTTGATAAGGTAATTTAGAAATGAAAAAGGATGTTATCTGAAATTCAACCTTTTTATTCTTTTCTAAAGAACAAAATAATAGAAAAATATTTCCAACTTCTTTTTACAGGTTTTTTACTGTACAATTAACAACAAATAGAATAGAAAGGTTGTATTTCGGATAACATCCTTTTTCATTTCTGAATTAGGTACTTATCCCCTTTCATTCTTTGTTTTAATCATTCGGAGAGTTTTAGAAATGCTTTCATTGCTAGAAAAATTACGTAGTAATATCCCCTCCCCCTTTCTAATTGCATCCAACACCAGAGGCACTATCTCACGCTGATTTTGTTGAAAGAAATCCTTGTTTTTCTACGTTCAAAAACGTATTTCGCTGTCAAAAATTTCTGTAGAATACAAATTCAATAAAACGGTAGAAAGCTGGTGAAATTTAGATGTTTTTACTGTAGAGATAATTCATTTTCCGGTAGATGGTATGGTGGTAAATCAACATTGAAAATTGTTAAGAAAGCAGAAGGTTGACCAAAATTCAAGTTTAGGTTAGAAAAAACGATGTACGATGTGGCTAAAGAGAAAATGTTTTGTAATGAAAATTAAAGAAAATGTACTTAACGCTCTTTTCAACGGTATAGTTCAAAAATTAATTTATTCAGTTAGTTAAGGGAGTTATAGCCATTTCAGTGAAGTAAGGTCAAAAATCCGAAAAAAAAACTTTGAATAGACAAAAAATGAGCGGACTAAAAAAAATTCCTTATAGTAATCGTTGTTGCAAGTTTGTTGCAGAATTGATCCCTGAAGTTTCATTGATGTTATACCGAACCTGTGTACATACGAATGGAAGCCAGGTCAAAGTGGTGGCTCACTTTGTGCCTCAATTACTTCACATGACCTACCAGTGGATTAGCTTGGAGAACAGTATCAAAACGATGCTCTCGTCACAAAATACCGTTCCCGATAAGAACGAATTACGTATTAACAATATAAGCTTTATCCATCAATTCGCTGGAAATCATCGAAGGTTGATTGTACTCTTGAGATACGTAGATCACAATTGGAACCCCAGATCGCGATTTCATGGCAGTTTTCCCCAATCCATCCCCAAAGGCATCGACGAAAACCGAGATATTGGTACCGACAACGTGAGTTTTCCAAACTTCTAGCTTAGTGTAATTCTTGTATTATAAAATTAATAGGAATATTAAATTATTTTAATGCAATTTTAGTCCAACATAACTATCAACACTAATTCGGGTGAATTTAATCGAAGTAGTTAGATAATTTGGAAGTTTTCTAACAGGTGGTCAGTCACAAAAAGTTCCAAGCCAAGCAGAATGCTTTACCGAGTAAAATAGTTTAATACTTACAGTAACTTCGAAAGATTCTATAACTGAAAGGCCATCTAAAGACAACCCCAGAAAGGAAAGTCACAGAGAAATTGCACCCATTGAAATCAAATGCTGGCATGTGGCTTACGATTGTGAAAAGTACATTGAACGGGCAAATGGGCTATCGAATGACGTTTGGGTTGCGTGGCTCGCCAACTATCAATACATTTTATAAACGAATTTTGATAAAAATAATTACTCAATTTCGTGTTGGGGAATGATACAAATGAATGGGAAACCGACTATTAACACAGATTGCAAACTTCGCTCTTCGTGCCAGTTGTCATCATACGCGTACACGATTCACACCAAAAAAGACGAGCTAGGAGGCCGTAGTTGGTTTTATCCCCCGGTAAGTACTGGTTTGCAAAACGTTTGGAGCTTATTGACGATTGTGAGATATTTATTTGAGTTGGTGGGGCATGGATTGACCATTTTTCTTATCGAACAGGTTGTTGGAGCTCTTCAAATCCTCTCTCCAAAACGTGTTCACCTCCCATTGATTTTTTCAAAATTGACATTCAAAGGCAAATTATCATAAAACTGAACAAAGTCAACCAATTAACATATCAACTGATACACCTGGTGGACAGTGCAGTTAACGAAAATGAGATATGCAAAGCCATCAGCAAGCAGAAAAAGATGATCTTGATGATGTTGACGAGGATTCTAATGAATCCGAAGAATGTCAAACACTAAAGAGATAAAACTAAGAAAATACATGCTGAAGAAGCCCACGTTGCATGGGTGAAACGTACAACTATTGAAATCCATGACAATAAAGATTTTTTGAAGAGCTCCAACAACCTGTTCGAGATAGGTATTTATTGGCACTCTATATATAGAATGAAACGGGAAAGTATTTAAAATTGAAATACCACGCATCGAGATATCAAAAACACAGACAGCCATGCTGACAGCCTAATCACAAATAAATGATTTTAATTGATGTTCTGTAGATATCACAATGATTATCATCAAGGAACTAAGGCCGTCAAGCGGCTGCTGAGTTGAAACTTCGTAATACCAATTTGAGAGTAATCTTCAGAAAACATGGTCACAATGAATAACATGGCGGCTAACAGCGGAATGGAGAAAGAACATAGTTCAGTAAGTGCTGATATTACATGAATCAAGAAGTGTAATAATCAAAGGCATAAAATACGTTTATAAAAATTGATTGCTTCAGATAACGGCTGTTCTAATATGGAGCGTTCTCGCTGTGGCAATTGGCTCAGGATTCCAACATGGTTATAACACGGGAGTGTTAAATGCGCCGCAGAAAGTAAATCTTAAAAATAACTATTTGAACTAGAAAGATATTTCAAGTAAATTACATATTGTGCTACTCGTACACTCTTCAACTATTTCTGAGTAAATAAAAATCTTGGATTAATTAAGGGTGCCGCTCAAGCTTTATTTTGAAAGATATTAAAACACTTCGACTGGTTCCTCCCACTTTTTAATTGCTAGATAATGTTGAAATCAGATTTTTATCATTACCCTCTTAAGTGGCACTACGGCTCTTAACTCGCGCTTTTCGAATTGGAACACCCAATTCTTTATCAGATTCTGAATGTTCATGAAATAGCATGAAAAAATGGTCCATGGCTTGTTGGATTGAGTGCAAAAAAAAACACAGGCGCAATTACAAACAAAAAATATGCAAATCATGAAGCATTGAGGTTAAGAGGATTTTCAATTTCCTCATTTGTTTGCATGATTTAGAGTTTTTTCTTTCTGAATCACGTAATGAAATAAGTCAGAGCGACACCGATTTCCAAATACTCCGAAAAACTGCTCAAATTGCTCATTTCCATCACAAATTTTGTGTTTCACTGCTTATTATGTCTTGCGACTGTCAATACATGCATCACTAAACGATTAAGCTTGGAAAAATATCCCAAAATTTTGTTTAAATTGCAACTGAATATCTACAAAAACTAACGCACACGAAAATTCAAGCGATGGGCCATTTTTCCATGTACATTACAAACCTAGAATAAATAAAAACGTTAGAAATTATTTCATAATTGTTTATTATTTTGACCTCATAATCCCCTTCCGCACCCATACAACTTTTTTGACTGCTATGTCGTCAAAAATTACAAAAACTTGGATTAAAAAATATATAAATTTACGCCCATTTTAAATATTTTTACAGTTAAAATGAGCTTTTGATCCGAGTCAGATGAGGTTGGACTGCTCTGGGACCCATCCCAATCGATTCGGCGACGAAAATTGCTTGGAAATGATTGTGAGGTTTGTGGGGTCACTTTTAGGTTCAGAAATATCCCAGCGATTTTTTGTTACTAGAAAATGAAGTTGTTTATGTCTAAAAATTTCATGCTTTGGATCCACATCATCTCAAGGCGATCTGGTTAAAAGTTGTGACCAAATGGAGTCCACGTGTGAAAGAACGGATTCTTTACACCAATCCTAAGGTCTTTTAAGGCTCGTAATCTCATGGAATCTACGCACCTTGAAACGTAAAATGACAACATTTTAGGGGCTTTGAAAAATGTTTTCTATATTATGCAAGGGTAAAAGCAGTAACGAAATGGGGATTTCCTTTTGACAAACGAGTTAGGAGTCGTAGCGTCTGTGAGATGTGTTGATCAAAATTCGATTTCAACGCTGTACAGTAGTTGAAAAATAAAATGCAGTTACCATATGAATTTGTTTGATATATTCAAAATGAAAAAAAAATATAGGGAGGCGTTGAACTGGGACGCCACAAACATAGTACGTGAGTTCTTCCCTATAATCTGACTAACTATGAGTTATGTTCCTGGTAATAATTTATGTCCGTATAAAATTCTCGTAGATCACATATTTATATTGATGTAACGCCGAAACTTTAGGTTATGGAATCGTGGATAAATCAGACAACTCCTATGAGTAAGGAAGAACTGACAGTAGTATGGAGCACTGCCACGTCAATTATGTGCTGTGGTGGAATAATTGGAGGGGCCCTCACAAGTTTAATATCCACTAGCATAGGTAGAAGAATGAGTCTTATTGTGAATAATGCAGTAGCGATTATAGCAAGTCTTACAATGGGTAAGTTAATAATTATTTTTTGAAGTATGTGAATGATGAATTTGTACATTCTTCAACATATGTCATGATTTGACGTATAAATTCTCTTACAAGCGCCTATTTACGATCGATTTTCTGCCGCAGGTGGTTCCAAATATGTTGGGCAGCCCTGGATGATCATACTAGGGCGATTTATAATCGGCCTTAATGCAGGATTTAATAATGGAGTGGCCCCGATGTACTTATCGGAAATTTCGCCAAGAAGACTGAGAGGATCAGTGAGCATTTCAGATAATTAACAATCATATTCTAACGAAATTCCAAAATGCAGTTTCACGAATCTAAAACCCTCACCTCAGATTCGATTAAAATGAAAATAATTTGCCAATGACCTTTAAAAATAATGGTTTATTGATAGCTAATATTTGCGTGTTTTGTATCACCGTATTGAATATTTCCCTGCAAACTAAAATGACAATTCAGGCATTCAATTCCTTTGTGTTTTAAGCGCTATAATTAACCCATTGCAACAAATTAACTGTCATTTTTTGAAGCTAGTAAAGTTGACAACGACATCTGTAAGTTTTGAAAGAGGGAGAAGCATTCAGGTACGCTACAATTATGGATTCTATAAATTTTGCAACTCGAAATTCCAACCAGTTTCATCATGAAAAGAGGTGGACTGGCTATTCGATCTGGTCGCCAAGCAATTTGAATGTACTTATCGCAGAAAAGTAGATTTCCGTCAATTTCAATAACCGAAAAATCTCACCTTCAGGTGTGATCAATTCGAACGAGATCTAACACGAAATATTTAGGAATTTTTTTAATCGAAAACAAAAGTAGAAGATTTTCAACGAAAATTCCCATATCCCATGTCTTAGTAAACTGTTTATCTAAATGCTGATGTTAGTCCTACTTTTTCAAGTTAAGGATTGTGGCTTTAGGGTTGTGGGGAATTTTTTCAACTCCAAAAATAGACAGTGATTAATTTAGTCGAAACTCTAAGCGTAAGTGTATGATATTCATCGATACTTATTAGAGCCAGAGAAACCCATATATATCAGGAAGTACGAATTCCTTTGAACTCAAACCTGGTAATCATAAAAGTATTGAACAATGACTGAGAATTTTGAACTAGATTTAGTTGTGCTTTGTAAAAGGATTGTAGGGCTTATGAAACTGGAGTTTTCTATATAGACTGCACAAAGTGTTGCAGATATCTTACAGCCTACTGTATGATGAACTAGTAGAATAACAATTACTAAACGTATGTACATTTCACTGTTGCATACATGACATACTTTAGTAATGTGGTTCCACAATTTGATCATACTGCAGGTACACAGACCATACTTGAACGGTTGAAGCCGCGTATGCTGAACAATCAGCATTGATTCTAAACACGGTCCTTCCTATGCTTTTCAACAGGGGTATCAATATTTAATTCAATACTGAGGAAGTATGAAAATATTCTATTTGCTTTCAGATCACAGCAGTTTATCAATTGAGCATGACAATTTCCATTTTGCTATCCCAGATTGTTGGAACTGATACTGTGCTAGGAACGGAAAAACTCTGGCCTTACATTTTCTTTTTGATTTTAATTCCTGCCATTTATCAAATCCTAGCGCTAATAATTTCTCCCGAAAGTCCTAAATACCTTCTAGAAATCAATGAAGACTCAAAAGCACTAAAAGGTATAGTATTGCGTTCAAGCATCATTTATCAAAATAAGAAAATATGAGTGATAGGAATAGTGAAGCATTTCGATTGTTTCAGCGAGTATTAGATTAAGCGGTACACAAGAAGGGACAAAAAATATCGAACAAATTAGAAGCGAAATAGAAAATGCAAGATCTCAACCAGATGTGAAATTGAAGGATTTGTGGAACTTTCGGAAATATCGAAAACCATTGATCATAATGAGCGTTTTGATGGCAGCTCAGCAACTATCAGGAGTTAACGCAGTAAGTAACGTCATTGAATTGAAAATTGCTGAGGAATATGGCTATTTTCTTAATAAATAAGTGGATCTTGAGATGACCTATTAATAAGAATTTTTTAAGAAACGTACCTATTTTGTTCAACATAGTACTCGAACCTTTACCTGTAACCCCCAATTTTCTTCAACGACAAGTTTACTATAGTGAGTCCAGAAAACTGTGAATATACATTCAATGCCCTTAATTAGGTAATGAATTGGGTCTAATGATATTCTTCACATTTTCCCTAGGAATGATATCGTGGGGGGAAAACATTTTTTTTAAATCCCAGAGGTACCGTCAACATTTACATGTTGGTGAGCATCAAGGAGCAAATCCACTTCACGTGGCACTGGTTTTTTAAATAATGAATGACGTATTGATATCCGCTTCTTGATGTCAACTCATTTTAACGGATTTTCAACGCAAAAAGGCCATTTTTTAAAATAAGAAACTCGCAAGAAGTACGTATCTCTTAAGGTAACTAGATAGGTTCTACGTTGTTGGATATGAGTTGCTGTTCCAGCAACCTAGTCAAAGAAATAGAATCATCATCACTTCAATCGCTCCAGATTTGCGCTGTGATCGCCGAGCGTCTTCGAGCGACCTAGTCTAGGCAGTCCATATTATTCGATTCAACCTAATAATTATGTCGTTAACGTAATATGGAATTGAATAAAGAATAATCCATTGTGTGCTCAAACCACGTTGTTCTCTAAATGTAAACTCTTTTAATAATATAATAATTGAATGGTGGTTTTCCAAACAAATGTTTAAATGAGACTCTGATTTATCGGTTTTGGTGATGTGACAGGGTTGCAAGGAAATGTTTCGTAGAATTCGAATTTACATTAAAAATTCAGCTTCCCATTAGTAAAAACGAAGTTTGAGTCGTTAGGGAGCAAATACACTGACAAAAAAATTTGAATTCTAAGAAAATTATGAAGAACAGCAGGGCGGATTTTATACATTGTTATTAATGGAAATAAACTGGGGAATTCATACGTCGACCACCTAGTATAGTAGCAAATAAACATCAATAATTGGATTGATGTTTTCTAAAAAACGCATATACTGGGTGTTACAAGTTTAAAGGGTCAGCCATTCATAAATATTATCTCTCTTATAAATATTTCTTTTCTTACGAGGAATTCGAATTACACATTAGCGCCAAAACAGTGCGGAACGTGTTCATATTTGAGATCTTTGGAAAAAAAACAAAATGAGCTTTTTTTTAGCTCATAAACAGCGATTTTAGAGGGGTCAAATTTTCATTAAATCGAGAGAAGAATCCGAACCAAAAAATGGGGATTCCAGTTGGAAAAATTCCAGCTGTTGAGCAAATAGAACTATACGAATTCGAATGCCACCTAAAAAATTATGTGGATTTACCGTTAGAATGTTCCTGAAGAAGCGAAAAAACGGAAACAAATGGGTCCTATAAACTTTTAAAACACTGTTAATTAAAACGATTCAATGTCTTCATAACTCATTTCAGGTTATATATTATTCCACTCAAATTTTCAAAACAGCCGAACTAAGTGAGGAAGGCGCTCAGTTGGCTACAGTAGGAGTGGGGGTAGTTAACGTGCTCACAACAATGGCAGCAGTGTTTCTCGTAGATGTACTGGGACGAAAACCTCTACTAATATTCGGGTTTGGAGGAATGACAATAAATTTGATCCTATTGCTCACTTGCTTATACTTTGTGGTAAGAAAACAAAATCATTGAAATTTTATTAATATTAATTATGATTTATTAATCAATGACGAAATGTAACCTGTACATGTTCTGTGTTTAGGAGAAATCGACAATATTGGCGTACGGAGCCGTGGTACTGGTTTACTTATTCATGATTTCATTTGCTATCGGACCAGGGCCAATACCGTGGATAATGGGATCAGAACTGTTTGAAACGGCAGCACGACCCTTAGGGTTGAGCCTAGCGATACCCGTGAACTGGGTGTTCAATTTCTTCGTAGGACAAGTATTTCTGCCGTTACAAGTAAGTGTGAATGGAAATATTATCGGAGTAACCGAAATGAGCCCCAAAACTCGCGTGCTCAAAGAGAGTTTGGTTCACGAACATCCGCGAAAACTTATTCGCAAAGGAGCGAAGGGTGTTAGTGATCGTCTGAAGTCCTACGACTATTACCGAATCCGTAAGAATTTATAGTATGAAAAAATTAAATTAGTGCCTAAATTGCCCAAGTCTCGCGAGGAATGTATGTTAGCTGTTGAAATGTACCAACCAAGGACTTCTCAAGGTGAGGCTTTTTTGTTTCATAGCAATGAACATAAACGCGTTGCAAGCATGTGCTACTCTTTTCATGGGCAGAACCTTTGAAAGCTGCCCAGCGTTTCTTCTACCAATTTTTTTCTGTGCATGCTTGCATCAACGACCTGTTAACATGAAATGGACGTGTATGCTGATTTTCAACAAGTAATACAAAAGAGTGTAGTCAAAGTGTGGCCTGGTTCGAAGAGGAGCGGATGCCGATTCCATTTAGGAGGTCGTGGTTCCGTAAAATCCAGTCTCTTGGTTTGGTTTCGCACTTCAAGAGGGGAAATGAAATCGGGAGTTTGCTTAAACATTTGTCGGACTATCTCTTCTGGCCCCCGAAGACGTGTTTCTTTGCTTGGTCGAAGATTTCATGCCCATCAAGCCCGAACACCGAAAAGTGGATGCCTTTTGCAACTACATCCACGATGTTCATGTATCAGCCCCCGTTTCCCTCCGTCTCTTTGGCCTGAGTCTACGTAGTCCAACGCACCACAAACTGCTATGAATCGTTTCACAGCGAACTAAATGGAGAATTCTGCACACTCACCCCAACATTTTTTTCGTAAGTCGACACTTTGTTGCGCTAAATTGTTGAGCATGGCTAAATTACTGGGCACAAACAATTTTAACCTACCTACTTACCTACTATGACCATCGGCAGTCCTAAGTATGCACAAAAGTGGGAAAGAATATGTTCGAACCGGCGCTCGCTTCTTATCCATTTTTCAGATCGTGGATCTATTCGTCCCACTCCAAAATTTTCGGGGCTCATTTTGGTTACAGCGAATATTATTTATGACAGACATCGGTATTACTGAACCTATAATTTTGGTTTGTTCTGTTATAGGAGATCATGGGACCATCAGTGTTCCTTATATTTATACTGTGCACAGCTCTCGCAACAACGTACTTGTGCGTAACTGTACCGGAAACAAAAAACAGACCAATCGACGAAATAACGGCTTCATTCGAGTGAATCAAGCCCATACTCAGCAAAACAACTATAGTGATTCCTAATTTGTGAAATGGACTTCTTTTATGATGCGGGAGTGTTCCAAATGAGGCAGTCAGCTTAGATTTAATAATATATAGTAACTGGGAACTCTTGGCTCTCAGTGAGCAAAGGGACTTCCCCTCCTCATTAGGAAAAAATAAATAACTGTGATCGGCGGTAGATCTTATCATATCTATTGAACTGAAGAATAAAAGTACCTAACAGTATGTTCATTATGGGAAGCAAAAACATTTGTACTTTAGAAAAATATATTATGCTGCAGTATCCCAAATATAACGAATAATCTTCAATGGAATGAACCATAACAATGATTTTTACATAAAATCTTCCTTAGCCACCGTGCGATAGATTAACGGAAACTAGATAGCTACCGTTTGAATTAGTGTTGACCACTGAGTGATGAATCCTAGAATAAGAAACAAATGTGTGAAATAATTTTACAAAATTCTCTATTTCTCCAGTAGTTAGAGAAATAAATCAAATATTGGAAACAATTGTCCCATTTACAGACCAGAATTATCGGATTGGTTCGTTCGTTGCTTTTAGATAAAGTAAATGTGTTGTATAAATCATATTAGTTTCTTCCATTAGGAGAAGAGGGTATATTTATGATAACCCTCCAATATACCACAAGATGAAACATCTATGAACTAATGGCACAAATCCAAAATACTGACCTTCTGAACGGTCATTCATCTTCTTGCTTCCTGTTTTCGTCTCTCGGTTGCAAGATATATACTCCAGAAGAAACCAATGAAGTTGACAACCAGAACTCTCAGCTGGAAACGTCAAGGAATAAAATGGATAAGGAAACAAGGTAATTAAGTGAATAATACATTTGGTTTAAGTGCCCAATAAAAAAAATCAAAACATCAACAAAAAATAAACTCATGATTGTTTAGGGAATGAAATAATACGCTAAACTACGTTTTCAATCCGGTTTTAGCTATCTTTGAACAATAATAGAAAATGCAGTTATACAATAGAAGGATCAGGATGAAATTCGCAGGTGAAGAGGTAGAAATGTAAATTCCCCAGGGTTTTGTGCCATTTATTGTAGTTTGGCACTGGTATTTCAAGCCTTTAAAATGAAGTTTTTTGCGAACTGTTGGACATTTCAGTTAGATGCGAACAGGCTCCTATATCCGCATGCACAATATAACTGCATTTCTAATGATAAAAATTGAGATGAGGTTAATTATCCAAATCCAAAGCTTTCTTCCGTTCATAACCGTTAATGTATTGAAATAAGACAACTTCGATTTTGTGTTTTGTTTTGAATGAGACTGGATTCCTTCAACAAGTGAATGTAGATGTAACCAGCCTGCTGTACTCATGAACTAAAAAATATCTCGATAGCATTTAAGTGTAGGCTTCTTTCTAACGGCAAAGGATAATTTATGAGGACATATAAATCCAGAGTCCCTCCAGAGTCGAATGTCAGCAAACCTAAGCTGATTTGGTGGTCGGACGAATGGCGCGGAGAAACTGATAGCTCTCGGCAGTTGCTCGCTTGGGAAAAGCCAGGTCATTACAACATTGTGTTTTGCAGATTATGTAGATGCTACTACAAGTGATGAGGCGTTTTATGTTGCCACGAGAAGAATTACAATGTAGTATGTCTTAATAAAGTTTGGGTCCTACTTGCCAAAACCAATGAAATCTGCTGCGCTAGACCAAAGTTGAATGCACATTACATAATATAGAGCTAAGTTACAAGTTCATGTGGAAATACAGTTGAACTGAATCAGTGGTTTCTTGTTTTGCCCATTAGCAATGCTTTGAAAAAAATATACTTATACCTAGGTAAATTAAAATTTTTTTTTGACAATATGGTAATTATGCGCGGAAAATTAGAGTCAGGCTTTGAAATTCCAACTTCTAACACACTAACAACTCAATCTAGTGTTAGCATTGACTCAAAGTGAAGCACTTTACATGCTCTCATGGATGTGCAATATAATCCACTCATTTGTCAGCAATAACGCCACAATCGTCAAAGATATGTTTGAAAAGACCACATCAGAGTTATCATCACAACGAATAACGGATAGGAGATGCAAGAGTATCTCAATGACTGATCCTGCTGCCTAGAGTAGCAAATGATATGAACCTGTCCACTGTTGAAGACGCCCTTACATGATGACCTTGATTTTCTGGCGCTTTCTGATTGTGGTGACTCAATGACAGTTGCACTTATGCCTAACTGAAAGAAAGAAAGTTTACTCAAATATGGACACGACTATTTTCGGGATGATTGTACACTGAGACGGGTCCGTTATGGGCAGGAGTAGGTTCTCTAAAACTGTACTCTAGGAGAGGACTTGAGGATCAGCTCTAATAGGCTGTTGTAATGATCGCGATGTTGGGAAGAATGAATACTTTGACGCATGCATCAGTAATACCGATGCCCCTTTTGCTCCCAAACTTGGGAACCCAATACTCATTAGACAGGAGAACCGAACAAAAATATACTGTCATGCAGCAGAAGACCTTCGCGGAACAATCACATATCTGGAACTGTCTTGTGAAGTGGGTCGCGCTCAACGTGTTTCTGGAGCGTTTGGCGAGTGCACTTGCAGAAAAGTGAACCAGTGGAAAAGCGGTAATGAAGTGGGTACGAGTAAAAATCCAGTTTGGAACACCCTTGCAGATGATCAAGAAAGATTATTAAACGAAGATGGAGACCTTCTGTTAATAACTAAATAGGGGAGAGAGGAGAGAGAGATGAAAATCTAATGGAAACTGGTCCAATTCCAACTCCCCCAAACACCTATACAAATCATACGATAAAAATTAGTTCTCTAAATATAATGTCCAGGAACTCCACAAAATTGTTGTTTTTCCCATTTTTAAAAAGGGTCCGCTTCATTATAGTAGGCACACTGTTTTTCTGATGAAAACGAAAATCTTACCATTGGGGGAACAAGCCATAAATTGAGAAGCGTGAAAGTAGTGAGGTATGTCCAGTTGGTTTGAAGTACTCCCCAATACAATTTCTTCATTTGCTTATAGGCCTGTACATGATCTTTGCCCTGGAAAAATGTTCAGGAAGTAATTTAATTGAAGAAGGGAAAAATAAATACATGAAATAATAATAATGAGAGACATTGGAAGCTGTAATGACTCAAATGGATGTATCTCTAATGTCACGAAACAGTACAAATTATTTCATTATTCGTGTCTTATCTAGTTTCGACGGGGTTAATAACGATGGAAGTTGATTCTACTGAGATTTTTGACTATCCAAAAACTCCTAAATAATTATTCCATTCTAACTCGAATATTCATCGACGCAAGGCTTTTTGTTTAACCCTATCATATTTTACATGTTGTTTTAAATAACATATAGTTAACATAGCTTATGAAGCAGAATTGTTCCATTTCTACCCTCAACCACCTCATATTTCTTATTAGGGGTGGTTACTGATAGGACGCTGATGATGTTCATCTTCAACCAATAAACCAAAAATCAATTACTTTTGAAGCAAGTGAAACAAGACTGGATTGCCCTATTTGAACCAAGGTGCAAAATAGACCTTCAAGGGTTCTGTGAGGATTGGGGACACTGACCTATCAGAAGCGCCATGAGCACCTGTTCCACGGCAACGTAGTAATCTAGGAGTAGGAGATGAAATTTCAGAGCATTAGTTTGAATTGAGGCAGACGATTGCGAGTTACAAACCAGATAGCTCGAAAAAAACAAACAAGGAGCAGCATGTCTGCATTGCTCACAGCTAAGGGTGCCCTGGACGTATTACACCTTTTGATTTTATCATTTCATCAGCAATACATTAATTACTGCTTAGTTAATAACACTGTTCAATTTATTTTCAATTCTGTTTTCTACTTCTGTGTTTTCAAAGTCCTATTCGCATCAAACGACCGAGAGTGTTTTGCTACTTGTTGGTAAACTGTTACTAACTTGTTACTGTTACGAATCGTCAGAGAGATTCGTGTTCACGCATATTGGCGAGAGAATTGAATGGGTTATTCCGCGTTATTCAGTAGTTTTCGAGTTAGGTACGTGTTGGCGACTTTATTATTTAGTGTTTACAGCGTATTTGTTTTCCTACAGTTTTTAGATAAAGAGGAACAACAAAAAATAGACAAGTTGAAATTTGTATTTGCCTAAGGAAAGCATTTCTTCTGCCTCCTTTGCGATAGCCGCTCCTAATCTCTGTGCAATCACCTCTGGGTTTCAGAGCAGTTTACGGCTTTAAAACTTCCGAATTCGATTAAAAAGCAGCAAAACATCTTACGATAAAAATGAAACACTGTAACTCTTTCAAACAAAACACTAATAAAGAAAGTATATACCAACCTCAAAGCGAGCCAGCATGTACAACGAAAGGAACTGATAGAACGGAGCATACAACAGCCTTTCTATGGCAAGTTTGATCACGACAGGATTTTTGGAAGACTTCCCAACGAGTTTTTCCAATAACAAAAAGAAAAAATGTGGGACAGGACCACCAAAGATCAATCTGAAAAGTAAATATAAAATGGCTATAAATTGAAGTGTCATAAATGATGTGATATGTTTTACTACAACGAGAAAGATTCCTGGACTAGATTTGATTTATTGTGTCTATAGATAAGAGTTAATAAAAATAGAGTAGTGGTGGGCGATTGTAACAATTCAGTTTCCAACAATCGACAGGCACTCGATTGTGTTTCGATTGTTCCCTTCAATTTTCTTCCACAGGACTTTTTCTTTAGAGAGCTCTAGGTCGTTCATTTATTTGTGGTGGAGCTTTTTAGATCCTGATTTCAAAATTCCACATAACCTTCATTGTAGAAACGTCATAGCTCCATAACCAACAACCCAACTAGGAAGAAATGAGTTACAGGACCACTGATGTAAATAATCAGACAAATTTCTAGGAATAAGAGTAAGTTCCTAACGAATAAGACGACAATGTCTACGACAACAAACTTTTGAGTGGACGCTATGCCCTCAAGGGTAGCACGCTAAACTATGGATAAAATGATACAGTGAAGGTTTTGGACATATTGCTAGTTTGGTGATATAAATGCAGAAAATGAATCACGTTTCTGTGAAGATAGAAAAAAAAAAAAAAAAATTGAAATTTCTCTTTTAATACCAATAGGCAACAGGGATACTGTAATGCAGACCTAGTACATTTCTTTTTCCGGCAGCTAAAGACCTAAATTCATCATTCTAGTAACATTTAAATCTAACTGGGCCCCATGAAAGATCCATTAGTTCATAATAATCAATCAGTTACATTTTTTATAGCTAGAAAGCACACAGTCTACAATAAAACCAATAGTACACACCAGTGTGTCTCCAAGGAATTGAACTGTTTTTGAGCTAAAGACACTTTGAGCTAGAATATCACGAGGCATAAAGTGAGATAAACTATGTTAGAATGTGCCTTCACTCTCGCTTAATATCAGAAAAACGAAAACACTAGTAATTGGTAAACAAAATTAAAGAACTTACCCAAACAAGCCGAATGCTTTCACGCTATTCCAATCAATTCTCTTGTTGCCACTTGCATACTGCGACGAAATGTTACCCAGGGCAGCTATAACAGAACTGTTGGAATGGTAAGTGAAAAAGGCAAAGAGCTACAATTACCTATCAAAATCATTTAATATACGTTGGTGTGGTTGTACAGAACACAAATGAATTCAGAAAGGGATTACATTAAGGAAGAAATGCAATAGGCATTCAAAAAATTCGTCTGCACTAGAATATCTACCTATGAGATGTGGAGATGGCTTAGTTTATCTGTTAATTACTCTTCCCATCTCAGTTCTAAATGAACCATCATCTTCCCAGTTCTTTGTTGCATTCTTAACCAATTTGCATTTTCTTTGATAGTGCTTCAACACATGTCTCGTTAGTTTTCTCCAAGCCTTGTCACATGGACTTCACTAGTACAAAGGTAATTGAAGAAGCTAATGAATTTCAAACTTCCCATTGGTTGTAGGTGATTAACAATTTCAAATGCAACCCACAGATCTCGAACTGTACGTGGATGGGTAAACTAACATTATAAGGTGACCAACCACCCAGCTTTTGTCTGGAAGTACCACTCTTGTGAACTCAGTATTTTCTAATTGCGTTGATCTTCGATAGAGTGCAGAATGGTGTTACAATGATTAGGAACTTTTTCGGGAAGTTTGACTTTGGGAACTACGAGCAGGAGAAGGGAATGAAAAGATCAATGGTGTTCAGGACTTGCAATGGTTTTGGGATGTATCTACCTGCTTAGAAAGGCACACCTTGCCTGTACCATACAAGCTGCACTCTTGTGATCTCAGTACCTTCTAATTGCATTGATACTGTAGCAACATAATAGGTTTCAGATATTATCCTGAATAGCGAGCAGAATGGAGTTACAAAGATTAGGAGCTTCTTTCAGCAGCTCGACTTTGGGAGCTAGGTGCAGGAGAGGGACTTATCTACCTCCTCAGAAAGGGTCACCTCGTCTGCTACGAAGGCTCACTAGTAATCACTATGACAGTTTTATCATAGAAGGATAAACATAAAATCTATAACGCTAAAACATGTAATCTGTAGGAGGATATTTTTGTTGTTGAGATGGAAGCATCCAAATCACCAAACTAAATAGAATTCTGACCTCCATGTCATAGATTCCAATCTATTTATCCAACTAATCTATGCATTACTAGGATTTATTTGGGATATTTTTTAATTTTCGAGATGCCACGAAACTAAACAGAACACTGACCTCCACATTAACAGTGGCCTCTGTATAATACCCAGGTACCAAGGGAGATCTCGCCAGCCAGACGCTTGTTCAAATCTATAGTTCACCTCTTTTGTGGTGACCAAAACTGTTGATTTCCAACGAGTCGACCTTTATTCGAACAGGTAGATGGCGTACCGAAAACCAAAACTTAATCCAATTATCGGGTCCTCCATATTATGGATAAAACCCTTGCTGCTTGTCTTCAAAGTCATTGACTTTTGGCTGCCTATCCCCAAAGACCACTCCATCTAAGCATCGGGATGCAAAATATTGTATGGCAGGTACTTACTGAACAAGATAGCTCCTTTGCTTTATAATACACATCTCATTGTTTTTTAATGACGAGCAATTTATTGGATTTGAACAGATTATTTAGTCATCCATAATCACAACAGGGCTGGGGATAAAGTGGTACTTGCAGGGTCGTCTTCCCTGTGATGGGCCTGCAACCAATCTGGCCTCTGGTGCCTGGGATGGCCAGTTCACTGGCTTATCACAGACACAAAATTGCCGCCAGATGCAGCGCTTTGGCAAAGCATCACTTGCTGCCCCCTGTAAGCGGTTGGCTCCATGGTGGCAGTGGTTGTATACCCAGGCTGGATAGCTACGCTTGAAAGCTAAGGAGTAGGTTCTCTCCAGGTAGATTCGTCTTCTAGGATAGTGCCAGCATGTAAGTTATGTGGCTTGCCAATAACTCGGGTACCAACCCGTTTAGTTGGTAGGGCAAGCTAGAATGTCCAGCTCTACCTGTTTTGCCCTGTGCAAACAGGTACTCACATCTCCAGATGTGGGGGGTAACATACAGTCTTACTGGTTTACCAGGGATTTTCCTCCTTGTTTGCAAGGAGAGGGGAGGACATAAGCACAGTGTGCAGGGACACTCCCTTAAAATCAATCCTGAGATTCATGAATCCCAGGGGGGAACATATTCTTCATTGTATAGATTATTTGATAGTCATTTTTGTGCAGTACCCTTGGCAAAAAATTAGACAAAACTGCGTTCGAACTATCAGGAGTCCGTTACCGTGTACCTACTAGTAGATACATGAACGTACAAGTTACTTATGTGTTGCATGAAAGCTATTAATTAAGTAGCACATCTAACATACTTAAGTGTGGTTAATGTTAAATTTAATCACTTACCTGGTTATGGCCTTAGTTCTGATTGGATTCAAGTAAATTGCTTGAAGGTAATCCGAAAGAAGAAAGAACGCAGTTCGTTTAATACTTTTGGAAAGACTCATCTTGGAAGTATCGGCAATAAAGGAAGAAATGAACCCTAAGAGATAAAATTGACTCAAGTAATTGAAACAAAAAGTGGAGTTTTCTTATCAACTCTCAAGAACCATTTGTCAATAAACGTTAAATAATAAATCGGGTGCAAATAAAATATGATGGCAACTCCTTCACTTTCAATAACTGTGGACCTAGAAAAATAACAAGTTAAATGGATTTATGGCAAAACAATGAGGCTCGCAACTGACTCTCACGTTCCTGGGATACACCTCAGGTTTTACCGAGGTCAGGGTCGCTTGGTGATTTGTTGAAGGATTAGCTCAGGTTTTTTCTGCTT
The DNA here is from genome assembly GCA_031894815.1 of Creontiades dilutus. Lineage (NCBI taxonomy): Eukaryota > Metazoa > Arthropoda > Insecta > Hemiptera > Miridae > Creontiades > Creontiades dilutus. The sequence goes on along the minus strand of JAVIWC010000437.1, from coordinate 1,508,812 downwards.
ACCAATCAATTGAAAATTAGGACATCAAGGTATCTTTTTAAACAGGTAAAAATTACCTTTTTATTCCCCTAATTATTAGGGGATGATGTTAATTAACCAGCTAAACATATAAAGTTTCTAACATCTAGAATTTCTTACAAATTCATGAGTGATATTATCAAGTACTTATAACCATGAAAGACGACTTTATGTATCTAATTTGACAAGCACGTATTACTAACACCCACATTTGTTAATAGGAGCTGTCAAAAAATAACCTGGGGTGAATACCTTAGAGTCTTCGAACAAGAATTAACATCAGTACTATGTACAATGTAGTTACAAAGTCGTCGAAAACAACGGATACTGATTAATTTTTGATAGCTAGTAAGATTCTCATTTAATAATATAAAACGGAAAACACTTTAATTTCATGACGAAGCGGATTTTGTTTATCAAGGCATTTGTTATCTGATAAGATAAACTTCTTCTTCACTTATTTATTTTCTTACTGTGCCTTGACAGAGAAAAGTCATCAAAGAAGATTATGTGCCTTTTGACGAGCACAGGAAGAGGTCGATTGGTTGGAACCTTTGAGTGTAATTAAGATCTTATTTGTTGGTTATGTTAAGATAAGTTAGGTAATCAAAATCAACATTACATTTATTTACAAAGTAACAAATTTCAACACAATTTAACACAACTGCAGTATAAAAATTCACATGTACGATCATGCTGCACGACTGGAACTTTTTCTAAGCGATGCCTTACTTTTTCATTGAATTTACTTGTGGATTACTATAATGTATAATGAGATCAGAAACTATTGTCCAGTGAAAGTAGCTAACCTCTCTCCTCAGTAGTTAGTCGGAAGGGGGGGCTACCAACCTCAACAGGAGTCAGGCTGGAAGTATATTAACTATGGTGGGGTTGAGGATAAAGTGGCAGCTACAGGGTTCCATTTCCTGTAGCAGGCCTGTGACTGATCTGGCTTCTGGAAGCCGGAACCACAGTGGGGGAGCCCCAGGCAAACGACCCTATGCTTTGGCAAAGCATCAACTGCCTGCCCCCTGAAAACGGTTGGCTTTGCGTTGGTAGTGGCTGACAACATGGGTTGGAACGCTAAGCTTGAAAGCTGAGGGGTAGGCACTCTTTTGGTAGACCACTCGTCTTCCAGAATAGTGCCCCATGTGAGTTATATGGCTTGCCAATAACTTGGGTACCACCCTGTAATGCCTCGAGCAAACAGGAACGTGTCTCTAATGTGAGGCCCCAGACTGTGGGTGAAACAGTCTCCCACAGTGCTCTACCAGGGATTTTCCCCCTTGCATGAAAGAGGATAGGGAGGACGTAAGCACAGTGTGCTGGGACACTCCCATACAAATCCTCGAATTCCAGGGGGGAACATATTCAAAATGACCTCCTGTTGAGGTATGATTTATGGCTGCAGTGGTAGAGCCCATGGGATCCACCATCGAAGCTCAAGGATAGAGACTTCGTCACCAGGGACTTCTACCCTTACGTATCACAGCATTTGAGTTTTGGTATAAACAACTAGGTTCCTTATCTGGCAGAGTCAGCAGGAAGTTCGACTCAACCTGCATTACCTTGCCAAGCAGATACCTTACAAAGAAATTTCCGAACATGGTCTCTCAAATGGTGAGCCATACCATTCCTCTCGCCCTTCCTTACCTTGAGTATTTGACCCATTCGCTTGCAGGCGGGTGAAGCAACTCAGTCCAAAAAGGTTATTCCCTACTGAACAAATATCAATCTCCTCCAACAAGGGTAATAGTTGATAATGTCCAGTACCTGGTTACTAGAGATGTCCAAGAACTGCTGAGGTAAGACACTAGCAAAACCAGTGCAAACAATAGAAAATTCGAGGTATTGGATTTCCAGGCTTTATCTTCCTTTTATATCTTAAAATAAAGAAGTGGGAATTGAGCCCTACTAGGATTATTCGATAATTGCGCGATGACCCCCCCACAACACTTCTTCTTATCCTCTCTCATTATTTCAGCTCATCCTATTTCCTACGCTTGTTCAAATTCGTTGACAATCAAAATCATTAGTGTAAAGTAAAAGATAGAAGGACTAGGACTGGAACCCTTCCTAGGCAGTGAAGCCGCTTTGTATGCACAGCAGAAACTATCAATTTTTGCACGATGATTTATTACCTACTAATATGATTTTTTTGTATTACCAAAAGAGAAGAAACAGCTTATGAATGCTGTGAACTGGAGGCATTAAATGAAACTCCAAGTTGAATAATGGAACTTTTAAAAAAAATGTAATTTATGTTTATTTTGAATTACCAGGCAATTTTGAATAATTTTTTGGCTCAGACAGCATCATAATGATAAGTACCAAAGGTTGCAGATGTGTATGTGTTATCCAAAAACAAAATTTACATGGGTATGATTTTAAAAGCAGCCGTAAAAAAGTTATAACCATTTAGTTACAACTATACTAGTGTTACAGCATTCAGTTCGTTGGCTCCGAGGTGCTGGGATTTCGTTCGAATGCTTTCTTGTTGTAAATGCGAATCTTGATGGCAGAATTTGACCGCGTTTGCTCATCAACATCCTGCACACCTTCCAGGTCATCTGAAAAAAGAAAAATATCGTATGTTGGAAATACAACGTGGAAGTCAAATATCCTTACTATTTCATAAAAAACTCCGTAATTATTTAACAAGGGATACTGAAACTTTAAGTTAGGTAGTAAGCACACTGTTCTCCTATCCAGTCCACATATTCAAAATGGTCAGACATTTTCAACTTCGTTATTTGATTAAAACTTTATGTTTTGTTGTAATTAATGGCATTTTGTAAATTATGACCATTTTGAAAGTTGAACAAATTAAAAAGTAGGTATGAAATTACAAGCAAGAGGTGTGTGGCACCACGGAGTCAATGCCTAAAGCCATAATAGTAAGGATAGACTGAAGAAGTCCACGTTGCCCGAGCTCACGAAAAACGAAATAAATACGTACGCTCCAACAAATACAGATTCAGTGGAGATTTAGAAACATCAATACATGACCAGAAACAATAAGTAGTTTTTGGTCAATCCGAAATACAGTGGATAGTGAGGTTAGATTATGTAGATAGAGGTGCCTACCCGATAATCCTGGAGTATACATTATATTACGTACTAAAATTTCTAAAGCGATAGTCAATTGTTTGTTTGAATCCTTGGACAGTACTTCCTCAGTTTTATAATACATATCGATTGAGATTTTCCCTCAAAACTTACCAACAAGATGCACTGTGTACGTGAACACTTCCGTGGCGTATTGGGATCCAAGTTTTTCTTGAGTCTGTAAATGAATAAAGAAGAATAAAGACGCAGCAAATAATTGGAAAAGAAAATTATGATTCCACTAATAGATTGCTTTTCTGCACCCAAAAATGCAAGGACAGGTAGAGCTAATCCTGCGACTGACTGTCAATCCTCATATGAAACTTACTTGGATTCATTGACAGTGCTCCAGAGATTGCAGGCAGTTCTTCAGCCGGTACATGATTTTTGAGACAAATATTCAATTTAATTGTAATTTGTTAATTTACGAAATATGCAATAATCGAATCTTGAAACGTAGGTACACACAACCACTGAAAGAGGTCACTTATTTGATCTCTACCAGGTCGAGTGTACAGGTTCATTGTTGTGATGGTTCCCATCTCAACCAACAGTGTGTGTTCATCCATGACCTATCAGGGTGTCCAAAGCACCACATTTTGATAATCCGTTATCGACAATTATTGACATATTAAACATTGAGATGTGTTAAACAGTTCTAGGCCAAGTTCCCTCTTTTAGTGAGTTTGAATCCTACATAACCCGAAGAGCGGTTTCTTCTGGGTATCTTACGAGATCCGATTTTCACCTTTAGGATCTTAAAGATTTCCTCACCTGCCTATCGGAAAAAACCCTTACATCCAGGGATAGTTGTAAATAGTCGAATTTGACTGGACCGGCGTCTTGAATTCATTATATTGCTGAATGCCTATATCTAACATGCCCCTAGTCCAAAACGAATATTGCTTACAATCCCTTTGCTTAAAAAGAGTTCACACATCAAAGACTACAACAAAGGTACACAAAGACCGTAACACTGGGTTAGGTAGTCATTGAAAATAAACCAATAATAATTCGTGGGGGGGGAACTATCAATGAGAGTTGGAAGAAGAGAATGACGTTTCAAAGGGGAGTTCAGGCGGGACCTCATGACGCTCGGGCGGGTGGGCTCCCAGCTGACTGGGGAGCGTATTTAGGAGTATACACCGTTTGAGCCCGGTGGGACGGTTGGAATGGTGAATGGTTTGTCCCTTTTGCCTCCCAAACGTATACTGATTTGCCCCCGAGACGGGATTGAAACGGCAGACGTTTTGTAGAGCTCTTCTACTCCCAAAATATACAGTGATTCATCTCCTAGAATCCCTCGGTTCAGCACATCATCAACCAAGGCATAAGGGAAACGAGTCTGCAGACAAGCAACACTGATTGAATCCATCCAGTTCACAAAAATACCAATCTCAAATAATTTTTGTTGCAAATGGAATTTAAACAAATAAAGCGTACAGAAATTGATTTTCTAAATTCTTTCCTCCATTTCACGTCTAATCCTTCCATCCATATGTAAGAAGATCCATCTGCCTGATATGGCGAAAACTAAGTACTACTTAATTAGTCATACACATTCAAAAATTTCTGCTACAATTTTAGTGCGAGCGGCTTTTAATCATTGGCGCTATTTCTCTGTACATCCATGAAGGTTATTGCTCACGTAAGTTTGGCTCCTTTTATTGGAGACAATTTGAGGCATAAATGAATAAATAAATGTTGGATAAAACAGTTTTGTAAAACGCAGTGTAAACATTTGGGGCTTGGTCAGTATACAGGGTGTTGGCCAATAACGACGAAACTTCAGAGATCGATTTAGCAACTAATTTTCAACAACTTTCAATTCTTAACAATTTTTTAAAAAGTTTTTTCTTATTTTCGACCTTACTTTACTGAAATGGCCATAATGTCCTTAATAGTCTAGACAAATTAATTTAAATTAGGCATAACATTGAAAAGAGAGTCAAATTTGCGTTCCATAACATTTTCTCTTAAGTCACGTCGTACGTTTTTTCTAGCCTATACTTTTATTTTTGCCAACCTTCTGCTTTTTAAACAATTTTCAATGTTGATTTGTCACCATACCATCTGCTGGAAAATTGATGACGGTTGTCCGAGCGTGCTAAGGCATCAGTCCTTTGGCTGTTTACTTTCAGTGGGAGTACTGATTAGGCCGGTTCGAATCCAGCAGGCACCAATGATTAGGCTGAAAATCCTATCAAGTGTCGCATACCTGTTCTGTCGTTAGACAGTTCACCTCTGATCTCGATATCACGTGAATCCAAATCGCTCCCAACCCAGGGGCGTGAGGCAATGGGAAGCCACGAGCGAAATCGTCAGACATAGTTCCAATCCTCCCTAGAGGACGGCTGGCGACGTCCGCGACACCTCCGGTTAGTCGGACGAAAATCCAAGGTGAAATTCCTTGTTTAATTTACATTAATTACTTACTGGATGAGCTCTATGGTAAAAACATCTACATTTTATCTGCTTTGTATCGGTCTATTAAGTAGTTGTGATTTATTTGTAAAGTCATTACAACATTACAATGGAGAAGCGAAATACATGGACAAAATAAATTGAAATCTTCTCGAGATACATTGAAGTTGCTTAGGGCTCACATAGAACAAAATGGTATATATGTATAGAAAAATAGAAATGATTGAATAGAAAAAGTAAAAAAATCACGGAACCAAACAATTTAAATCTATCGGTCTATTAAATTTTTATTTTAGAGCAATTTTTGACAGAAAAATTTGTGTTTGTCTATTAAATTTTTTTAGAGCAATTTTTGACAGAAAAATTTGTGTTTGAACGAGGAAAAACGTGAATGTTTTAAACAAAATCAGGAATAAATCAGAAGAGGTGGTTGATGGGTAATTCAGAAAAGGAAAACGGATGTTGCCTGAAATACAACCTTTTTGTTATTTTCTAAAAAAACAAAAACCAAAATAATAATTAAAAAAAAAAAAAAAAAAAAAATTCCTTCAGCCTGCTTGGCAATATGGGTGTGTCATTTGGTGATCAGCTTGTGAATCGCAAATTAAAAGAGTCCAAACGATTCAAAATAGGATTCTTAGGCTAATGACACGAGCCCCCTGGTATGTTAAAAACAGCACCATACTTAATGACCTGGGTATCCCTGAAGTCAAAGAAGTTCTAAAAAATAATTACGAACGCCATCACGAAAGATTGAGGAATCACTCCAACGAGCTCCTCAAAAAAATAACGGAGAACCCTCCCCCACCTCGCAGCAAACGACGTCTTAAGAGGAAACGGCAGTCTGACCTGGCTCCCACCTGACAAATTATTATTATTATTATTATTATTATTTAGCATTAGTTATTTAGATAATGATGTTTAGACTAACCTAATTAGGCTTGCATGCTAATGAAAAAAAAAAAATGGTCAACTTATCCATAAATTCTATTTGTTTTGTTTAAATTATATCAATATATTTCGATTATCAATTACTGCACATATTACAAGTTATTTTTATATAAACTTGCAAAACTGTATTTTTATATAAAATTAAAAAAAAAAAAAAATCCCAACTTCTTTTTACAGGTTTTTTGTTGTTTAATTCACAATGGATACAATAGAAAGGTTGTATATCAGATAACATCCTTTTTCATATCTGGATTACCCATCAACCACACCCCTCTTCTTTCTTTGACTTTAATCATTCGGATAGTTTTAGAAATGCGTTCATTCGATTCAGCGACAAACTACGTAGTAATATCCCCTCCCCCCATCAATTTCATCCAACACCATAGGCAGTATCTCAAGTCAAACCACTGATTTCGTTAAAAAAAATTACGTTTTCCCACGTTCAAACCCAGATTTTTCTGTCAAAAATTGCTCCAAATTAAATACACTGGCAAGGAGATGGCACAGCAGCTTCCTCGATACATCCCTTATCATTTGAGCTAAATTGAATCAAAATTGTAAAAGTTATAACTGTTTCAAGAATTTCACGTTAGCGCATGCGCAGAGCGTACCGCTGATTATATTGAGATGAAATTCCTACGGGACCTCAACAGACCTTATAGACCCCCAAAATTATAGCTAAATTCATTTAAAAATGTAAAAATTACGGCTGTTTCAAAAATTTCACGTTAGCGCATGCGCAGAGCGTACCGCTGATTATATTGAGATGAAATCCCTATGGGACCTCAAGAGACCTTATGCGCATAATCCCTCAAAATTAGAGCTAAATTCATTGAAAAATGTGAAAATTACGGCTGTTTCAAAAATTTCACGTTAGCGCATGCGCAGAGCGTACCGCTGATTATATTGAGATGAAATCCCTATAGGACCCCAAGAGACCTTATGCGCATAATCCCTCAAAATTAGAGCTAAATTCATTGAAAAATGTGGAAATGACGGCTGTTTTAAGAATTTCACGTTAGCGCATGCGCAGAGCGTAGCGCTGATTATATTGAGATGAAATTCCTATTGGACCTCAAGAGAGCTTATCCGCATAATCTCTCTAAATATGAGCTGAATTCATTCAAAATTGTGGAAGTTATGGCACTAACAAGGAAATGCGGACAGACAGACCGACAGACACGGAACCAAATTTGATCAGTAGGCTATGAAACGCAAAATGCGAGTGAAAATTTTGAATTTGTACAACACAAATTTTTGGCTCCCGAAAGTGAACACAAAGATTAAATTTCGCAGACTCGGAAGCAAAATTTAATACACCGATAGAAAGCTGATAAAATGTAGATGTTTTTACCGTAGGGCTCATACATTTCCCTGTATATGGTATGGTGGTAAATCAACAATGAAAATTGTCAAAAAAGTCAAGTTTAGGCTGAAAAAAATAAGCATGTACAACGTGACTTGAAAAAATGTCAACGGTGTAATTTAAAATTAATTAATTTAGCCAATTAAGGGAGTTATGACCATTTTATTGAATAAGATCGAAAATCCAAAATACAGATTTGGCAAAGAAGGAGCGGACTTACAAAAAATAAAAAATTGCTAAGTAGTAGGTAAGAGTTGTTGAAAATTAGCTACTAAATCGATCCCTGAAGTTTGTCTAATACCCCGCATATTTTGGGCGCAGAATCGCTTCAAAAATCATCCACAGAGGATACCACAATAGGAACAACTAAAGAACCAACAGAAACAGGAGGATTCAGAAGTTGACGAACTGTCCGAGAAAAGTAGAACAGCTACAGTTGATTATTTTCAATATCGAACTTTAAATTTTTATAAATATATTCTGGAGCCAATAAATGTAGGTATATATTGGCACATTCTTGTAGGACCAAGCTGTATCGCGCAAAGAATTTTGAAAAGTATCATCAAAAGAAGCCCAAACTCAAACTTGAATACATTTTTGTCCATTTTGTCAACGAACGTATTGTTTTTTAGAACTTATTTCTCAACCGTAGAACACGACAAAGGCTTTAAAATACAAAAAACCGAGTTCACCATTGAATTGGGCGTGATAGAACAGTTGAAGTTCGTACGGCATTCAAGAAAAACGTTATTTTTAATCCATTTTTCGAGGGAATCATCACTGATTCCGCCATAATTGGATATTTTTATGAGTAGGACGTGGTACTCTGTTTCAAAGGTTTATTTCCAAATGTGTTTCGAGAATTTGCGCGGAAAATTTCGTGTTTTCGAAGTTTTAGGGGGCCGAAAACGTCGAAAACACGGAACTATTTGGGCGCGGCCCCGAGCGCCGTATTGTTTTTTAGAACTTATTTCTCAACCGTAGAACACGACAAAGGCTTTAAAATACAAAAAACCGAGTTCACCATTGAATTGGGCGTGATAGAACAGTTGAAGTTCGTACGGCATTTAAGAAAAACGTTATTTTTAATGCATTTTTCGAGGGAATCATCACTGATTCCGCCATAAGTGGATATTTTTATGAGTAGGACGTGGTACTCTGTCTCAAAGGTTTATTTCAAAACGTGTTTCGTGAATTTGCGCAGAAAATTTCGTGTTTTCGAAGTTTTAGGGGGCCGAAAATGTCGAAAACACGGAACTATTTGGGCGCGGCCCCGACCGCCGTATTGTTTTTTAGAACTTATTTCTCAACCGTAGAACACGACAAAGGCTTTAAAATACAAAAAACCGAGTTCACCATTGAATCGGGGTGATAGAACAGTTGAAGTTCGTACGGCATTTAAGAAAAACGTTATTTTTAATCCATTTTTCGAGGGAATCATCACTGATTCCGCCATAATTGGATATTTTTATGAGTAGGACGTGGTACTCTGTTTCAAAGGTTTATTTCCAAATGTGTTTCGAGAATTTGCGCGGAAAATTTCGTGTTTTCGAAGTTTTAGGGGGCCGAAAACGTCGAAAACACGGAACTATTTGGGCGCGGCCCCGAGCGCCTGTATCCCTCCGCCTGCCAGCTCAGAGGAGAGCGGCCCGTCTCTGCCAGTCTTATCCGGTTCGTGTTCGGGCGAGCGTCTCCGGCAGTTTACTGTGTTTCGCGATCGCGCAAAATCGTTCCGTCTTCGTTGAATCTTCACGGATTGATGCAATGGAATACGAGAACATACAAACACATCGGTGAGTACCAAGTATTTTTCTACAAAACCTCTAATAAGCAACCATATAGGCCGAGATTAAGTAGGTGCCGCATGTTTAGTAAGCCACACCCAATGATCGATCAATAGAGGGATAATAGATTATATTGGTCCAAAGGAAGTAGTAGGACAACCTACAAACACGATACAAATCCGTTTCAGACTTTTCTCAGACCAAATTCGTGGGGAAAACCTAAGGTTTTTCTTTAGTTCGATCTGTTCTGTGTTTAATCTGTCCTTAAAGAATTATTATGCACGTATAAATTCACTAGTGTTGCACGCACTAACTATAAGTTCACAATTATCCTCACTCGAAACAGGCAGCATATAGAAAATAGTTCCCTGATTATAGGTATATATTCTAACTAGACTATTCAATCAATGTGCAAACACGTTCTTAAACATGTTTTCTGTACGTATAAATTCACTAGCGTGATTGTAGCTCACACTATATATGAGTTTAATAATTACCATTAGTCGAACACACGCTCATAATACTTCGAAACAGGCAGCATATAGAAAATAGTTCCCCGATTATAGGTATATATTCTAACTAGACTATTCCCTTAATGTGCAAACACGTTCTTAAACATGTTTTCTGTACGTATAAATTCAATAGCGTGATTGTAGCTCACACTATCTATGAGTTTAACAATTATCATTATTCGAACACACACTCATAATACTTCGAAACAGGCAGCGTAAAGAAAATAGTTCCCTGATTATAGGTATATATTCTAACTAGACTATTCCCTGAATGTACAAACATGTTTTTAAAAGATCTAATATGCACGTAAACACACACAAAAATATCAATTCGAAACAGCCAGAAAATAGTTCCCTGATTATAGGTATATATTCTAACTAGACTATTCCCTCAATGTGCAAACACGTCCTTAAACATGTTTTCTGTACGTATAAATTCAATAGCGTGATTGTAGCTCACACTATCTATGAGTTTAACAATTATCATTAGTCGAACGCACACTCATAATACTTCGCAACAGGCAGCATAAAGAAAATAGTTCCCTGATTATAGGTATATGTTCTAACTAGACTATTCCCTCAATGTGCAAACCCGTTCTTAAACATGTTTTCTGTACGTATAAATTCAATAGCGTGATTGTTTAACAATTATCATTATCGAACACACACACGAATATCACTTCGAAACAGCAAATAACTCGAAAATAGTTCCCTGATTAAACGTATATATACTAACTAGACTATTCTCTCAATGTGCAAATACGTTCTTAAATATGTATTATGCACGAATATATTCACTAGCGTGATTGTTGCTTACACAACTCATGAGTTTAACAATTATCATTAGTCGAACACACACTCAAAATACTTCGAAACAGGCAGCGTATAGAAAGTAGTTCCCTGATTATAGGTATATATTCTAATTAGACTATTACCTCAATGCAAACATCTATTGTTTTGTCACGTAACACTAAGTTTAAAATAAGGCAGCTATGAACAAAACACAACAGGTTTGAAAAACATTTCAAACTTACCTGAAGAGCCAGATTAACAGTGCGCAAAACAGCAGATCCCAAGCCTCTAAGAATTATCTCATCTTCTTCCGTAGTTTCTAATAACTTGATTACTCTCACCAGTTGCCCCTGGAAATGTGTAGCACATGAATTCATTAATTTTCGTGGACGAAGAAATATTTCATATAGTATGTGCAACAGACCAAGTTACTTCCATTTCATTGAGGAATGAAAGAAGTTTTGATAGGTAAATACGAATGGACTTCCCTTCATGAAAGGTAAAACCGAAGTTCAAAGCAAATATTGATAAAATAGTCCTGAATCTATAATAAATGTAAAAAATTATAACGAAAGCCTACATAGAAGACTAACTACTAACTTCATACTAACCTTGAAATCCGACTTGTTAGTGATATAGATTTCATTTTGTCGTTTTGGTGGCCTGGGAGGTACCCGTTTGTTCAATACAAAATCCGAATCACTCCTGTACCTAAAGTACGAAAAACTACGAGTTAATTACATCACAACATTAGGTGATAGGGTTACAGAATGAAATAATTTTTGCATGTGACTCTGCTAAGAATACAGAGATGATTATAATATGTACTACACAGAAAAATCAACCAATAAACTAGTATCTTATCTGCCATTGTTAGGAAGGTTTGTATGGGACACAAATAAAATTAATTTTCAAGTTCTATAAATGAAATTGGCTTCTAGATGCCACCAATGCATAGCTGGGACGGAATCTGATAGCTATTTAAACAATAAATACCTTGGAAAAGAGGACTGTTGACCTAGAAAAACCTACCTTCAAGGTTCAACGAGGTTCTTATCTCGCACAAAGTTAATATTATGTGGCATAATAAAGTTAATGGCGTGTAACAGGACAGGATTAGTTTTGATAAGCTACTTTTCCGAAGCTAAAACTTGGATGTAGGAGGTTGGTATCTACCATGTACAGAAATAACTAGATCAGTTGTGCGAGATCTGACTAAATTTCTCTCTAAATGCCGAAGTTTTCTCCCTACGAACCTGAAATGTGGTACCAGATAACATCGTATAAGCAAATATTAGGTAACCAAAATTACTTACTTGGTCCGTTTCGGATACGAATCTGGGCTTCTTATTTCTGCCATTTCACCTTACTCTTGTGCATGCTTTTTGGATACACTAATAAATGCGTGGAAGTAGTTGAAAGGGAGTAGAAACCTCCCCCGTTAGAGTTATCATTTTCAGTGGCGATTAAAATATCAAACAAAATTTGATTTTGAGCAAAAACCGATTCAATCCCTTCGTGTATAACCTCAACGAACTCTTGGATACTAAACATGAGCTATCCATACTTCTTCTTCCACTTCTTATTGCATAATCTGCTTTGGATCAAAGATCCATGTAACTTCTTTCTTCTTCTTTTCTGAACCTGATTTCTTTGAAATTGAAACTTTTTCAAAATATTTAGGAGTAACCTTTAGAGGTTGCTATACCTTTGAGGATAGCGTTGTACATTGTAATATGAAATGGAGGACTGTTCTTGAAATTCGTTTTGGCCTATACTCAAAAAGCAAATAATATGATAGATTGGTTTTTCCAACAGTCCCCTCCAAGATGTCCAATGAAGATTCTTCTTGAAATGACAGGATCGGTCAGCTATTTCATCTTCATTTGCAAGCAGCTGTAATTTGCATAACACAGGTCCTGAATAGAAAGCAAATGCGAGCATTTCCCATAGCTTTGATGAATGAACTTCATCATTATTGGTCTGAAAAACTCAAGTGGGTTATTGGTGCACAACTGAGAACATTTTCGTCATCCACACATTTAAATAGTGTCATCACAACTGAGCACAGGAGTGATGCGATTTTTTCTTGCCAAAACTTTTAAAATCACAGGAAGAAATTTGCAAACGTATTTTAGGAGAGTGCAGTTGGTGTCTGTATTTTGCTTCCGAGTCTACTAAGGTAGCAGAAGCATTGTTTTCACTTTCGGAATGTGAAAATTTTTTTGTCTCCAAAATCAAAAATTCCACTCGCATTTTGCGTTTTAGACCTTTCTGAACAATTTTGGTTCCGTGTCTGTCTGTCTGTCTGTCAGCAAATCCTTGTTACGGGCAAAACTACACGAAGTTATAGTCCCATTTTGATGCAATTTTCAGGGATTGTGCGGGTTGGGGTGTAGATGGTCCCCTATAGGTTTCATGACCCCCGGATCAATAGTAGCCTCTGCGCATGCGCAAACGTGAAATCCTTGTTACGCGCATAACTCCGGGAGTTCTTGATCAATTTCAATGAAATTTTCAGGGATTGTTTGGTTTGATGTGTAGATGGTCCCCTATAGGTTTCATGACCCCCGGATCAATGGTAATCTCTGCGCATGCGCAAACGAAATCCTTGCCACAAGCATAACTCCGGGAGTTCTTGACCGATTTTGATGAAATTTTCAGGGATTGTTCGGACTTATTAGGTATATTTTATAGTTTGTTCAATAGTTGAACATGCCTACCTTTATTTTCTCAAGTTATGCTCCTGCATAACAATAAATTTACCCTAATTCAATATTTACTTCGCCTAATTGAACGAAGCTCAATCAATAAATAATTTCAATGATCGTTACAGTCATGTTATGGATACGAGGAAGCTATGTGCCACACCCACTTGACAGACGTTTTTACAATTCTATCCGCGTTCCAACTTGAAAATATGATACAAGCATACAGATCAGTAGTGGCTCCCTGAAACACTGGGCATTCACATAAATCACCAGGGGACATGGCAAAAAGACCTTTCCTAAGAATTTTCAAGTTGTCTATGTTCTGTTATCCTTTCCATGTAAAACCACATGAAAACGAAAGTGCAATTAACACGAAATAATAAAGATGCCAACATATATATACAGCGTGTCCCAGTAACTACGCTCCCCCTCTTATTTTCTCTAATTGTGGACGAAAAAAAATCGGACCAACGCTATTCTTCATAATTGTTTGCGTAGAGTTCAAAAATGACAAAATTGCACAGCACGCAACCGCGCAACCATGCGCAACCAAGATCAACTTTGTTTTTTCAAATGGAAACCCCCATTTTTTATTGTAGATTCGAATTCTACGGAAAATTTCATGAACGTTTGGATGCTCAATCGATTTTTCGACCGCGCACAACCTGCTCAGCGAGCGCTCAAAGATGACATGTTTGAGATGAAGGTAGTCCTCAAGTGTGGTACAAACAAAGTTTGATTTTTCAACGCTTGGACATTTAAAAACGAATCTCACTTCATATTCAACGCTAATCCTTGAAATTTGATTTCATTTTACTGCATTTACAACCAAAAAAGTCACTTTATTATGAGAAAATCATTGATTTTCCGTGGAATCTTTTCCGAGCATTGTTCCCTTCACGAATTATTTCTCCTTTGTGCAGTTAGACATTGCTGTTTACATAATGCGAAACTATTGTATCCAGTTGGAGCGTGATCTTGTTCACGGCGCATAATCAATGTGTTGATAATTTGCGATGAGAACGACGAAAATGATAAAATTTCTACTCAGAACAGGGGCGTGCGTTACTGCAGGAGTAGCGGATGTGCTTTGCACAAATTATTAGAAAGTGATAAAGGTCTTCATCAATTTGAACAATTTATCGCTTAATTGTTTCAAACATTTTTTCACCTTGTGATGTACAACAGATGAAGCGTAGGTAATATTGCTTCCTTTAGCTGATATTTTGTGAGTTATCATCAATATTCGGAACAACTTATCAATTTATTATCAATTATTTTAAAGATGTTTTTAGAAGACTGAAAATTCATTGCGAAATTGTGTGATGTGTAAAAGTTACCTGTTACTTTACTATTTTTTTTTGACACTTTATCGGGATTGATTCATTATCCTGAGCAAATCGATGATTTCCTATTCGAAAAGAATGGATAGCACCACGTGAATCAGCGTTGAAAAACAATTAAAATTCGTGTGCCACACTTGAGGACAACCTTCATCTCAATTTCGGCGCATCGCATCTTTGAGCGCTCGCTGAGCGGGTTGCGCGCGGTCAAAAAAATCGATTGAGGATCCAAATGTTCATGAAATTTTCCGTAAAATCCGAATCTGCAATAAAAAATGGGGGTTCCCATTTGAAAAAACAAAATTGATTGATTGATGGTTGCGCAGTTGTGTGCTGCGCAATTTTGTCTACGCAAAAAATTATGAAGAATAGCGTTGGTCTGATTTTTTTTTTTTTCGTCCACAATTAGAGAAAATAAGAGGGGGGAGCGTAGTTACTGGGACACCCTGTATATCTGGCCAACGTAGATATAGATATATCTGGCTCAAGAACTTCCTAACAATGCAATGAGTACCGCTGGCCATTTGTTCTCTCACTGATAGGGATTACACTGGTCGATTCGTCAGTTTACTGCTCAGAGTAACAATCCCACTAGGTTTACCACCATGTGGTAAAACACGCTTGGACATTCAAAAATGTTTGTGAACAGAGTTCCCAAATTCTGTTTAACGCAGGTGACAATTCACACTGCACCAAGCGTCTTGCTTGTCGAAAAACGGTGTTCTCGAATAATACTCATTTGGTATAAACAGGCCACAGGTGATATGATCAAAATACGATTGGGGTGCCCTAAAGCTGGGAGCAAATGCACCAAAATGCTTCTTCTTTGGTGTTTTGGGGCTTTTTGATTGGCCAATCTCATATGCTTTAGAACGCCCCTAAATTCTACCTCTTATCCTAATAAATTGTGGGACCTTAGGAGTTCCTTCTCTGATTGGATTCACCCTTCAGATTGGTCCCATGCCCCCTTTGAACTGCATTCCAAGCTGAGTCCTGTAAGGTATATTTGCGTGTTGGTTTAAATAGGATAAGGCCAGTAATGTTTCACTAGCTTCAATGGAGAGATTTAAAAAAAATCTTATTGGTTTATCCCTCTCTTCAGCTGCCCCTGATAAAGATATCATTCTTCCTAAGTAATTCAGCTCTTTTATACCTAATGACACAGATAAATTGTTTTACATTCTAATGGATGGAATGGATAGTGCATTACAGAAGTGAAAATCATTAATAAGTTTGGAGTTATATGTAGTTTTTTGAAGTTAAGAAGACAGTAGCACCAAACTAAAATTAAAAAAAAAAAAAAAAAATAAAAAAAAATAAAATAAAATAAAAAACGCTGCAAATTCTTTCACTGGAGTTTATTATTCAATTTCATTCATTTGACTTGCATTCATGATTTGAATTTCTACTAAGCTTTGGAGTGTGCGTGTTTCAAGGTGATAGAGCGATTATTGAATTTCAGGAGGCACACAAAAATGATCAACTGATCAATCCAAATAGGTATTTTGGTTGAGAACTGATTTAAGTGCTCTATGCATATCTCCTGAAATTCAATAATCTATCTATCACCTGTGAAACACGCACACTCCGAAGCTTAGTACAGAAATTCAAATCATGAACGCAAGCCAAATGAAAGAAAATTGAATAATAAACCCCAGAGAAAGAATTTGCAGCGTTTTTTCAAGAGCAATTACAATGGAAAAATATTCTATTTGAAAATTTTAAATTTCGTAAGACGGAGCATGCATATCAGAATGCTTCAACCCGTATATCGGCTATAAACCCTTTTAGGAGTTCACTCCATTATCCATTCACTACATCACTAGGTTACTGCGATCAAAACAAAAAAAAAAAAAAAAACTCTGTTGTTTTTGTTTTGATGGCAGTAACCTAGTGATGTAGTGAATGTGGTTGCAATGTTGGCACCATAAATCGGGCCATACATCGGGAATGGTTTGAGCTACGGACCTGGGGAGGGGCTCATTCGATTCCTCATGGAAAGTTCTTCAAAACAGTCCAAATTTAGGCCGTATTGACTTTTTTTGAGGGTTTTAGGGATTTACAAAACTTTGACAACCCTTAAAGGGCACTTTAAATTAAGTGAGAGAGCTGGCTGGAGAATTGGGGCGTTGTCGGACCAATATTGATTTTTCCTGAGAATTTCAGATATTTTGCTCCAGCCGTTTGGGAGAAATCGTGCGGAAAATTTTTTATTGCAGATTTGGATTCTATACCCTTTGAAACGTAAACCATGCAATTTTCAGGGGGGGGTTAGACATTTTTTTTTTCAAGAGCGATTACAATAGTTTATTATTGAGTAATGAACCAATAAATGAATGAAAATTATCAGCCCCATACTTGTGAACGCTGGACAAGAAAATTGATAGACTTTCGTGGAATGACCCAGTCAGTGATTAGAAGGTATAGAACAAGGCATAGAACAAGGCATAGGTCCTAGAGAAATAAGTCAATTAGGTATTACGTATTCAACTTTTTATTATTCTCAGAACGCTCCATACAAATTTTCTTAACGTAATAATGTCTGGATTGATTGAAAGCACTATCAGCAGAGTAAAGTGGAACAAAATCAAGATGTACAATCGCTCTCAGCCTGCTGAAAAATATTACAGACCCTAAATAAGTGACCAAAGCTTTGGGAGACATTTCTAGTTTGGGTAATTGAAAGTATCCATCGATGATGTGGTGAAAAGTTTCATAGATCAGAGACAGCAGGAAAGTCACGATTGAAGGTATGTACCACCATGAGCGCTCTAATAGAGGGACCCCTCTGTCGGGCGTCACCATCCTTTCGCAAAAACGTAACTGGTCGTAAATGTACGTGTCATCCGTGATGAACACTGGGAGGCCGCCGATTGAGTCCGGTCGTTCTTGCAATGTTTTCAGAGCACATATGTGGGCCCAAGCGGCATTACCTGAACGAGGAAAATTAAAGGTCAGGCACATTTAAACTAGAACAGAAAGAACTATTATACAGGGTATTTCAGTTCGTGACGGTCATAGGCCAGGAGAAGATTTTACGGAAAATTTCTGATCGAAAGTGCTCGTAGCAATTTTTTTACACTCTTGAAAATGCGTTTTTTTGTTCAATTTTGAGATTTTTTCCGTTTTTGTCGATCTTACCGCATTAAAACGGCCATATCTCCCACATTTTGCGTGCGATTTCAAATCTGAACCCACTATTGGAAAGAGCGTTGAATTCCCTATCGCCCTAATGGGGAACCAACGTTTTTGAGCTGGCAAAACGGCTGAAAAAATCAGCTTGAAAAGGACACGTTGTCAAATCGTGGAGATCTTCAAACGCTTATGAGTGCCTGTAATAAGGCATGTGAATTTTAGCCTGTAGTGCTAAAACATGCGCCAAAATCTAGGCTTTCCAGCGATATAACCAGATTTGAAATTCCGTGTAGTTTTCTGGGAGAAAATTGCTTTTCAAGTAAGAAAAAACGTGGTTTTTGAAATGAAATGAAATGAAATGAATATTTATTCCGAAAAAGAAATTACAACCACCACGAGCATTTTTTACATAATGGAACGTACCCCTCACCATAGGACAGGTCCTGTGCGGTGAGGGGGAGTTGAAAGAGCTTATCTAAAATATAAATACAGTTTGAAATACAGGTTAGATAAAATTAATAATACGAAATTAAAGAGAAAAAAAAACTTCTTACAGTGATTTGACGCAGTAAATTAATAATGTGACAAAATCAAAAAGGAATTGAGAACAATTAACAGAGAATTGAAACAAAGATTGAACAGAGAGATTGAATTAACAGAGATTTTAACAGACATACATACTTGTCAATAGAGTTCGACAGTTCTCTAACCCTTCCGAAATTAACCAAGTAAAAATCTTCTTTTTATATACATTTCGTGAAAAATAATGTGGATTCTTTAATTGTTCTGGTAGATGGCGGATTAAGTATGGCATGCTGTAGTAAATATGTTTTGCGGTACTCCACAGCCGAGTTTTAGGTGCAGATACTACGGCTTGAGAAGTTAGGCGGAAATTGTATTGTGCTGTACTTATAGGGATATCAAAAAATTCAGGATGCTTATGGAAAAAAATAAGAGATGACTTGATGTAAAGCTGGTCAACAGAGAATACTCGGGCACAATCATACAGATCGACAGAGGGAAATCTGCGCGGTTTTCTAGCTATGACTTTTAGAATCGATTTCTGCAAAATGTTAAGAGGATTAAGAACCGTTGAAGTGGCTCCTCCCCATGCAACTATACCGAAACTAACAACGCTCTGCACTAGGGCCTTATACACTACAATCAGATTTTCCTTCGGAAGACACCCGCGGAGTCTGAGGAACAGGTGAATAAATTTACGAAGCTTTTGGACGAGAGCTGAGATGTGACACTCCCATTTCAGATCTTCGTCGATAATTATCCCGAGGTATCTTGTAGAGGTGACACGCTCCAACGCCGGACAGGAGCAGGTAGAGCAGTCGTACATCATCTCGACACCGCAGGAGTGCAATTTAATTGGCGTACTAGTTGACTTTTTGGTGGGAGATCTGGAGAAGAGCAAATACTTAGTCTTATTAATATTCAGGCTCAATGTGTTCACACACATCCATCTGTAGATTAGATTCACATCACTGTTTGCGACTTCAAAAACACCTCTTGCCACGAGTCGCCCTCGCACAGGATCGCCGTGTCATCGGCAAATAAATACGGGGCGCTTAGAAGCTTCAGGTTACCGAGCTCGTTGATGAAAATCAAAAAGAATATTGGCCCCAAAGTACCACCCTGGATTACTCCGTATTCCATGTTTCGCTCTGTGCTATCGGTGCCGTCAATTGTCACTATCTGCCTTCTATTATCGAAGTAGCTCATGACCCACTGCAATTCGCTCCCATCGACTCCATATGAGGGTAGCCTTTTTACCAACAATTCCCTATCTATCGAATCGAAAGCTTTTGCCATGTCCAGTGTCAGCAGAATCCCTTTTCTTCCACGATCCAACAGCGAGTTGATGTCTCTTGTAAGCTTAAACAGAGCTTCCTCCACTCCAACGCCCTTCCGAAATCCGAATTGTCTGTCGGAGAGGAGTTTATTCGTTTCAAGATGCGAGTACAGGAGGTGTTTAATCCAGCGCTCAATGATCTTCGATATCGTGCTAAGCAGGGAAATTGGGCGATAATTCGTTAGATCAGAGGCGCCCCCGCCCTTAAATAAGGGTATGACACGCGCTATCTTCAAAACATCTGGGAATGTTCCACTTTTTAGACTAAGATTAATTACATGAACAAGAGCATTTTTCAGTAAGTCGAGGTATTTTACTATAACCTTCAATGGAATATTGTCTATTCCTGGAGCCGATTTGCCATTCATGCTTGAGATAATTTTTTCCAGCTCGATTGTTGAGATCATTTCGAACCTAAATTTTGACTGAGCGCTTGGTGACCTGCTGGTGCCAGAAGGGGGGCCATGTGGGTGAGCCATTCGGGGGATACGTTCGACTAAATTTTTCCCAACGTTGCTGAAAAACGAATTAAAGTCTTCGGTTACTTTCTTTTTAGCGGATTGCGTGTCGGTATTCCAGGTTTCAGAAGATTCGATTATGAGTTTATCAAGCTGACTGCCCGTTCGCGTTTTACCCAAAAATTCTTCATTTATAATTTTCCAAACGTCTTTGGGGTTCTTGGCGTCTTTAAATTTATTCTTATAATAATCATCTCTGGCTGATGCTCTCAGGATATTAATTAAATTGCGATAATATTTTATTCTTTCGCGTAGGGTTGAATTAAAGGGCTCTTTCTTCGCTTTTTTGCATAGCTGATCCCTCACACGGATGGCTCGAAGAATTCCCTTCGTAATCCAAGGCGTAAGTTTCGTTTCCGCATGAGTAGAGTTAGTAGGGCTTTGGGCTGAGGCACATCTAAGGCACTCACTCATTTTTTGGACAAGCCGGCCGACTGCCTCATTCACATCCATTATGCTGGGGATTTCCTCCCAATCGTGGTTTTTCATTTGTTCGTCCAGTTTTGAATAGTCAATTATAGCTCTAATTTGCCTGCTACCCTTCTTGTTATCCTTCTCCGGGTTTATATCTTCCATGGAACAGGAAACCGCGTAATGGTCCGTTACGTGACATTCCAAGATGCCCGGAATCATACGAGAAACTTTGCCTCGGTAGAAGATATGGTCGATGCACGTGGATGAATCTCCCTGTATCCGTGTGGCTCTATTTATGAGAGATCTAAACCCCGATTCGGCTAAAGATGAACACATTCGTATCTTTTTCGTTCAAGATGTTGATGTTCAAGTCACCGATAATAAAAACATGGTCGGCCTCTCTACATTTGTCGGATAGGAGGTCGTCCAGCCCATCGGTAAACACCCTCACGTCACCCTGTGCGTTTCTATAAATGCAGACCACATCGTAAAGTTCAGATCCTCGTTTGAAGCGAACATGTGCGCAGGTAGCCCAGTGTAAATTTACCATTGACGAAATAAAATTGATGTCAGATTTTATATACATTACAATACCATCATTTTTGTTGATATGGTTGGATGTTGAGACTATCTCATAACCCGGGGCATTCAGAAAGGTTGGACAATTTTGTAAATGAGCTTCAGTGAGTATTATTATATCGAAGTCAAAAATACCTCCGCCAGCCCAAGCCAAAAACCCCTCAAAATTGGCACCATACCCTCTAATGTTCATATGACATATTGAGAACCTTTGTAAATTTCTGATTGGTGTGAAGTACTCTTGAATTGACGCAAAATATCGATCATCATCATCGTTTACAAGCTGAATATTTTCATTAGCAAGGTTGATTAAGAAGTTGTCTTTCATTTAGAATTGAGGCCAGTCATCATTTCCGAAGCAATTTTACTGGTTGGTAAGTACTACATACGGTCCACGTCAGCGAGGTTCTTGATTGTCAACACGCGTTCGCCGTCAGTTTTCCTCACGTGCACGATGCAATTCTTCAACCAGACGTACTTATATCCCCTTTCCTTAGCTTTAGCTTTGGCACGTCTCAATAAGTCAGCGCGAAAAGATGTGAGATTCTCGTTGACGTAGATTCTCTCGTTCATCCACTCCTTGTGTAATTTGTTCGCCGTTAGACTTCTATCAGCTTTAGCAGCCTTTATCAATTTTTCCGCAGCATCCGCCAATCCAAGGAAAGCCAGTATTTTCCGCGGGCGATCGTTGCGCATAGCGTCCAACTCTGAAGGCCGCACGAATTTCATCACATTCTACATTAACAGCTTTTGAGACAGCTTTGACGATTTCAATGCAATTCTCGTTCTTCGTTTCAGGCACGCAGTTTAGTTCAACATTAGCGTTGCGAGAGCTTTGCTCAAGGATGTCAACCTTTTGCTGCAGTTCAACTACCACTGACTTCAATTCAACATTCTCCTTCGACAAGTCGTTGACGGTGGCCTCTAACGTAGTAATCCTTTCGGAGAACACATCGAACTGATCGCTCATGAAGTTAACAGAGTCTTTGAGGTCTTTCATATCATTCGCAATAAACACCAGGTTATTCAGTTTTTTGTTCATTTCTAATAAAGTACGCTCGATCGTATTAGGCTCGGGAAGGTCTTCAACACTTCCCGGAGATTTTTCCTTTCGGGAATCATCGGAATTTTCGCCAGATGCAGCAGCCTTCCCATCCTTGCACTCGTCGCATTTCCAACGCTCTTTAGTTTCCATTGACATCTTCTTGAAATTGTTTAGCGTTTTGATTCGCGTGCATGCGGGATGAAAGGATGCTAAACATTTCGCACATTTGGCTGTTTTTGACGGCGAGAAGAGGTCTCGGGTACACTTCCTGCAGTCCATGTCTCCACAGTCGTTAATCCGCGCGCGATAAGGGTGTTACGATTCGGGTCAGAGATCAGAGAACTTTCTTTATATCTACCGACTGAGAGGGAAAATCCGGTAAATGAAATAGAGAACTTAGCGATAAGAAAAAAGAGAACTATCTCACTGCTCAATGCTCACTTCTCGGAAGCTCGAGGACTGTATACTCCGATTTTCCATCATGCGTTGATTCGTCTGGTAAAAAGTAGTAAATCATTAATGAAGCATTGTAATAAATTGTACATTTTTACTGTAGATACTGTTCAAAATGCCCACCATTCAATCTATGACCCCCTTCTATCAATGAGCGACGCAGATTTGTACACAAAGGAGTCAGAGTCCGCCGGGCTGTTCCAAAAAAACCTCTGTACTTACCATTGCTTTTTTTTCTAAATACAACCCGCATTGTGAGTAACAGACAAATACACGACACAGCATTCACGTAAACATCATACTTTAGGTACCTACCTGAGGAAATACCCTTTTATTGGGAACCCGCCTGTTAGGGAATCGCCGTTGATATTCCCTCACAGCTTCATGGGCATTTACATTTGTGTACCCATTCACAAGCATTCCACGTTGGTGAATGTCACAGGCATTGTACTGATGCGAACAACGAAAAGCAGCTAATTATCACTGAGGTTTTTTTTGGAACAGCCCGGCGGACTCCTTCGTGCACAAATCTGCATCGCTCATTGATAGAAGTGGGTCATAGATTGAATGGTGGGCATTTTGAACAGTATTTACAGTAAAAATGATACAATGCTTCATCAATAATTTTTAAAAAAATTTATTTTTTAAAAATAAATTTTTTTTTACCAGACGAATCAGCGCATGATGAAAAATCGGAGTATCCTGTCAAAAACCACGTTTTTCTTACTTGAAAAGCAATTTTCTCCCAGAAAACCACACGGGATTTCAAATCTGGTTATATCGCTGGAGAGCCTAGATTTTGGCGAATCTTTTAGCACTACAGGCTAAAATTCATTCACATGCCTTATTACAGGGACTCATAAGCGTTTGAAGAATGTCGAGATATCCACGATTTGACAACGTGTCCTTTTCAGGCTGATTTTTTCACCCGTTTCGCCCGTTAGGGCGATAGGCAATTCAACGCTTTTTCCAATAGTGGCTTCAGATTTGAAATCGCACGCGTAATGTGGGAGATATGGCCGTTTTAATGCGGTAAGGTCAAAAAAACAAGAAAAATCCTAAAATTGAAAAAAAAAAAAAAAAAAAAAAAAAAAAAAACGCATTTCCAAGGGTTTAAAAAAACGCTGCGAATTCTTTCACTGGGGTTTATTATTCAATCGGCTCGCGTTCATGATTTGAATTTCTACTAAGCTTTGGAGTGCGTGTTTCACAGGATAGGGCGATTATTGAATTTCAGGAGATATACATTGAGCACGTGAATCTGTTCTCGACCAAAATACCTATTTGGATTGATCAGTTGATCATATTTGTGTGCCTCCTGAAATTCAATAATCGCCCTATCCTGTGAAACACGCAGACTCCAAAGCTTAGTAGAAATTCAAATCATGAACGCAAGCCGATTGAATAATAAACCCCAGCGAAAGAATTTGCAGCGTTTTTTTATTTTATTGAACCTCAATACCCCCCCCCCCCCCCACAATAAAAACATCTATAATTTATCAAGTCCTTTGGCACTCGTATTGCGTTAAAACTTCCCCAAATCAAAATTTAAACGATGTAGCCAAAGGTAGACAGATGTAGAGGGGGCACACAAATATCATCAACTGATCAATCCAAATAGGTGTTTTGGATGAGAACCGATTTACGTGGTCTATGCATATCTCCTGAAATTCAATAATCGCTCTATCACCTGTAAAACACGCACACTCCGAAGCTTAGTAAGATTCAAATCATGAACGCAAGCCAATTGAATAATAAACCCCAGTGAAAGAATACTTATTTACCCCAGTAATAATATTGAATAATAAACCCCAGTAATAATATTGAATAATATTTACCTATAAATTATCAGAATGCTTCAACCCGTGTATTGGCTACTAACTACACTACAAGTATTCACATCGGCTATCACTCCAGTATCCACATTCACTACTACTCGACGCTATCGGCATCACTAGGTTACAAACAAACAATAATAAACCAAAAAACGCAAATGTTGTCACCATAAATCGGGCCATACATCGGAAATGGTTTGACCTACGGACGCGGGGAAGGGCTCTTTCGATTCCTAATGGTATGTTCTTCAAATAGGAAAATATTTAGGCCGATTCGACTAGTTTTGAGGTTTTCAGGGATTTTACAAAACTTTTACAGCCCTTAAAGGGCACTTTAAATTGAGTGAGGGAGCTGGCTCAAGAATTGGGGCGTCGTCGGACCAAGATGGATTTTTCCTGAAAATTTCAGATTTTTTGCTCCAGCCATTTCGGAGATATAGTGCGTACGGCGGACGGACGGAAAATTTTTTATTGCAGATTCGGATTCTACACCCTTTGAAACGTAAACCATGAAATTTTCAGGGGGGTTAGAATTTTTTTTTTCAGGGGGGGTTAGAATTTTTTTTTCCACAGCGATTACAATGTTTTATTATTGAATAATAAACCAAAATTGCTGAGAGGCGTTTTCGATCAGAAATTTTCCGTAGAATCTTCTCCTGGCCTATGACCGTCACGAACTGAAACACCCTGTACTTGTAGGTCTTTACTCCCATTTACAACAACAGGAAGAAGGAGTACTACAAAGAAAGGTTCAATCGTATCATTTTTCACATTTTACTTCTTATATTTCAAAAATGCGATTATTTCAACTTCTAATTTGTTATCTGAAACCAATGGTAGATACTCCTGTCCTCTCTTAATTCTTTTTCTTTCACATCTTAACTTCCATTTGGCTGCAAACACCAGCTTTTTCAGACGTCTCTAACTTCAGGAATTACCTAAGATTCAGGAATCGAGTTTCGACTGACCTCATGTAAGTTAGACTTGTAAGTGTGGTGGGGATGTTCAGTGTTTGTTTGAATCTCTTACGATATAGTCACATTTTATCTAAATAAAAGTAGTTTGTATTGTTAAAAAATGTGAAAACTGTGGTTGGTTGGCCCTTCCCGATTTTAGAATCCCTCGCCTTGACAGATGAATCAGACGTTTTCAAGCGTGGCGGAGTATTATTACCGTATCCACCTCAATGGAAGGGGCAACTACGAGTATACCATTCCGTCACCTCACATGTTAGCCTGAGCGTGGTTACGATCACTGGGCCTTTAAACATCAACTGTCCTGACGTCTCTAATTACTCGCTTTTCCCCATTGGCTAAATGCTTGTAACTAAAACCCCTTTAGGGACCATATTTATTGGGACCCCCCCCGGCTTTTCTCAGGGCCCTAAGAGCGTGATGGATATGGTTAGTTGGCCCTTCCCGATTTGTTAATAATTTATTTAAATTTGGGTTTCAATGTCTATTTGTATGTTTCACGGTATAGACTCATTTCCTGTAAATAAATGTAGTATTATCGACAAAAATGTAGTCACGCAAAAGCCTACTCGAAATTTTGATTTTGATTTTTTTGATTTCTCGCGCGACAGGAAGCATACGTCATAAAATATTGGGGGTGCCTGATGTATTTGTTAATTTTTCATTTAAATGAGACCTCTAAGGTGATACAGCTCAATAGCAAGAATTACATCATACGGCTATTCAAGTTTATTCCAGATCTTTCTCGTGAAGGAGGTCTTTGGCTGAGAGGTTGTATGAATAAATAAGTAACACGGACATTTTCAGGGACTGCGGATGTTGTCGCGAAGGAACCTAGGCCTCAATGGGTGTCTGGATAAGGGTGGTATGAAAGTTTCAGAGATGAGAGGTTAGAAGTGTAGGTAGTCCGTGTTGGAGATGGAAATCGTAGAATGCGCGATGATGTATTCACGCGGATGCTCGAGCTTTAGATCGCTTTAAACGGGCTCATTCTTAAGAAGGGTGGATCATGGATATTTAAGTTGCTGCAACATGCTGTTTTGCTGTCGGTTGAAACTCTAGGCCGGTCGGTATTGTGTTATAAAACTTTGTACGTTAAAATAGGGTATGGAGCAAAACTTGTATTATGTAGAAGAGACTTCAGCAGGCAGAGATATAATCGTGGTTCTTTACTGACTTCTAGATAAATGTAAGTGGTGAGTTACGACAACACTCAATGTTAGTGGGCCGAGCTACGTATAAGGGTGATTCCTATTTTACGGGACAATCGCTGTCCTTCATTGATAAATAATTTTCTGTTCAACTTTATCCAAAAATTATTTTTGTAGATTTTATGTGGTAACTAGGCCTACTCATGGCTGTCATAAAGTTCGGCTACTCTTCATTGTAAATGCCAGTAATTGATCGAAATGTACCCCTAATCTCATTGTCATGGTCTGTCCGTGAGTCAGAATTTGAACTTAATCCGAAATTTTATCCGCTCAAAGTAAGTTTTACCGGAAATATTTTAACTAGTATTTTTTTAGAATTAGTTACTGGATGTTAGCGCGCTTACAAGTGGGACTAACTTTTAGATAGTCTGTACGAATCAATTGCTCAAAGTTTGTCCCAAACCTTCTGTCTCATTGTCATGGGTTTGAAGGAAATCATCGTAGCTCTCTCAAATGAGGGCATTTTTTGGCAATTCAAAGTTTTTTCAGCGTTGGTAACCCTGCCCTTTGAGGAAACACCATGCTTCCGCCATTTCTATACAGTTGGGGCTCAAAAATGAAGTTAGCCGTTTGTAAAACAGGAGTGTACGTTTCATACTTCTCATTGTTATGGGCTTGAAAATCACTCTCAATAAAATCTTATTGATTCGTTTAGCATTCATTTTGGGATAGAGATGTAAAAACTCCATTTAATGCAAGTTTCAATTTCTATAAGTGTTCATTAGACTCCTAATTGCAGAAGGTTAATGTTGATTTCTCATTGTCGTGGCGATTTTAAACTTCATTGTTGTGGCTACACAAAAGCCGTCATGGCTGTTTGAAACAATTTTTTTTTTCAAGTTTGGTATTTGATACTAAATAAATACTAATATTAAAATGTGATACTTGTTCTAGCACAAAGTCAGGGACAATTGAAATCAGATATCTGTCTCATTCAACCTTACCTACACATCGTTTGCTACAGGCAAATCAGATTGGGGTTGATAATACCCGGCGCACAAAGCAACCCCTCCTTCAAGACCGGGGGGTCGTGTGGGTCATTGCATATCCTTGCCCCTGACCAAGACAATGCATCCTCAAGTAGGGTGTCCCAGGAGTTACGCACAATCCGACTCCTACGTGTTCTACAACTTGTTTTCAACCAAAAATGCTTCTTAGCAATTTTTTTCCAGAGGCCTCGTTTCCGAGTTATTCGCGATTTACGATTTTTACGTGTTTTCGATCTTTTGTCATTATAAAACTGTCATAGCACCCTCAATTTAGAAAATAGCTCAAATTCGGAAAGAGCGAAAATCTTCTATCTATTCGATGTCAGACATTTTTTTAAATTGCGTTGAAGATGCGCGATTGCTGCGCTGAAAGGCAGTTTTGTCAAATCTTGAAATCGCCTGTTTTTCATCTCGCCCAGAAATCCCATTAATGCTTGATGCAGAACTGTGCAGGCCTGGTAAAACGTGCGCCAAAATGTCAGCTTTCCAACGGTGTACCTAGTCGTTTTGGTTAACGGTTTTTAATAATATTTTTGGTTAACGAAATGGATCGCAATCAATCGTAAATGAACACAAACGATAGCCGTCTCTCGGCTCTTCGATTATCTTGACTTTGGCCGAACGCTGCTCACAAACAAACGGGTTTTTGCATCCGACAAATCTAACTTAAATCGTCACTTGAGAGGTCTGGCGTTGTCACCATTCGATTTAGCGAGAAAAGCTACGTATATCCCGCCTCCAACCTTTTTTCGTCGAGACTTTTGGAAAAACCTCAATTCTAACAGTAAACACACGTTTTTCTGCAGTTAAACACTATTTCCGTAACAAAAAATATTTTTAAAAACCAAAACAACTACACCGTTGGAAAGCTGACATTTTGGCGCACGATTTTACCAGGCCTGCACAGTTTTACGTCAAACATTAATGGGGTTTCTAGGCGAGATGAAAACCAGGCGATTTGAAGATTTTGACAAAACTGCCATTTCGCGCAGCAATCGCACATCGTCAATGCAATGAAAATATGTTTTCGGACATCAAATAGATATGAAGTTTAACGCTCTTTCCAACGGTGTCATCAAATTTGAGCTATCTCCAAAATTGAGGGAGTAATGACAGGTTTAACGACATAAGATCGAAAACACGAAAAGAATCTTAAATCGCGAATAACTCGGAAACGAGGACTCTGGCGAATAATTGCTAGGAAGCATTTTTGGTCGAAAATGAGTTGTAGAACACGTAGGAGTCGGATTGTGCATAACTCCAGGAACACCCTGTATATGTGTCCATTATAAATCAATAAGGTAGTGCCTTGATCTGAAGATCAGGGTTTGTGGAGAATCGATTGAAATCTTACCAGCATAGCAAAACTGGTGTTTCCCTCCAGGTCCACCGATCCTCGGTAGTATTCCACCTAATTTGAACCCGAGCTTGATTATTAGAGGGAGAAAGCCTTCGTCGTGTTCCCCGTACAAGATAGGTGGCCGCAAAGAAACCGTTCGGAGACAACCTGTTTTCAACACAAATCGTAGAATGAGGGATGAATTAGGAAGTGTGAATAATCGTGTGTAATCAAAGGCAGATAGGTTTCCAAATTACTAATGGCTTTAAATAGCAAAAAATCCAGAACTACCCAAGTAATGTTTTTTCATTTTTCTTTGATGATGTGTCTTTGAGTGGTTTCAAAGAAAAATGAGGAAAGAGCCCCTAATTTCAAGGAGTCGCAGATTTTTGTTTCTTGCCTGTCTGGCAGTCGACGCATCCTCCTATCTAGTTAGAGAAAAAAAGAATTTGAATTGAGGTATTTGTGCAAGTTAAATCTTAGATGCTTAAGATACTTAGATCAATCTGCAGATGTTTATGCTAAAGTGATCGGAGTCGAAAGCTTAATTTTGGATCCATCGACCACATGAGGTATGAAGCACCAACATCTCGCTATCAAGGGCAATATTTCTAAGCAGCACTTGCGCATCTCAAAATTAATAATCAACTTATTAAAATTCACATTTAATGGTCTTGATATTTGAAACGATTTGATCACAAAAATTCCTTTCATTATGACCACTCGAAGCACAGTATAAGTGAATGTCAACATGACTTTGAAGAGCGAAGCTACCTTCGGTTGTAGGATCAGGCTGAACTTTTCTAGACTTGGGTCATTCCTATTCGTTTTTCTCATGTCCGTGCTTGTCCTGATTCCTGATTACATTACTTGAAAAAGGAACTAGAATGATGGGTACAAATCCCATTATTTTGCACGTATGCAGTAAATTTATATAGAAAGGCAGAACATTTTTTCCGAAATCGCAAAGTAAAGCAAAATTTTCTAGGACCTCTTTCTCCTTCTGTGGACGTTACTCCACTTTATAGTTAGTTAGTTTACAAAATGATGATGATAAAGACGATTTGGGTGCAAAAACTATTTTACCTTTGTTGTGTTTTCTTCCATCGGCGTCGTTAACCAATTTTTCACCTAGAAATTTAGACCACGCATAATCACCGAATACAGCAAGTTCTGAGTTATCAGGCGGTCGGCTTTTTGATTCGGTCTCATTGATGATTAAACTGAAAAACGAGTTCCTGAAGTACGGTTTGACACATATTTCTGCCGTGCTGGTGTAGACCAAATACTCAATGCCATATTCCAGGCACAGTTGAATGACATTCTCTGTTCCTAAGGGAGTAAGCAAATTATAATTATGTCGTACAGTGCATGTATACAAATATATTGTTTCAATCTAAAGTAGTACGTGAAAAATACACCGATGTGAGTTCAAAAGACCACTTTAAAAGTATCCGTACCACGGCACGTGGTATGAGTTGGGAAAAGTGCGATGGATTTTCTCGAGTTGTTTGTCTCGGCTGTTCCTTGGTACTAACTCATCTGTCCTTCGAGACTCTTTCCTTATTCCCTATTAAATTATGATCAATTTATGTGACTCTTCTATTTCTCTCCCTCCACTTTCTTGAATTTGTATTTTTCCAAAAATTTAGTTATGTTTTTAGTTTCTCTCTGATGATGAACTCTTCGCCTTTGAGTAGGTTTGGGGGGGGGGAGTATGTGTGGTGATAAATTTAAGGGGAGAGTTGGTATGGAATTATTTGTGTAGTACTACGAAATTTAATCAATCGGTCTCATTATGAATAGCCAATAGTAGATTTTGTATCCGAATGCGACGATTGTTGGGAAATGAGAAACAATCAACAACTGTGAGGTGATGAGCCAACGCAAAAGTGGTCTCTTTTCCTCTGACACAGATTTTTCTGTAAAAGAAACAGATTTCAATATTACAGCCCAATAGACAATGCAGACTCAATCAACCTATCAACTCCAGTACGATTCATCTGGTTAAGATTCAGGTGGTGCGACGCCTTTCTTTGATCTGACATTAATGTGGGATTAAGGAATGATAATGACTTGAAAGTGTCAGGCGAAATTGAGAACCTACCTACACAAACATTGTTTCGCGAATTATGATTTAATCGCGTCACGTATCGCGTTGAATTACTGTGATTGGGAATTCCTCACCTTTCACGTTGATATCATTTAGTTTTTTCGATCCGACGGGAACTCATACGAGACATACGCAGCACAATGAAATACGGACCTCACTCCTTCAAAAGCTTTCCTGCAGTTTTCGTCTATCTCAGTGATGTCACCAATTATGTTGACTATAGGATATTTGGCTGGAAAATCTGGAAAATATAATCAGAAACTTGAAACAACGTGCATCAAACTCATCTTGTTAGGTTCTCAACTTTCAATACGACCGGTCGCTACCCTTCCCCGTCATGATTTTGAGTAATGAACAGCTGTTTTCATCACATTCTTTAATGCACCACCTATGTCAGTGTCGTTGATGTCTCTATTTGTATTTGTCCTTTCTCTGTATCATTTCACTAATTTCATTTCTTCGTCGATTCATGAGACACAAATGCAGAGAGACGTGTTCCTGCAGACATCAGGGGAGCCAAAATCATGTTGGGATCAACGTTGAGGCTTCATGAAATCGCCAAGACGGAAAAATAGTAGGCGCTGCATGGTGGATAAAACCTCGCTACGTTATTTTTCTTACGGAAAAATATGGTGAATAATCAAACTCCCAAACACACCCACCTAAACTCCTAATGGTTACGCACATTTACTCTCTGAAGCAGTCCACGTCCGCCCTCCAAACCCCACCATACCAAAACCCATACACCCCCATGTTCATACACCAAAACCCATACACTTTAAAATATAATACACAGGAGACCAAAAAAACCGGCGCACTTCAAAATCAACAGCTGTCTGGGTTTCTAAGGGTTTGCACCACAATAAAACGGTCGTCATCAGGATCTGTCGCCCTTGGACGCACTGATCCCGGCCTTCTGGTGTAGCTACCAGTTTCACGGTACCTCTGAACTGCCCGTTGAACCATTGTTTCAGGCAGCCCAAGGGCCCTGGCCGCATAACGTTGGCTTCGGCCGTCCTCAATCAATGCAACAAGTCTTGCGACCACACACCCGTCTCAAACCATTTAAACGGCAGGTAAACTTTTTAAAAACTTTCAAAATTCAAAAGGAAAAATATCGAGAAAAATGTTTTAAAAAGGTACAATGACAAAAACGGCTTGTGTCGACCGCACTGAAGGCAGACTGTTGAAAAGTCATCTTTCGTCCTTCAGGCTTCTATCGTGAATTCAAGACGGACTTACGGGAAAAAACTGAATAGTTGAAGAAAAACAGGGATGGACCATGGCACATAATCTCTTTTAATCTTGTTATTAACTCAACTATTTACTCAAACCCAACTGTTATCGAGTTAAACTGTTCTCTTTGGAAACAATTCAACTGCGCCGGTCTTTTTGGTCTCCAGTGTATTTTGCCGCAGTAATAGAAAAAGTTATCACTATCTACTCGAAGCAATCAGTTGGTACTTAACAACTACTTTGTTTATGATATGGATGGATTGAGCTGTCTATCTAGGGATCTCTCAAGACCTTAAATTAGAGAAACAGTAGATATTTATGAAATCCGCACTGGATAAAGAACCCATCCCTGGTGGAATCGATCGGAATGTGCAATTCGTCGGGGATGTGTATATTTGTGTGTCAAAAAGATGGTCTTAATCGGAGCAGCTCAAATAAGTCGATATACATATATCGATTTCAACCCTTGCACAAATCGCCGCTTCAAATGAACGGGTACGGCTCGTTGATAGGTCCGCAGAGAAGACGCACCTCCTCCCTATAGCGGTTGGAGTGATCACGACTGTATAGTCAAAACTTGTTGGACCTGTTTATACGTGATACCCACCGACGAGATGATGTGTATAACAACAATTTTACAATAATTATTTGTTAATAGATGTGCAATTACGCAATTAAATACAGCCAGTTACAATGAGAGAAATAATTAGTCACCTATAAGAATTACTCACCGAACTTATTTTTATAGGGTACGCGATCGAGGATCCGAATTTCGCTGATCTGTCTGTTTTGTTCGTTGAGAATTCGAATAATATGTTGTCCAAGGAATCCTGAACCACCTTTGGAATAAATCGATATTAATATAATTGGTTACAAAGACACTTTTAGGGCGGTCGATTGTTAAAAATCACTAAAAATAATCACAATTGTTGAATTTATATTTTAGCAATAAATTGATAATAAACAAAAATAAATGATATTAATAAACAAATAATTATCAGCTGTGGAAAAGGACATTAAAAATTAAAATAGCAACGTATGCTGAAAAGCAAACTTGAAATTCATTAATATATACTACTAGGTTTGTTACTTTTTGAATAGTGTGTGGATGCTCGTTTCATTGTTAGTAGGGGCGTCGCTTTCAGGTTCGAAAATTGATTTTATTTGCTTTGGTTGAATTTCTAATGGATTTGAAATCTTTCCCGGTCGATTATGGGTCACATTACTAAGAAAATATTTCCTCAGTGGCCTATACCAGCAAAATCCTCGGAAAAACACGTTTTCGGCACTGTTTTCGCGGAAAGATTTCGCTCCGAATCGTCCATGCGTGAGGAGTTATCGGGCTGGTTAGACTAAGAACCAAATATACCGCTTATAGAATCCATATAACGGATTTTCAAAAAATGTAGTATATGGCCTTTTGTCCCTTATGGACTTTGCAGATTTCAAAACGTAAAATACATAATTGGAGGTGGTTGGAAAACAATTTCTTTGGTACCCATACGATTACAAAGGCTTGGAAAAATCAACTAAAATTTTTATTGGAACAACAGGAAATTGTTTAAAACGATTTTTGTTGCCATAAAGTTGAGTTATTGATTTCTTTGAACACAAAGTGCTCAAATTTAAAATCAATACAACGTGCAATCTTGTTAACTAAGGGCGGATTTCACCAAAGTTTTTAATCAACGTTTACCACATAAATCGGAGTTCTCAGCTGTTAAACAAAGATGTTCGGTTTCACCTGCTCCGGTTCAAATAAATCAGCCATCAAACGCGATAAATCAACGATTAAAACAAACCAATCGTATTTGTTTGGTTAGCGCCCCTCAGTATACCAGTTCTTTTCACCATGTTTCTTTCCATTTAATAATTCTGTTTTGCTTCGTTTTTTTTTCATTACGTGATTTCTGCTATTTTGTGTTCTTTTTCGTTAGTTTTATATTTCGGTAATGTCTTCATACCTAATGAGCTATTCGCGTTATTGGTTGTTTTGGCTGTTTCAATGGTAGAACAAAACAAGAAAATGAAAAAATATCGATTTAAAAAATATGAATTCATTCCCATATCAACATTTTCACCTTTAAAAATGAGATTTTCAAAGTCAGATGAACTCGGATTGGTCTGGGAGCAACCCCAGTAAGTTTTTAGTTCAAAATTACTAAAAAATGACACCTCACTTGTCAGTAAAAAACCGAAAAAAACCAACCCCTTTTTGACCAGTTTGGGGACCATAACATCTATGCTGGTAATGCGTTCGGGTTAGGCCAAAGAACGGATTTTTGACATCAATTCTATGATCTTTTATGGGCCAAACGGTGGAAGACGTACGGACATTGCAGATTTGAAATCTTGAATTTTGAATTTGTTTTTCAAATTTTCACGCACCTTGAAACGTAAAGTGACTATGTTTGAGGAGGGTTATGATAATCTTTCTGTACGATTGCTAAGGCTTATTATTGAAAATTTAGGGAAATTCGTTCATCCAACCATTCCGTGACTGGAACTATTTTTATAAGTAAATGTTTTGAAATTTTACTGGTTTCGTGTGCTCAAAATGTATTGTCCGATGAATTCGACCGCTCTTCTAGAATGCTTATTTTTATATTTCAACCTTAACGTTATGGTCAAGAACATATTAATTTTCAATAGTACATACCTTATTGTATTGTAACTTACCAGTGACCAGTATAGCAGCGGAGTCCATATCTCATCCAAACGATTCGGTATTGAAGTCACTACTGACTTGATTTGAAGAAAGTTGTAGGCAGTACCGACCTAAACAGCTATCCTATTCCGTACGTTTTCTATTTCGAAATTACGAAGTCTGTACTCCCTCGGGCTTTCTTGCGAACGTTTGTTGCGACCACGATCAGATAACGTCTCAAGTATCTATATCTACCGACATCAAAATGCGAATGTCTCAATCATCGGTTCCGCTATTTAACCTCAATAGGAATCAATACCTATATACATTACGGTAATGATTACCTAAACGTTGGATGACGATGTAAATACAGACTGAAACACTAACACAGCCGATTCCAAATGCGAATATCAAAACATCTTTTGTGCAGAAATTTACAGGATTGATCTAAGTAGTACACCTGCTGGTGGGCGATTATTGAATGCGAAACTTCGAGACCTAACAATACTTATACGTTGCGACCTCATAACTGTTTGTGACACACCTCATGCCCACCAACCTCGGGGAGAGGATGAGTGAGATTCGTAGAGGATAAGCGAATTACTCAAACGACAAATGTGTTCCGGAGTTGATTTGTGACTTATAAATAGTTAGAAACTTTCTTTTAAGAAAATGTGTGATCAAGATTTTCTGATGACTTGATAAATATCAGTTATTCGGGCATCGATGGTTGTTGCGTTGGTCTCTTCCATTCGGCTTACAAGATTGAATCTTCTTTTAAGGTTATGAAATATATTGTAGGCCAAAGACTTCCTGAGTAGCGATTCTGTCAAAGACAATAGTACGTTAGACGGTATATTGTTGAATTGCGAACTTCAGTTGTCTATCACAGAGAACACATTGTGCTTTGTGATGTTAATACACAAATAAAAATGGTACTAATTCATGTTTTGATTCCAAAAATAGAAAAAATTAAAATAAAATAATGCTTAAATTTAGTGAAATTTGCCCGTTCTTCAGTACCAACGGATCCCATTTCTGGGTTCAAAAGTAAAACATGCATTTCAGGGACTTCCCTATCTCCGGTTTTATGTGATCACAATTATGAACGATCGTTTTATTAGTCGACTATAATCCATTTATACAAAATTAATTCCCCCCAACCTTCACCTCCTCTCATAATGCAAATTTGAAACTCATTTGAAATTTATGATTGTTTGAAGGAAAAAAAGTGCAAATGATTACATAGAGGATTATCGTTTCTTTCTTGAAAAGCCCTTCTAATTGAATCAACGATTTATGTATATGACATAGTCTGTGGTACATTACTTGAACTCGGAATCTCGCTCCTTCAAATCTTCAGTTACGCCCAAGGGTTTTTTTTTAAATTTGTTTTTCGTACCAAA
This sequence comes from Creontiades dilutus, assembly GCA_031894815.1. NCBI lineage: Eukaryota > Metazoa > Arthropoda > Insecta > Hemiptera > Miridae > Creontiades > Creontiades dilutus. The sequence goes on along the minus strand of JAVIWC010000437.1, from coordinate 1,472,048 downwards.
TTATAAGCAACATTATTCTAATATATGGTTGGCGTACATAAAAAAACGCTGCCAATTCTTTCACTGGGGTTTATTATTCAATTGGCTTGCGTTCATGATTCGAATTTCTACTAAGCTTTGGAGTGTGCGTGTTTCACAGGTGATAGAGCGATTATTGAATTTCAGGAGAAATGCATAGAGCACGTAAATCTGTTCTCAACCAAAATACCTATTTGGATTTATCAGTTGATCATATTTATGTGCCTCCTGAAATTCAATAATCGCTCATCACTAAACATGTGCACACTCCAAAGCTTAGTAGAAATTCAAATCATGAACGCAAGCCAATTGAATAATAAACCCCAGTGAAAGAATTGGCAGCGTTTTTTTTATGGTTATCAGAATACTTCAACCCGTGTATCGGCTACAAATCCTTTTAGGAGTTCACTCCAGTATCCACATTACTACATCACTACGTCACTAGGTTACTGATATCAACACAAAAACAATAATAAACCAAAATAACGCGAATGTTGGCACCATAAATCGGGCCATAGATCGGGAATGGTTTGACCTACGGACCTGGGGAGGGGCTCATTCGATTCCTCGTGGAGTGTTCTTCAAAAAGAGTACAAATTTAGGCCGCCTTGACTTTTTTTGAGGTTTTTAGGGATTTTACAAAACTTTGACAACCCTTAAAGGGCACTTTAAATTAAGTGTGAGAGCTGGCTCAAGAATTGGGTCGTCGCCGGACCAACATGGATTTTTCCTGAAAATTTCAGCTTTTTTGCTTAAGCCGTTTGGGAGAAATCGTGCGTACGGCGGACAGACGGAAACATTTTTATTGCAGATTCAGATTATACACCCTTTTTTAGAGAATTTTTTTTCAAGAGTGATTACAATGGTTTACTTATTATTGAATAATAAACCAAAAATGTAAGATACACTTAGTCCCGATATTGGCACTTTATGTTGCTCACACTAAGTGGCTTGGTTCTCTTTAGTCTTCTTAGCAGACCCTCTGTGTTGAGAAGCTGGACTACATCCTCATTTACACGATCTTGTAGCCTCAAGAGGTGATGCGTGGCTAGGCTTCGAATGACCTCATTGACAGATTCGTCGGCCCATCAGTCAGTACATTTTTCTGAATTCGATCATAAGCTCAGCTTTTTTTTCTTGACGTGGGACTTCCACCTTAGTTTCCAGCATTTTTTTGTTTTTAGCGTCGAGTGTCATTCCAAGGTATTTTGCTTCATTAGCATATGGTATCGCTTTGTTATGGAGAAAGGATGACACATAGTTGATCCTTCTGTTAGTGAAATCGACATGACTTTGTCTCATTTATTCTGAATCTCCATCTCACTGTCCAGTCATTTATGCGGGAGGCAGAACGATTTAACTTGGTAACTCATTCAATGTTAGTTTCCCAGTCGCTATAATTGCAGTATCATCCGCAAACGTAGCGAGGGTATTACCTTCAGTCTCGGGTAAGTCAGAGGTGTAAAGCAGGTACAGAACACTCAAGGTGAAAATATGTAGACTGCCCCCAGCCACGCAGCCTAACCCATAGCAGACGTTGAACGGGCTCTGCAGTCCTAACCGATTTTTCAAACGATTGCACATCAACCCGAGTGGACCCATTCGATTCAGGGAACTAATTTCTATTCGAATCACACAAAAAACTATTCTCTCACTTTGTTAAAAAGTTAATGAGATTTAGATTTTCTGATTAATAAATCCTTAAATGTAATCCGATATTATTGATTGATCAAGATGCCGAAATTCCTGGCACATCCCGGATTGATTTTAAGCCGAATTTCGTTAACTTTGGTCCAGCAGTTTCAGGGAAAAGCTTCGGACGGCGGAAGGACGGTTTTATTTTCTTTATTCCATTCTTTAAATCAACTAGGCTTGAAACGTGAACCAACAATTTTCGAGGAAGGGTTAACAATTTTTGTTTCTTGACCGATTACAAAGGTCCATAATTTAAAATAATAAACTAAAATAATAGCGAAAATCGTCTGAAAATTTTACTTTGGATATCAATTAATTCTATTGGCTAATACTACCTTCATCCCCTCTTCCGACAGCAAATTTTTTTTCAAACGCTTGATTACCCAGAGGTTTATTAGTTTCTGCATTAGAATAACAATTCTACACAAATCGCAGATCTATGTATATTACGCATAATTATTTTAGAATTAACAAGAGTCAACGATTCCCTATTTATTTATATACGGGCAAGCCCAATTCACGATCAACAATACATTCAAACGAGCGTAATATAATAGAAATTAAGAAAACACAATATACAGGGGGAGGGTTACAAAAACATGCAACATTTCAATTAACTAATTATGAATTTCATGGAGGATGAAGAAATTAAGGATTTCCATATCTTGTAGTAGCATTCTAGATACCATAAATAGAGGACCATATTTCAGCACGTTTGATCGATTAGGCACGAAACTTGCCAAAAGGGCTTCAGAAAGTCAGAAAAAAATAGTGAACATAAAGCGATGTATCGCTGTTACTCCCTCCATTACACCTTCTACTCCATTACTCCACATTTACTCCCACTTTCATAATGGAAATTGAGAGTTATGAAATATGTTTAAATACTAAGCCAAAATCTTGACTGTCCAACAAAAGATTGTCTTGAACCGTTCGAGAATTCTCGTTAGAACAGCTATTGGAAAGATTGGCTATTACCAATCCTCATCCTATCAGCAAAAGTAAGTAAACGCGAGGTTTGCTGATCGACTTGACTGAAATTGGGATCGAAAATAATGAGACTCACGAAAATGGGTTGAGCCTAAGTACTGTCAAAATATGCCGTAAGAACACGTTCTTTTGCCTAAAAAATAAAATTTTAAATAAACGGGATTTCTTTTGTTTGATTTTATTAGTTTCCTGTCTTTCGAATTTACGATTACAGTAAAGATCTATATCAAGTTGATACGATTAATATTAGGATAATCTACAACAGGCTATTGACAACAGAAACAATTAACTTTACAGAGGAACGAAATAGTAGAGGAAATAGTAGGTGTTTCTTTTCATTCTCTGGTTGACCGCTTATTCAATCTATCAACCTTTTGTGTTAGATATAATTCTTTAGTTTTGTGGAGACGTCTTAGGAGAATCATATCCAAACTAGTTCCTAAAATGAAAACAAGGCGTTAGACGACGAATAGAAGAGTTGTCGCGCGCCGAGGGATCTGAGGATTTTGTTGGTATTCATTGGTTCACGCTCGGACGTACTCATAACGGCTATGACGCGATGCGGAATGACGCGGTATCGACAGCGTGGGGTCCACGTCATACATGAAAGAGTTTTCACACTCCGATGATGGGCTAGCACTCAGTGAAGCGTTTCTGACGACCTCCCACTTCCCATCAGTTGATGTTAAACCTCTGAGAATGATAGACAAGGGACAGATTCCGATTGAATTGAAGAAGGAATTTACTAGTTGCTCTTTTAGGGTGTGGGTACCTCTCGTCAATGCGATGCTTGAGTAATTTGTCGTGTTTCATACTCCGAAGCCGAAATCTATGATGTAGATTTGGCCGCATGGCAAAAACCTACACTGTTGAAATTGGATGACCCGAAGATCGAGAAGTGCTACACTTAACGGTGGGAATTCAAAACAGATAAGACTCACATTTTGTGAGGTGAGTGCATTTAAGTAATAAACTTAAACTTAATAATTGAAAATATAAAATTCCTTTAAATTGTCGGAGATTCTGTTTCGAACGTAACGTACATAAAACATACGTGTTTAATCAATATTTGCCTAAAATAGTAAAGATTTTCAAAGTTTTTCATTCAACATCCTGTTTTGGAGCTTTCAAACGGATAATCGAAACGATTGGAATTGGATCTGATTTGTCACGAACCGTGTTGTGTCAAACCACGTCATTCGTATAACAATGACGTCAAAATATGCCAAAATATTAGCGCAACCTGTCTGTGATCTAGATTATGTTGAACTGTCGGCAGAAAGATCTTGACGAGAGCTTTTTAAAAAGGTTTAATGTAAAGGGTGTCAAAGGGCGTCGGGGTGTAAAGGGTATTGGAAGTGACCAAAAAACCCGTGCAAATATAGCTAAATGACATCACATAGGATCGACCTCATCACCGCACCCGCCTGCGGAAACCACACGTCCGTCAACTATGTCGTAAATGGATTTTCTTAGTTGCTTTTTGTCCAGATAATTTGGAATTTTAACTGAAATCTGTGGTCAGGTTTATTAAAAGCATAGAATTCGATTGTTAGATCAAGAATGCAAACATTCCGACACATGAAATCTGCAAATTAACGCTTTTATTGAATTGCATTCCGTCCCTGGGATAGCGGCGGCCGTCGTCACCGTCTTCGAGCTCGGGACACCTCAATGTCATTAGCCCTGGAAATCAAGGGTAGCAGGACTCGGAGAGAGGCCGGATCTGGGGTTTATTGTCTGAGCAGGTTAGTGGGGAACTGCACCAGCTTACCAAACCTCAGCTTCTTCCTCGTATGACGTAAATTCCTTTTCTTTATATTAGTTCATGTTGAGATGGTTTGGAATTTTTTTTAGAAACGTATGTTCGAAGATTTTTAAGGGCTCTCAATTAGATTCTTAAATCAAAAATGCGAACTTCCGACTCGTAAAATGTGACCATTAACGCTTTCATCGGAATTTTATTCCGTTGTTACGTCTTAGATATTTGTTTTATCCGTCCCTGGGATAGCGGCGGCCGTCGTCACCGTCTCCCGAGCTCGGGACACCTCAATGTCATTAGCCCTGGACATCAAGGGTAGCAGGAACCGGAGAGAGGCCGGATCTGGGGTTTATTGTCAGAGCAGGTTAGTGGGGAATTGCACCAGCTTACCAAACCTCAGCTTTTTCCTTGTATGACGCAAATTAGTTCATGTTGAGATGGTTTGGAATTTTTTCTAAAAAAGTATGTTCGAAGATTTTTAAGGGCTCACAATCAGATTCTTAAATCAAAAATGCGAACTTCCGACTCATGAAATGTGACCATTAACGCTTTCCTCAGAATTTTATTCCGTTGTTACGTCTTAGATATCTGTTTTATCCGTCCCTGGGATAGCGGCGGCCGTCGTCACCGTCTCCCGAGCTCGGGACACCTCAATGTCATTAGCCCTGGACATCAAGGGTAGCAGGAACCGGAGGGAGGGCGGACCTGGGGTTTATTGTCGGAGCAGGTTTGCCGGGGGTGGCGCCACTGCCTAGCGACCCCCAGGCGGCCGGGTATAACTACCCCCTTAACGTAGCCCCCTTTCCACCGTTACCAACCCTCCCGTTTTCTCCCCCGTTTGCCGCTCCCGGCCAACCACCCCCGGCAGTCCGTCCCGTTTTGCACTAGTAAGCTCCAGCTTGCCGTCGCCTCAACATCTTTCCGCCTTCCCCGGCTCCTTCTGCTCCTTTTCCTGGTCCTGACAGCGGTCGCCCTGTCGTCTCCAAAGCTCTCATTCAAAGTAAGTCACTAATAATTTCTTCAAGAACCAACCTTAGATACAAACAATTCGACATTTCCCCTATATATGAACTTTCAATATCGCCTGTCCCAAATGTTTAACTTCAACATCTAAGCGGTGTAGAGTGTAACTATTTACTATAACTCAAGCTATGTTTATCATGAAATTAATAATAATGCATGACATTCCATTCCAAAATTTGACCTCTCCTGTATGCAATAAACGTTCAACTGTAAATAAACTGAATAGCCCTCAATCACTTACTCCTTGTCTAGATTCCTACAAATGTTATAAAAACTTGAAAAACATGCATTTCTTCACACATCCGTACCACCAATATTCCCAATGTTTCAATGTCTTCATATTCCCGTATGTTAGATGTCTTGAGATCATGTTTCTCTTAATAAGCAGAATCATAAAGTATACATATTTTGTTTTTGTTTTTAATAAACATATATTAACGGAGAATGACGTTTTTAAAGAGTGTTGTTTTTAATGTTCTAGCCGATTGAATCATGTAAATAAGTTGCATGATTATATTTTATTTAAAATATTTGCTGTAACTATAAATGCGTCTTAATCTAGACATTGTAATAATGACAAGTTTTGAATTCCCACGAACGGGTTCAATTCTGTCCCCGATACCAGACTCGGGACGGCGTTTCCTTCCCGAGGCCTTATTGCGGGTTTCAATTTCCCGGGGGGAGAGGAAACCGGAGGAGCTCGCGTTTTGCAGCACGTGGAGCAAACAAGAGACCCCCGTAGGCGGTGCAGAAGTGAAGAGGAGGTGGCTTCGGGAGGTGGCTGGCGTCCCGGCTTTCTTTGATGGGCTGCGCGTCATGAGAATTCCGGGAGACGGAGGCGAGCGCGAGCCCGTCAAACCCCCAGCCATATTCCTGCAAGGCTCTTTGAGAGCATAAGCGCATGTCTACGAAAGACTTTGCGAACGCTATTGTGCTTGAGGTCCCTGGGAACCTCAAATTCCTGGGTCGCAAAGCAGCGGATAGTTGTTAACGAGCGTCATCTCATTGTTTCAGCTACGAGGCAAACCTGCTTCTTCCACTCAACCTATAAACTGTTTCAAACCCAATTGAGGTATAATGATATTTGTTCATGTTTTGGGTTAAGTTTTTTGATATTCGGCAGGTCATCAAAAACTCAGCCGTATTCCTACAGGTATCTTCGGGAGCGTATGCGCATGATTACGAAAGACCATGCGAACGCCATTGTGCTTGAGCTCCCTGGGGATCTGGAATTCCCGGGTCGCTTCGTTGGCGTTCAAAGATTAAAACGCCATCTCTTTGTTAGAGCCTCAACGTGAACCTCCTTTCACTATTCAATATATCAACCACCAAAGATGGTCACGAACTATTTAGGTTCTAAACTCTCTGGTTTCCCTGCAAAGTGATATGGGAGCTCGCGGTTGTCAAATCATTCCTCCGGCTTTAGGGAGTATGAGTCCATGTCTTTGCAAACACATTGTATTTGGGAACCTGAAAATAATGGGTCACATAGCAACGGATAGTTGGAAATGAGCTATATCTCACCGTTTCAGCTCCTAAGCAAACTTCCTTTTTCCACTCAACTTCTAAACTGCGTCAATGCTAATTGTGACGTAATCTTGAATAAATTAATTCTGTATTATTCGATGTTTTGGGTGAAATTCTGGAATATTTGGGATGTGGTCCCCGGCCTTCAAAAACAAAGCCGTATTCCTGCAGGGTACTTAGGGCATACGCGCATGACTACAAATGACTATGCGAACGCTATTAAGCTTGAGATTCCTGGGGATCTAGAATTCCCGGGTCGCTTCGTTGGCGCTCAGTGGTTAAAACGTCACCCCTTCGTTAGTGCCCCGGCTTGAACCACGGCACACGGTCACGAACTATTTGGGTTTTCAACTCAGCCACATCCCCGCTAAGAGATATGGGAGCGTTAACGCATGTCTACGAAGACTTTGCGACCCTCCCCTGAGAACCTCAAATTCCCGGGTCGCATAGTAGCGAATTATTGATAACAGAGTGGCATCCCTACTAGGCAAACCTACATCTACCGTTCAACATTGTAACAGATTCAAAACCGGTTGTGAAGTAATAATGAATTAATTACTTCATTATTATTCGATAAACACATTTCACGTGCACAACACTCATTTTGTAACACTTTCACGAACCGCAGGTTTTGGGAGGATGGGTAAACGCGAAAGGAGTTGTCCCTGGGAACCTCAAATTCTCATATCACGTAGCAGTGGATAGTTGCTTTCAAGCGTTATCTTGTTGTTAGTTACACAAGCCGAACTTAATAATTATTATTCCATTTGACCCACAAACTGTTTCAAAGCCAGTTGTGAAGTAATAATGAACAAATTACTTTCATATTATTGCGCGGTACTTAATCGGTCCAGCGATTTCGGTGAAACTCCGACATATTTTAGACGCGAAGAACTGAAAGAAGTCAAATTCAAACTCCAGCCGTATTCCTGCAAGCCCTTAGCTAGCATACGCGCATGTCTACAAACGACTTTGCAAATGTTATTGCGCTTGAATTACATGGAAATTTGGAATTCCCGGGTTGTATTGCAGCGGGTAATGGCTAACAGAGATTAGAGGTAGGTAACCTGGTTTTAACGCTCAACTTATACACAACCTATTTCGCGTACCCTCAGCAAGAGTACAACTTTCATGATGTCACTGTGTGTAAACATTAAATTCAGCAATATTTGGGATTTGAACCCAGCCACATTCCACCTCGTAGTGAGTGAGAGGGGGGGTACTGGAACCGGACTGGAGAGGATGGGATATAATTACAGTAGTTCATGGACATTTATTTCATTTTTTTGGGCCCTTATTTTCTCTCCATGGCCCTGGTCACGTTACGGTGATATGCTCGTGTCTACGAATGAATTTGCGAACCCTGTTGGGCTTCACGTCCCTGGGACTCTGAAATTCCCGGGTCGCATAGCACCGGGTAATTGCTAAAACAGATTTGAGCGTCATCTCTCGTTACTGCCACCAGACCAACCTGCTTCCATCGCTCAACGTATTAACAGTCTCAAAGTCATATCGATGAATAAATACTCCCGTATTACTCTTTTACAATTTGATTTTAAACGTTGTCCTTCCTCGAATTTCAACGTTTTCTGTTTACATCCGTGGTTTTCTCGTGGATTCGGTCTGAAAAGCATCTTGGGTTGTCCCACACCCACCGGATTGTTGATAATATGGCGACCTATCAATATAGCAGATTCTTGTAGACGAAGTTTTGCCCTTTTGGTAGTGTCCCCAAAAACATCCCCACTGCTAAAATCGTTATTTATAGGAAAACACTGTTTGTAATATTTAATGTTTTTTATGAGTTTTCAGAAACGACAAATTACACGAAAACCCGAAATCAACTTGTTTTTTGAAATGGGAACTCCCACTTTTCATTCCGCATTCGGATTCTACCCTCAGTTTCATGAAAATTTGACTCCTCAACCGATTTGTTTTGATCGCACGCGAATCACTCAGTAAGCACTCAAAGAAGCGGAACTGCAAGGTTGTGTCGAACTGTGGATTTACGAAATAATATTGTCACATATTATGTGACAATTGATATTGCAATTAGTTTTTCAGGCTAATCACATCTGTTTGAGGGCATTATAAACTAGTTATCAGCGAAAAATCAATGTTTTTCGTAGGGAAATGACCTTTTTTAAGTGCTAACCATCTCATCTAATTGAAAACCTTTTCAGTAAATTCCCCTTTTTCACGAATGGGACTCACAAAAATTGCGATTGATTCGTTTTATTAGATTCAGAATGTGTGTCTAAAAGCTCAACCTCCGAATTACCATAAGCTTACGCGACCTTTTGTCAGCACCAGGAGTTCGACCAGAACGAACGGAGATCAGATGGTGGTTTATCACCCCCGGACTCTGTAATTTTAATTACTCGGGGATGAAAAAATTTAATGGAAAAGACCCATTACCGTGGAAAGAGGTTTTCAAGTGGACAGGATGGTTAAGCCCTTGAAAAAGGCAGGCTTTCCGTTGAAACAAGTTGATTTTTTATTGAAAGGTTTATAAAAATGCAGCCCAATCAGGGAATAGACATTACCATGTAATTAACCGTAAAAAAACTAAAATAACGTGTCTCACACGCGAGACTTTGTACATCCGCATTTTGGCGCCCATCTTTAGCGCTTACTGAGTGGGTTGGGTACGATTAAAAATAACCGCTTGAGGGGTCTAATTTTCATGAAATTGAGGGTAGGATCAGAAACTGAAATAAGTAGATAGCAATTTTTTAATTTCTAAAATCCTCAGCAAAAAAACATTTCGTTTGAAAAAAAAATTATTTTCTTTTCCCACATTTGGATTGATAGAGAATTGTGTATAAAGATTAAAACGTCAACTCGTATGCAATTTTATTGTTGAAAGATAAAATTGAACTCTGTCTACTTTGTTCACGATACGTCCTCTGGCGGGCTTTCTTCAGATATTGCCACTACTTCAGTATAGTTATTTTGATGGCTTTTCGTCTCTCTTAAAGGGAGCAGTCGTTGTCTCTAGAATCAATTTAATAACGTCGAACATTTGTTAATACAAGAATTTAGTTAGATAGGTAGGAAATATATTGTTAGTTTACAGGATCATAACACCCCAACACCTTTACCACTAGTACTGTTAAAGGGAGGGATGCTATTATTGGACTTTTTGATGAGAATTCTTTAAAAAATTTACTTATACAGTTTATAGGTACTACCCGTTTATTACAATTAACTATTGGCTGGTTAATGGTTAAGCATATAGTAACTAGAATTGATATCACAATAGACTGCCAAACTCTCGAATCACACTTTTTATAACCCGGTACCTGATTTGTAGGCCGTCCTGGCTGCATCGATGCCAACGTCTTCTCAATTTGATCAAGTCGGGACTGAGTCTCATTCCATCCTTTAACACTTATTTCCGCTTCATCTTCCTCATCAGAACATTCACCGTTTCTGTTTACAGGCTCCTTCGATCGCTCACCTCTCAGCACCTATACGTGTCAAAAAAAAAAAAAAAAAAAAAAAAAATAAAATAGAAAATAATAAATAAATAAAAAAAAATAATAATAATAATAATAATTTTCTCTTGAGTTTTTACACTCATGGATTTATGATATGAATAGATAACAAAATTGTATACCGTGAGCTCACTCCCACGTGGAAAAAGTAAATACAAATGTACAAAGGATTCCTCGATAGAAAACAATATCAATCATTAAATGGATACCTGTTAATTCATGTCAGTCTTGGGTTGAAGGATTAAAACGATACGGAAAGTAAAAGTTTTGCTAATGATTCCACTTTATTGTTTCTGTACTATTAATTCTATCCTATTCTACTTGAATCAGCGATGTATTCTTGTGTTGTGTATTATCACAATGAATGCGGATGTATCCGTATAGTCATAGCCCCTTCCTAACGCTCACAAAATGGTCGAGGGCAATGGAAAGCGGGTCGGAGACGTTTGTATCGTATTCAGTAGGCCTCTGGGACCCGTTCGGATTTTGGTATCATACCAGTTTGAGTGAGATGCATAGGCCATTGAGTAAAATTCACGTGACATTGTGCTTCCAACACCCACCGCCCTTGGTGGAAAGACCCCAAGTGACGTAAAATCCAAGTTCGTGAAGATCCAGTTTACCGAAATTTTTAAAATGGGATTCCAAAACGATTTTACCACAGTAGCCACCACAGGGGCCGATGGATCAGATTGCTGCTATAAATACTAGGAAATACTAATAAGTATTTCTTGAGTACGAACGATTTATATCCTCCAAATAGCAAAACTAAGAACAAACACTTTCCTTTACATAGAAAATATCACAAAATTTATTAATTGAAAATCATGGTGTATCTGCCGGCACTAAACGAAATAGGCGTGTTTTGCGGGTTCCATACTTCGATCACCGCTGGTCAGGGGTGTATCCATACTGTCATATGTTCCAAAAACGGTAAAAAATACGTCATACTCATCACAAATGCAACCAAGTACCTTCCTTGAACAGAAAAACATGTCTTATATCAAGTTGTTTACCATTTTTCTACCGTCAGGGAGGCTGGTCACTGTTTTGGAAGCTGCATTCAATGTGTTAAGCGTAATCTGTCGTACATTATCTTAGCTCGACACCTCCCTTCTCCATATACTGCAATTGCATTCTATATTGCATAAAAAGAGACCCCGCCCATACTTCAGCTCGGTAGATCGATTATCTGTTCAATCTGCTCTAAGCTGCTGATAACACTGCTCTACAAAAAAGTAACCCAAAAGTTGCCGTTCTTATTTGATCATGGATTGGGGTTTTCGATGGTGCTATATCCGTTGTCCGTTTTTTCCAATCGGACGATTTTTGAACGTGTTTACGGTTTTTATTGCAATTTCACGGTGTACTTTCCTGGTCGTCACGAATTTCGTCCAAAAAAATTGGGGATACATTTTTAGGAAATTTCAAGCTGAATCCAATTGTGAATCAAATCGTTATTCACGTTGATCCAAACCCTAGTGCGAATTTCACGAAAATGATAGGATAACTCTGATGAGTTTTCCAAAACAATCGGAAGCGCTTTGTGCAGGAGGTTCAAGCCGCTTTCATACGGATCATGTTTGAGCGTTTCCACCTTCAGCATTTCACAGACCTTACCAATATACCTTGTGTGGAACTTAGGGTTTTTTCTTTATTCAACTGTAGCCTATTTAGGTTTGTTCAGGAATATGGCTGATGGTTCGGTCCATAGCATTAGCTTCACAAATGACAACCCCGTTTACCACTGTCGCAAGGCTCCCACACAGATTTTACAAACAATATCAAAAAGCAAAAATGAAATTGAGGCATTTTAGTTATCAGCTCGAAAGTTGGAGTGAACGCTCACAATAAACGACGGAGAGTCTAAACTTTCAAGTGGTTGCCCTCGAAAATTTTTACGATATCCATTGGAGTCTATAAAAACCGAAATTTTGGTGGAAGATGGGAAAACAAATCAATTTCTGCAGTTTTCCAATAGGTTTTTTCGGGAGATTTGAAGGTTTTGGATCAATATGGAGAAAAATGGGGTCAAATCGGGAATTAGCTTGAAATTTCAACAAAATTCTAGCCCCATTGTAGGTAACTGTTTTTGACGAAGTTCATGACGATCATAAAAATACACCGTAAAGTTATAATAAAAAACCATAAAAAATCGAAACAGTCGCCCAATTGAGAAAAAATGTCGGTAACTTTATTTTGTAGAGTTAGTTCTACATGGATGACAGGTCTATGTTATTCAAACAAAGTCAGTGGTACATTATAAAAACTCAGGGTCTCTCACCACGTTTAATTACGTCTGCTTATATTATAAAGTTATGAAAACATATACCAATACTTTCATATCAAATTATTTTCTCTTAATGCTCGTAGTTCTCTTGTTGATGAACAAACAGAAAAGCTGACATGCTATTCAAGGTCTAAACAGAAACTGAACAGACAGTAAACCAATTAAGAAAAAGTAGGAAAGAAGCGGCAAAGGGGTTGACCCGGCTTACGTTTAGCTCGCGGTCGATGTGATTGAGCCTTTGCAGAACGGAAGGGTCTACGTGGAGTTCGGGCGTCTCTTCTTGTAACAAAATATCCAACCTCCTTTGCTCCTTTTCGGTGAGTTTGACCTCGGAGAGTTGATTTTCCTCTTCGGTGTCTGTTTTCAATACAAGGGTATTTACTGGTACCAGTTCCATAACTCTGAAACGGAAAACGGAACATCTGACTTGTTATAATCCTTCAGCAGATTCTAGATTTCTAGGGCCGATGCTTCAGAGTTGAAAGAATGCTTTCATCCGTGTGTAGACGCAATGTGGTAATTCAAAATAACGATAGGTATTTATTCTATTGTCGGTATCGAATCATAACCGTATCGCAATAAAATACGATACTTCACAATATCGATAATACCCATAGAATGGTAATGATAAAACATGTAATATCGAGACGGTACTAGGTAACATTTTCCCCACATAATCTATTTCATAAAATTTTGTAAAAATCCCAATAAGAAAGTCTGGCAGTTGGATATGGCACATAGCTTCCTCGACAAGAACCGTGAAACGAATTTGCAGCTCAATGAAGCATTTTAGATTAATGGCAGGTTCCCAAGGTTGGTGGAAATATAAAATAATGTTTACACCTTGTCGGTAGTTTAGAAAACACCACGTTCGAAAACATACACTTGAGAATACTTCATTTGAATGTTCACACCATTAGACTATAATAAAACTTTATACAGATTAACTCAACTTAAGGAATAACTCTTACATACGGAATATGTAAGAATTTTTTATTCAAGAAGATTGATCAGTTTACAAGGACGTGAGTGACTTCACTAGGAAGTGAGTCCCTTAAACTAGATATTTCACACAAATTATCTCTTCACTATTGGTAATGCCTCAAAAAATGTACCGGAGAAAGGTAGTTGACGGTAAAATGGGGAGCCAATAGAAACTCATTACAGTGGACGCTCTATTAACCGGCACTTTTGGGGCCATAGGTACCGATTTTGCCGGATAATAGAACATATTTAATATTTTACAGAAAAACGAAGTACTTCAACAACATACCAACTCCAAATTAATAAAGTAACTGTTTTACATCATTTTTGGACCAGCTGACAATAACAACATGAAAGGAATTGTGAAAAATGACGTAAAACATAGTTAAAAAATTGCAACTTTTTTATTTTAATGGAGATTTTACTGGAATAAACTGAATCATAGTGGCTAATGCCGGTTATAGATGCCGGTGAATAGAAAAGAGTCGACTGAATGAACAGGAGCAAGATTTAGCTAATTTTCACAGGGGAAAACCCGGAGTTCATAAGACTTTTGGTTTCCCAAGGAATGAATGAGAAAGGTTATAAGTTGTTATAAGTGACAAAAGGACTAATAAAAAGTTGATTTGGTAATCGTGGAGAGAGATGAGGTGTAGACAGTAATAGTTCTCGCGCTACTTAATATTGCGAACCTAACAATGAGCTGAAAATAGGGAGTTTTTACTTGGTTCAAAGCTCTGGCTTTACAAATAATGTGAACCGTGAAATTTCGAAATTAGTAAATTAGGTGATAGGAAAATGATGTGTGGTTGCGCAATCTGCAACCTAAATGGAACAACCCCTGCAAATTTCATGGGAATCGAATGACAACCGCAGAACAAGTAAAAAGAGCTTGTGTTCGTAGTAATGGTACGGTCGTGATAAGACTCATACGGAGTAATCAAATCGTAATTTTCCGAATCTAAGCGATTTTGAACCAACTCTTCGAGATAAGCGTGATGGATTTTACATTTATTACGTATGTGCAGATTGAAGCGCTGAGTTGTGATTCACAACTTGTGAACAATGAACTTTATAGAGGGCCGTCTAGCCTACAAATTTCCTCAAAATGCGCCAAAAATGGATAAAAACCCAGAAATCGGACCTGTTACAAACGTTTGCGGATGTACTGACAGGAAGACAGGCAGAAACGAAACATTGGGTCCTACATGGGCTGAAATGTGAAAAACGAGTCAAAATGTTAACTGAACGAAGAAATTTGCATCTGTCGAGTGTGAAAATATTCTTGAGAAACAATATAAGTTGTCCCGAATGCTTTACTGGTATATTTTGAACTGTACATTTTCTGAACTAGTTGTTGAGTTTAGGGTTAGCTGGATTTTGAGCCAATAGTGATGAAGTCAGTATTGTTTGTATAGCTTTCAAAAATTAATTATTGGTCCTTTCGTAAGTAGATTTAAAATGGAAAGCAAAATACATAAGTAGATACTGCCTAACTTTCAAATAGATAATATCTATTTACTGATCTATTGAGCTGCAAAACTCGCTCAAACTACGTTTCCAGAAATCACAAAAAACTTCGTACATCCTTCAAACTGATCAAATCAAAACGATTCCGATCGCTTTTCAGGAGTCCTGCAACCTGTATAAAGTGAGAGAGAAATGAATAAAATTAATTCAAGTATAACTGGGAAAATAAAGACTGAAGTTGGGGACGAACGAGTTTTGGAAAAAAAATATGGCAAAGAACCAGTTTTGCTGCACACTTTTATGGGTTATGCATTTGCTGAGGTTAGTTGTTGACTAATCAAGTAAAGTGGGTTTCTTAAATGAAAATTATTTTTATAACTGAGTGTTTCAACTTTCATGAAAATGAAGTTCAGTTCAGGAGAAGTAATAACGCATTTTATGATCAGGGAACGGTAACACTTAGTAATGAACAACGGTAATTCAACTACATGGATGTTAATGCCATTATGGAGTATTTTGACTTGTGTTTTAGTAAAATTAACATTTTATATTAGGAATATCATTACAATGACGTTTTTTGAAGACGCAACATTTCTAAAAATGCCATAAGTCCTTGGAAATGGAAGTAAAACACCTGCAGTGAGTTCTTTTGAGCCCGCGATCATTAAAGAACTTTCAGATTATTAAATTCGCCCGAGTATCATAGGTGGCAATCGAATACATACCTCCTAAAACCCAATATTTCTCATTTGTGCATTTTGGTTTATTATTCAATAATAAACCATTGTAATCGCTCTTAAAAAAAAAAAAAAAAAAAAAAAAAAAAAAAAAAAATTGAGAAAAACGCTAACCCCCCTGAAAATTTCACGGTTTACGTTTCAAAGGGTGTAGAATCCGTATCTGCAATAAAAATGTTTCCGTCCGTCCGCCGTACGCACGATTTCTCCCAAACGGCACAAGCAAAAAAGCTGAAATTTTCAGGAAAAATCCATGTTGGTCCGGCGACGCCCCAATTCTTGAGCCAGCTCTCTCACTTACTTTAAAGTGCCCTTTAAGGGTTGTCAATGTTTTGTAAAATCCTTACCACGAGGAATCGAATGAGCTCCTCCCCAGGTCCGTAGGTCAAACCATTCCCGATGTATGACCAACATACATCATTTGGTGCCAACATTTGCGTTATTTTGGTTTATTATTGTTTTTGTTTTGATATCAGTAACCTAGTGATGTAGTAATGTGGAGGCACACAAATATGATCAACTGATTAATCCAAATAGGTATTTTGGTTGGGAACAGATTTACGTGCTCTATGCATATCTCCTGAAACTCAATAATCGCTCTATCACCTGTGTCCTAACACGCACGCTCCAAAGCTTAGTATAAATTCAAATCATGAACGCACGCCAATTGAATAATAAACCCCAGTGAAAGAATTTGCAGCGTTTTTCTTGGGAAGGATCGAGTTTTGCTCCAACCTGATGGTATATTTGAATAGAGCGAAAAAAATTATCTTGGAAACCATTGCTATCTTTTTTAGAAAAATGGAACGAGCGAGTTTTGCACCTGACCTCCTCATATCTAAATCGCCACAGATCATAATATGATGCTCATATTATGAGCATCATTGTGAGATATATAGTTGGGCAACATTTTCAACTAATTCAAGTATTCTTATAAGAAATTTCAATGGAATTTAATGAGTATTATCTGTATGAATGTAGTATACTTCCCCTTGAACGCTTATTATTTTTCGTTCATGAATATTTTTCCTGTATATATGTAAATTACCTTTATGTAGTCCGGCGTGCTTCCGGGGTCAATAGAACGTGCTCCCTCTAGCCAACTCCGAATAGCCCAACAAACTCTCTGAAACAACGGATAGCGTTCTTTGTAGATGAAAATGAACGGCAAACGAGAGCGCGTTCCGTCCGTGGTGTTTGCCAGCAGAGAAGCTACCGCTATTGCCTCGGTGGCCCCGGTTGTTACTGGAGACGGGTAAACATGGAAATAAATCGACTCAACGACCATGCGAGACTCGAGTGTCTGTCGTGCACGCTTGAATATACTGCGCTCGTCGTGAATCAAAAACTACCTCAATAAAATGGAACTACCAAGGGAGTATTTTATACAATCAACATGTTAACGATTTACTGTCCACTTTAGACACTTGTAATGTTTGTTTTATTCATTGAAATTATCGCAAGGAGATTTGAGCTTTGATCTGGTTGGAAGGCTGAACCCATGGGAACAAATCATAGTCGATATCCCCTATAAAACATTTATTCAGTGACCTAGTAAAAGTCAAATCATGGAGCACTTCGTAATTTCAACCTTCTCTACCTAATTGAATATTATATCAAAAACTAGGTACAAATACATTGTAGCTACGTTTTTCCAGATGTATTTGGAGGGCATCCCAGTTCAAAGTGCCGTCTCCTTAATTTTATCGTTATTTGTTTTGAAGACATCACAAAACTGTGGCTGTCAGGTGATTCCCGTTCATTTTTGAACTACTTTTCAAAGGTTAAAGCTGCTTTTGATTATCATGCGCCACAATGCGCAAGGGCTCCTACGTTTTTTAAAAATTTTCGAACTCCTATATTTTATTGGTGATTCAGAATTTATTTACATAAGATGTAATGGAAAAGTTACCCAGCACTGGCATTTTTGAGATCGTAAAAACGGCACGGTTGCACTCTAAAAACGCTGCAAATTCCTTCACTGGGGTTTATTATTCAATTGGCTTGCGTTCATGATTAGAATTTATACTGAGCTTTGGAGTGTGCGTGTTTCACAGCTGATAGAGCGATTATTGAATTTCAGGAGGCACACAAATATGATCAACTGATCAATCCAAATAGGTATTTTTGGTTTTATTTTATAGGTTTTTTGAGGTTTTTAGGGATTTTACAAAACTTTGACAACCCTTAAAGGGCACTTTAAATTAAGTGTGAGAGGTGGCTCAAGAATTGGGTCGTCGCCGGACCAACATGGATTTTTCCTGAAAATTTCAGCTTTTTTGCTTGTGCCGTTTGGGAGAAATCGTGCGTACGGCGGACAGACGGAAACATTTTTATTGCAGAATCGGATTCTTCACCCTTTGTAACGTAAACCATGAAATTTTCAGGGGTGGGGGTTAGCATTTTTTTCAAGAGCGATTACAATGGTTTATTATTGAATAATAAACCAAAATTCACAAATGAGAAATATTGGGTTCTAGGAGGTATGTATTCGATTGCCACCTATGATACGCGGGCGAATTTAATAATCGGGAAGTTCTTAATGATCACGGGCTCAAAAGAACTCACTGAAGGTGTTTTAGAGCTCGATCGTCTCACAATGAATGCAAACGAAAAACATCAGCAAAAAGTAGCAACTGAAGTTCTGAATAGATCTGATGGTGTTTTATTTAAAGTGTTGCATATAAATATCGGAGCAACCAGTTGAGCGACATTAAATTAACGTGACATTGGATCGTCACCATCATGGATACTGGTTTTTTTCGATATGGGATGCGATTAACCCCTGGTCACTGAGACCACTTTGATCTATTGTGACACTTTCCCAGTTTCTCTTCACAATCTTTTCAATGGCCTCTTCATTCACAAAGTGAAGGATGTTTTCAGGTGTTTCCTTAGCGACATCGGCGGATGTTAGGGTACCCTTTCCGAAATGCCGGAATCTTATCGATGCAACAGCAGGACAGCCGCAAAGTACGTGGTCAGATGTCTCCGCTTCTTCGCAACAGAGCCGGCATTCTATTGTCCTGGCCTTACCCATTTTCTTAAGGTGGTACCTTACAGGACAGTGGCCAATGAGGAGTCGCACAAGTTTGCGAAAGTCTGTACGCCTCAGTGACGATAGGGAATGTGCGCATTTCTTCGAGATTGTAAGAAACTGCTTGGCTTGTCTCTGTTTAGGAGTATCTTGCCAATATGTTGTTCGAGTCTTGTCCTCCCATTTCTGGACCTGTTGAGTTATACAACTCTTGGTAACCCCTAGTTACAATTCAAGTCCGATTGGGCTGGACTTTGATCCCTTTTTAGCTAGTCGATCAGCTTCTTCGTTGCCTTCTATTCCTTCATGACCTGGTACCCACAGCAACGTGAATTTGCTGCCCAGGGCTGCAGCCTCGAGTGAGGTGCAACTCCAGGTCAGCTTCGATGTTATTGAGAAGGCCGAAATGCCCTTAAATGCTACCTCGCTGTCTGATAAAGCGGATACCGGATTAGTAAACTCAATTCTTATAATTACCATATTATGATAAGTAGTGGTTTGATTACTTCTCTGGGACTATCGTGTTTATTCATGACCTTAGATTTAGGTTTATCTATCCCATCCTGGATGTGATTTTGATTTTTTGTCCAATGCTAGAAAATGAAGCACTATTTTTTGATATGCTGGATTTCTCCGTTGGGGCGGTATCCATAGATAGTTCAAATACACTGTATACAATTATTCGTTTTAATTGGATCCAGAATAACAGGGAACAACTTTTGATTACTTGAACGAAGTAGATGTGTGGATGCTGGTTTTTAAAATTCAATAGCTAGATTATTTGTTGATTGCTGAACTAAAGATTTAAATGAAGGAACTAGGTTAGCACAGCTGTTTCAATCTATTGCAGATGGTGGTCCGACGGATGCACCCTTCTTCCGGTCAGGTCATAAGCTCATCTGGTGAAGAGGCAGATCTTCACGAGGTGATTACCCTTCAAGGGACATCTCCCGACGATACTCCGATGCCATGGGTAAGGACTTTTAAATGTTTGAGACTACATAACCATCCTTCCTTCACAAACTCTGGTGGAACTCAATCATAAATGGCTTTCTTTTCATTAGTACATTGTTGGAGTGTCACTGTTTCAATTCTCTAAAAGTAACTCGTTGCGAAAAGCACTCAAATGATGAACTGCCGACGTCACTAGGGAGGAGATTACAAGGGGTTGCAGGATATATACACATCTCCATTCCCAATCCTCACCTTTACTGGTCACTCAACATAAAAACCCACTTAGCAAAATTGGTCCGCCCACATCAGGAAATTGTGTCAGGTCACGAATACACTCGAAGAGAAACGATTGGAAGACAGAAATTGAAATTTCAAAATGGAAAATTTAATGTGTGCCATAGAACTTATAAAGAAAATATGCTTCTTGACAGTTTCTGTGCTAACCCTTTAAACACGCATAAAACTTTGAACAAATTTCTTGGCATTCCGTATTCTTCAGTATTGTTTGCTGGGAGATAATAAGGAACTGAGAAAGATATCGATTTAAAGAGAATGAAATAATGAAATATGATCATTGATACGAACAAGAAGAAATGTGTTAACAATGTATGCAAAATTATTCATCCAAAAAGTAACAATCACAAAAGATTGTGACTAGGAGTAAATAACAGTAAAATATCTAAAATTATCTATGAAACATTAAAATTATACAATCGAAAGTAAAAAATCACTTGATTGCATCATCATTATCAAATGTCACAATTCAGGATTTTATGCTCTGAGAGCTTGAACAGAGTTTGGTAGAGGTCCACAGCTTCCTGAAATTGTTGAGAAACTTAATTTGCCCATTTTTTCGAAAATTCCCTAGAATAAATTTGTTTCGGAATATCTTGACATCGATGTATTCAATGCTAATTTCATTTGGAAAATACTGAATTTGACTGGTATCATTTATATAATGATGCATAATGACAGCTGGTAGGCAATACCTATACTAATAAATGTAGTTGTAAAAATCAAGTCCTTCAACATGATTATGTGAAAAAATACAGTTATTGGAAGGCAGAGACCTTGTACACGCAGGTACCGCAAGTCAGGTCAGGGTGGTGGGCTACAATTGTAAAATAACGCGAACTTTCCTTGAAAGTTACTGGAGAGATGATGTACGTTATGCCATCGAACGTAGTTATAGACTCAAGCCCCACTGGCTACCGGCATTGGCCTCGGAGGTACTCCTTGATCAAGCCGCTTGATCAAATGCTTGACCAAATTGATTGTATCAAGCGTGATTGATAGTTTAGAAGCCCGTTTGACGCTTGAACCAAGCGTTGACGGTGATTGATAGAAATTCTGAATGGCTCAAGCGGTTGATGAAGCGGCTTGATTGTCTAGGGCGATTTCCGTCAAGCAATGCATCAGTCACTCCTCCTGAAGTCCTCTGGTTCTGAATCACACAGGAATTTTAGAAGATGTTCATGAGTGAAGCGGTTTCTAAGTTTGTACCACTCCTTGGACCACCGTCGTTTTTTTCTTTTCCTTCTTTTTCGCGATGAGGAAGCCCAAATCTGTATTCGACACTATTGTAATCGAAAAAGCAGTTGAAAAAGATTTATTATTTAATAAAAATTATTTTTGATCGAAAAGCAAAAGCACGATTGCAGCACACTCCGTTCTGCTTCCGCTTCTCGGCTTCGACTGACGAGAGAGTTTTGACCAAAAGATTGAAGGGTTGATTGAAGCCCGCTTGAAGCTCCCATCAATCGGAGGGTCAAGCATTTGATCAAGCCACTTGATAGTGTACGGTCTAGGGTCTTGATATTGTAGAGTTATTCCAAACCCTTGTAACAGAAATCTTTTCCCTTCTTCCCAAGTTCCAAAGTAGGGGTCGCGTTATTCTCAATACCGTGTCTTTTGAATAACTAATTATTTTTGTGACTCCGAAAATGCAATAACTAGTTAACTGGTTATGTGATTACACTTTCATCCCATCATAATATGATAGAAGAAGTAATACAGAAGTTTTATTTTAACAATGAGGTCATGGAATGATGTAGTTGCTCTTTCTGGAGACGATTAGCCTTCTTTTGCTTCTAGCTCTAACTATAGGTAGCAGAAGCATTGTTTTCACTACGTGGGAATAAAAAATGTATTTTCTCCAAAAAATACAAATTTCCACTTCCATTTTACGTTCTAGACCTTTTTGAACAAATTTCTTCACGTGTCAGTTTGTGAGTGTCTGTCCGTGTGTCCGCAGATCCTTATAACAAGACTGCTTCCTCCACTCTTTACCCGACTTTGATGAAATTTTCAGGGAATGGGCTTCATATGGCCTCCTATGAGTTTCATTAAGAAATCAATGCGTCAGTCTGCGCATGGGCCAACTTAAATCCCATCAACCATCATTTTCTCAGGTCAACCGAACTCAAATCAGGGTAGTCGGGGAAAACGCTTTGATTATCTCATATCCATTCGTGTTTTTCAACACGATATTATGATAATTTTATCCTCTATAAAATTACGATAGTGTGCAGTAAATGTCTACAAATTTTTCGAAGCTATCTACGTATGAAGGAACATGTTCAGCGGCATGTCTGTCCCGAGTATCGTTGTAACAAGTTTATCTTCTATATCTTTCAAGATTATCTAAGATAATTTTACAATATCTACAAGCTCATGTTATAATTATATGGAGCTTTGTACTAAACAAAACTTGGCAGACATATCTGAATTTGGTATTAAAAGATGTATCAATAAAGAGCAGTCGATAAACTGCCAAGCCGACGTGACTAGAACTAAGGTGGGATCATCGATCAGTGACATAGTCATGGAGAATAAGACCTGGGAACGTGCTTTAATTTTCCAAATTTCCACTTGAAAAAACTCAATTCACCTTAAAACAATGGAGAAACGAGCCCCCCCCCTCTCCCTCCAGCACTTTTTATTTGCCTCTCTCTGGAAATACATTGACGTAGACAACCGCACAAAAACCTAGCCACTCCAATTAAGCTCGGTTCAAATGTAAGTCCCAAATCAAACAGGAGAGACGAATGTAATCAAGCGACTTTTCTCGTCAATACCCAGTCCATTTAAATTAAATGCATAGGTAACCTTTTACCCAAAATCAAATATCCGCTATTAGTAATAATTAATTGTCTATGTCTGTCCGGAACGTTAATTACGGTGGCTGGGTTAAAAAAGATAGCGAACAGGTTATTTTAACATGAAACACGCTTCAGCCATGACCTCACTGGCCGATAGTGTCATGTTTTTATATTCCACGAAAAACCGAAAATTTGCTGTGTAAAAGACCACAAAACATAAGACCCTGCTCAGAATTGCACTGACGTGAAAACGGAGAATGCAGGAGTTCATTTTCAGATCGGTCCCCAATTCTAATCACTACAATTTGCATAATTTCCTTGATATTTTTCAAAAGTTGAGTAATTATCTAATGTTTCGGAAACCTCATGGGGTTTTCTTTTTAAATTTACAACCAAGTCCAATCAAGGTTGGGATCTTCCACAGTATTCGTCGCACAGAAATCAGTTCACAATTTTCGGAAATGGAATCACCATTGTGATCCCAACATCAATCCAATAGTGCGAAGTTGTAAATGATTATTAAACAATAATATTGTGCCGCTCGTAAGCCTTGTTTTGTTGTCACTTGGCAAATTAGTTTACTAGCATCATAGCTATAAGAAAACTGAATAAATGCGCTGCAAATTATCACTTGGAAGTTCGATACCTCTCCTACGTAAATCATTGGTTCATGTATTTTTGGCGCAGTCCGTGGTACATAATCCAAACTCGGCACCTTGCCCCTTCATATCTAGTAATTGGATTGAAGAAGCTAAAAAAGTAGCTCATATCGATTCCTACTTGATGGATCGATTAGAAACGAAATTAGCCACAAGCGCCCCTACAGCTGATCGTTGTGTCTCCAAACCTTGTTATTGACTTTTAGATTCCCTAAGACAGTTGGATGGTTTGGTCTTCAGCGTAGCTCCTTGAACACCAATTTTTACACCAGATATAAAAATACCCAAAATGGTGCAACATGCTATGTATTTAACGAGATAGAATAAAGAAACTACCTACATGCCTTGAAAAACTCGATTTCAAAGGAACTCTTGAAAACAAAGTTCTATTGCAATAATGTCAGCTGACTCTGTTCTAGCGTGATACTACGTGATTTTTACTAGGTCCAAGCACGTTTCCATTCACATTCGTGTTGGCTTGATTTCAATGATTGATGTTAATGCCGTTAGGGGGAGTAAAACAATGAACGTTAAGTGGTCCAGCTGGTCACGTTCGATTTATTTAATAGACGTCTGTCGATAACGGACATAATAACATTAAAACTGTCGTCGATTTTCCGATTGTTGATTATTTCAGCCCTTTGATTTCACCCTTTAGGATTGAGAGAAGCTTATGAGTGGAACTTAGTCCCGACTACATCCCATTTGTGATTTTTGACCGAATTTTCATCAACTTTGATGCAGTAGTTTTGAAGAAAAGCTCTGGACGGTGTATGACGGACGGCTTTTTTAAAATTCGATTTTCGGATTCTATGCGTCTTTAAAAACTTGAAACAATTTATTTAGGGAAGGGTTATAATTGTTTTCTTGGTTGATTATTAGAGTTCTTTATAATACATTAGCAAAGTCCAATAATCAATTAGTAAAGGGAAACTTCTCTACTTTGTTTCGGAGCATAGAAGCAAGTTTTAGAAGCGATGGTGGGACACGTAAAGGGAGGGATCAAGATTGAGATGTGTGAACAGTTTTTTTTGTTTTCCGTGTGGAATTTGTAAACTTTTTAGCCAGGTGAGAGGGGCTATGGGGGCTCCTTGGCTATGGACGCTATTGACTGATTTACTTAATGTACACTTTCTACTTCTTTCTTCTTTCATGTACAGTTTCTACTTCAAAAACATGCACAATTGTACATTTTGAATGTGGTGACGTGGTGGTCAGAGACAAGAATTAAAGAAAAAGGATACGTGTATACAAAAAATAAACAAAACTTGTGTATACCTACATACGTACAAATGTGTAACAACAATTCTTTTGGTAGTTGGCTCTCAATTTACCTACGGTATCGGAAATTCGTTTGCATTTTCGTTGAGTTATAAGTTTTTGTTTAGGAGGACGCTCAATAATATTGCGCTCGATTGTACTGAAAACGTAAGAATTTTACTAGGTTTCGACATCTTCGTGAAATCTCCGATGGATTTTGCTTGCAGAGAAACCCGTACAGCATGAGACCGCACATATTGGCCGCTATGGCTAACGGACGGGTTTCAGGAAGGTCCTCCAACCCAAATCTACAGAAGATGCGCCTCAAACTGTTCACGAACGCCAGTAAATCATTGGATTTGGTGCGACAGAACCTTCAAACTGCCATAAACGAGGAAATCAACGCCGTCGTACACAAGTACCTTGAAGTAAGGGGACTATAGAATTTTCTATTTTTCTTTTTCGATAGGAGATAAGTTGGAATTTGGGGAAATTCCGCTTCTCGCAATCAATATTCCGTTCGCTTTTATTGAACAGTGGAATTACACTCGTCTTGAATGTCCAAATCGTACTAATTTTCCCAGGCAAACGATCGTTTTTAATTGTTTAACTGATGTTCAGCATCAGGGTTCCAAATCCAACACTTGTAGGATATTAGGATACGATTCCAACAAGTAACCCAATCCAATTTATTGGATAGCATAAAATAGCTGTTTTTACAAAACTGAAAGAAAGCAGTATGAGAGATTGATTTTGATAATTTTAAGCCATTTTAAGAGTTTTCAGTAGTTTGTGCATTTTTTTTTTTTTTTTTTTTTTTTTATTTTTTACAGAACATTGGTTTAAAATTTACGATTCATTTAAATACGTATAAGAATCCTACTTTAAAAATAGGAAATAATTTTTAAATACACAAAGTGTCCAGCGAATGATCGGGAAAACTTCGCACGCGTGTTTTACAACTAATGTCGAACAAAAAGTGTCTCCTAGAATTTTTTTTAGAGGCTTCGTTTTCGAGTTATTCCACTTTCAAGATCTTTTCGTGTTTCCGACCTTGCGTCACTAAAACGGCCGTAACTCCTGCGTTTTCCACGTATTTGCAAATCTAAGTATAGCTTTGGAAAGAGCATAGAACTTGCCATCGTCTCAGTCTTTAACAGTAATTTTTTAAAGGGAACTAAAGTTTGAAAAATGAGCCCGAAAAGTAAGTTTTGTCAAATTTAGAAAAAACAATTTTTTCAATGGCTCATTAGTCCTCCTTAATTTTAATGATAAGTTTGAGCCTGTAAGCCTAAAAAATGCGCAAAAGCCACAGCTTTCAAATGATATAATTAGTTTATATTCTTTAGAGGGAACGTTTTTGATTAAATTGAGATTGTATGAAAAAAAAAAAAAAAAAAAAACTTATACTTTCCAACAGATTTGAGATTTTTTAAAAATTCACATGACTCGTTCAAAATGTCCCCCGTTCTCGCGGATTTTGTCTGCGAATGGAGTTTAGTGCTACCTAACCGGGTCAACAGCGCCAAATTTCGAAGTGTGGGTATTAGTGGCTGAAATAAAAATTTCTAAATTCCACCGGTTTTAGGTGTTTTTCATTTATGGACTTGTTACGGTTCGTTATTGCAGCTCCTGGACAGTGATAGATTTGATTATCTGGATGATATTCCCCTGGAGCAGAGGAGATTTTCTCAAAAACGTTCTTCCTAAAGAATATTAGAAAGCTGAGGATTTTGGGCATTTTGTAGGCTTACAGGCTCAAACGTATCATCAAAATTAATGGGGACTAATGAGCCATTAAAAAAATTGTTTTTTCAAAGTTTGACAAAATTTACTTTTCAGGCTCATTTTTCACTCTTTAGTTCCCTTTAAAAAATTATTGTTAAAAATTGAGACGATGGGAAGTTCAATGCTCTTTTCAACGGTATACTCAGATTTGCAAATACGTCGAAAACGCAGGAGTTACGGCCGTTTTAGTGACGTAAGGTCGAAAACACGAAAAAATCTTAAAAGTGAAAAAACTCGAAAACACTCTAAAAAAACTCTAGGAGGCACTTTTTGTTGGACATTAGTTGTAGGACACGTGTGCGAGGTTTTTCGTGCCATACGCTAGACACCCTGTATTTCTAATGTTGAATAAATCCCTATGTTTTTCGAAGAAACTCCCAACTTTTTACATTTTTGATTATGCTCATTAATGCTACGATTATTTGATTAGCATTGTGTCTATTCCTAACTGTTTCGTCGATTATAATTTGAGTTTTTACTTGTGTCTAGACATTTTTCCAACCTGCTGTTAAAAACATTCGTGGAAATCTGGGAGCAGGTAGTGTAACCGAGGATGTGATAAGAGAAGTGTGCAGAAACATGCTTGAAGAAGCAAAACAAATGTACGCTCCGACCACTTCCGTGGGCAGCCAGAGGGTCACTTCAACTTCAAATTTTGAGGTAAATAAAAAATATTTGGAGATATTTCTAATTTGTTTAGTCAATAAAACGGTTTTAAACGACCACAGTTAACGAACTCTGCACAGATCATCTCCTAAATGGTCAAAACTGTCTGAAAGCTGTTCCTTTTTTGCCAAGCGGTATAATGTGGTACGTAAGCGATTTAAGACTATTGATCGTTTCGCGGAGAAAATCCCGTTTTGTCTGTCAGGAGCTTAACGAAGTTCGGAGTTTAATGGACGTCTGCGGCTTACGACGACTTAAGCGGTAGGGGCAACCCTGTCTACGAATTTCTAAAATCCGTAGACCACCCTACGATTAGTCCGTATATTACCATAACCAACGTTCAAAGGTACTGTTTTGTTGACTCGATTATTGGAATGGCTATTCCCAGTCAATCCAGTTGAAAATGCCATAACATTGTGGTAGTTATCTGAAGACAATGGTTAGGAAAGGTTGAAAAATCGGCCATCTGGACGCCAAAAATCACTAGTTTCGACAATACGATCCATTTTGGCAATCCCCTTATATTTAAGCCCCAAACGCTGAAATGTTGAACGTCCTCAACGTTCTCAAACTCCCTTCAATTTTCTGTTGAGGATTAAAACTCGTTAGTATTTCATGGTCTAAAGAAGATTCCCTCGGGAAAACTCGAATTTTCTACCATAATTATGCGCTCCATCCCTTCGCCTTGCCTGTTGATTTAGGATTCGAAAGATCTTTTTATTCTATCTTGTTCCACCACTATCAGCTTGTTTTTTTTTTGCCAAGGCTCTCAAATACGACACCGTTGTGCACACTCAAATACCTTTTTTTTTCACTGGCAGATTCACATTTTGTGATCGATTCCACGAAAATTTGACCCTTCATTTTGTTTTTTCGGCAGTACGTGATCCATTCATCTATTGCTCAAAGTTGACAAGTGAACAATATTAACATAAATTAACATAGCCCAAATATTTTCAAATCTGATTCAGGTCTAATAAAAGCATTCGAATTTATTCAGATGAGAAAACGGATAGTCTCACGTAAATCAGCGTTGTTAAAAAAATAAATAAATAAATCCTAAATAAAAAAGAAGATTGGTGTGTCACCCTAACATTTAAGTTAGAGTAATTTTGAACACTTGTCAACTGTGCGGGTTGCGCGCGGCCAAAAAACCGAATGAGAGGTTAAATTTTCATGACATTTAGCTAGAATCTGAATGTAAAATAAAAATGGTGGTATATAACATCCTTAGTTGTTCCTTAAAAAAAAAGTGTTGTGCACAAGTTTCAAACACTTGGAAAAAAAAGCAGATTAAAAAAACAATTTTTTTACTACAGAAATAAAACGAAGGGGAAGCGGTGATTGTTTTGTGGCACACCCTTTACATTAGAGGTTTACTATGGGATATATCACACATATTTAGCAGTAGTAACAGGTTTGAGAAAGCAGTGTGATTTTGCGGGATTGATTGGGTGGAGACTCCTAGAGATGTTAATCATCAAAAAAAGATGTTTCAGACTTTCACAATAAAGGAAATTCTCATGGATGAATGAAATGATAGAACAGATCATACAAAATGCATGGAGAAAATTCCAAATATGTATCAAAATCACGTTGATTCATAGTGGCGTGACAACCCCCTGGCCTAGTGAACCATAAATACAAATTAATCTAGGAATGTTGAGGAAAAGTTTATGTCAAAAGTCATGTAAATATGAACACATATAATAGAATAAGGGTATATTACGTTCGCATATGGAGTTGAGCCCGTAAATGAATGAAAAACACGTGTATTTGTGTGTGTAAAAAGTGAATGTGTCAAATATTATTTCATCCCAATTCGTTTCAGAAAAGAGATGACGAATATTTGGAGAGTATTCCAGGTTATTCTCCTCTTCTTAAATGGGACCCAAGCAGAGTGAAGAGCGACACTCAATTCATTTTGTCGACGTCTGCTACTAAGGTACCTGATCACTCTAATCTGGTTCAGTTTTATCCCATAAACCTTCATTCCCTTCATACCTCTCAATGACATGGTACATGATATTACAGTTTAAACTCCATTACGATCAATACATTCTCATTACATTAACAAAGAAAACAAATCGTAACACTAATTAAGGAGGAATGCGATATAGGGGTGTTGCAATAATACTAAAATTTATCATTTAGGTCACTAAGTTATGGGGTAATAAAGTCGGCTTGAGCTTAGTTTACGATGTTCGAGGTTCGATCAATAGGGGAACCAACAGAAATTATGACTGAGTAAAAAATAATACCTGATACAAGGAGTTACAATGAACCAACTTCAAGAAATTTTGGAATGTTTTTAGAATGTTCTGGATGATGATATCGAAATGAAATTCAAATAGGTAAAACAATCTCCCTTTTCGCGTTTCAGAGGTTCCGTACCTGTTTCGTTAGTGTCAATTGCTTGTCGGTTCAGAAGCTGTGGGTCCAATTTTGATGTAGTTTTCAGGGACTGAGAAAAAACTAGACATTTCAAAGGCAAAAGTGAATATCCTTTTGGTTCTGGTTGGATTTTGGTATTGTTCAATCTCGGAGTATAGTTGGGCGTAGGTGCCCTATGAAATGAAATGAAATTTATCTATTTCCTCCTCTTGATACATACATACAACTTTCATCGAATGTTAGCAATTGTCATTAATATCTACCATAAAAGCAACAAATACGTAACTACAATAACTAAAATTGATACACATATAGTGATGAAAAATAGTTATTTCTATTTGCACGTTTACAAGGATTATGTATAAATGAAAGCTAAGCTTGAGCAGGCAAACATGAGCCAAATTCAGCAATCCTATGCAAAGCCGTCCCTTCAGTACACAATCTTACCAATGAAAATGAAGGAAAAAAATTGTTGTTTGTTTTGATTTTGTTTTTAGAACTTCCAATGCAATCCAACGATCCACTCTACATTGTTTAAGAACATACTTGGGGTATCTTACTTCATTAGTATACAATATCATATTATCCATTGCCAAAACATGTTTTTTCAGAGCGTTGCTCAATTTTTATAATGGGTAAAGATTTTCGTTGTTAAATAAGGGGTGAATAACGTTAAAATGACAATTAAAAACCATAATCATGCGATATTTAGATCCGCGCTAAAAAAAAAGTACATTTTAATTTTGGGAGTTCCATTTTATATGGTTTCCCCCTTATACACCTAATATTTTCTTTGAAATAGCTTTTATGGGGAGAGAAAAAACATTTATTGATCATTATATGGGGTGGAATGTTGGGTTAGTTGGGATTTGTGAAAAGTATAAATTGATATACCAAAAGCTCGAAGTGGTATGCCAGAAGTTGAAATCGAGTCGCCGAATGTTTAAATTGAGATGACAAAAATATTAAAATTGATTTGTGCCAAAGGTTCAAATTAATTTGCCAAAAATTTTCAATTTGATAATATGCCAAAAATTCAAATTGATTTTGCCAAACTGTGTGTGTGTGTGTGTGATTTTATTCTTCCGGTAGCCAAATTGCTGCTCCGTCCTCCAGTCCTAGTCCTCGTACATGTTTCCTTGGGCCCCTTAGCCTCATGGAAACTGCTCGATGAACCGAGAATTGAGTTTTCACTCGAGCCCACATCATCACCTGGGAGTAGGATTTCGACCACTTGTTGGCGAGGCGTAAGGAAACGTTCTTGAGGAAGGCTTCGTATTCTTTATGTAATGCGCCATCGCATGAAACGACGAGTGGCGTGAAAGACCCTCTCAGGTCTTCAGCGACTCTATCGTATTTTGCGTGTTTGTCTTGGGCTGCATGCCGGGAGATGGTAGGCCAATTCATGGAGGAGTAAGAGAGTGCGTCAGCGTTTATAACGCGGGTATCGAAAAACGCAGGTCTCTCACGGTTCCACACGCCGTGGACCTTCATGTCCGCTACCAAGCCGGGGCTGCCATCAGCACTGTCACGTAAAAATGGTTCTGTGACCACGCCGTTCCATGCAAGGCTCGCTTTTATTCTTCAGTACGGATTTCCGTAGGTATAGAGTAGGGATGTCAATATCGGTAAATAATATCGATATAACGAATATCGATATTACGGAATGACTATTTCCTAAAAACTTAAATTAGTGGACAGGTGGAACTCGAGGGCTAATTGTTCTATTTGAATGACAGTTTCTGAAATAGCGCGGGCCAAATCTGTAATAAACCCAAATCAATTCCTTAGCGATTCATCATCGAATAAATAGTAGCGTGTGCGCTTGCTCAAAACGTGAATTTTCGGTAACACCGAAATTCTCGCTACATACTAATTATGATATATCTTCGGTCCGATCTCGTTCAAATTTGGGAAGTAATAGGGTACAGGTTCCTAAGGACTGGATGTTTTACATTAACCCATTCATGGCCTTACAGCGGTCGGCGTGTGGCGGAGGAATATTCCATATTTGGAATCTACACAGGCGCGGATTCAGGGGTGGGGCACAGGGGCACGTGCCCCCAACCCCCCACGCGGATCAAAAATACACTAGATATAATAGAAATATTTTAATATGTTTTAGAGATTTTGAAATTTGAATTGATAGTTGTCTTTCAAATACTTAAATAGCTATACTGATTTTATTTCACAATAACGAAGGACATTTTTAACGTAAAATGAAACGTCTAAAGAGCCGCTTTATGGACGCCAAACTCGTGCCACTGTCCTAGGCCTTTGGTGTAAGGTGTACGTGTATACATGTAAAAATATAGGCCTAAAACGCATCATTCTGCCACTACTTTTCTTAAAATTTTACCCAGCTTTACTGTGGGGTTTTTTCCATCCCCCAGGCCCCCCGGTTGGTTGGGCCTCCCCCCCCCCCTTACATAAATCCTGGATCCGCCACTGAATCAACGCACCTTGAAAACAAAAGTGTTAGGGGGGAGGGGCTTATAAGTTTGTTTCTACAACATTACAAAAGACATTATTGAAAATAATAAATCATATATGTAGTGCATTATCGAGATAAGTTTTGTTCTTAGTGAGGCGTGCTTCGTAATGTGTTCGCCTTAGGACTCAATTTCTAGCAGCTTCTGTTCGTTAAGTGGTTTCCCTCATCTCGTTCCCTCCACTGCGGGCTTAATAACATTCCTCACTGAGCTCAAATTTCAGAATTCACCAGGTACGGATTAACGTCGGATCTCCCCTAGCGCTTGCGGTGTTTTTGTTCCGGGAGATCCAAGCGACCTTAACCGAGAAAGCGGCCTGGAGCGCTTCTAGAACTGGGAAAGTTCAATAATTCATCTCATCCTTTTCGATTCCGGTTCAGAAACTTGTGAACTCAATTATGGTTGCATAGAATAAGACTAGTTAGGAAGGGAAGCATGGTACCCGAGTTCTTACCAATTATGCTGAACTACATTACATCCCTGGGCTGGTAGAATCTACTCTGGGCTTGAGCTGGAAGCTAGCGGCATAGCTAAGATCGTATTATACAGTGGAACATCGCTATTAAGAAATCTAGGACGAAACTTTTTTGACATTTTGTGACCTATTTGTCTTTGCGAATTTCATAATGCTTTACATTGCTATTCTCCCCCCCCCCCCATCCTCAAACATCGTTCCTTGGAAATTTCTCATTTCATGCAAAAATCGTAGATGAACTAATGTGCTTTAAAAACCAAGCCATCTAAATTGAATGCTGGGTTATCAATGAACTAAAAACAATAACTCTCATTATGTACAATTTTGATAACGTGATTTCGAAGACATACAAGACTGACGAACGAAGATAAATTTCCGGTTAATTTGTAGATAGTATTAAATAAACACGGGAAATGATGAAATAAAGGATTTTGCTCATTGTGCGATTGCTGTCGGGTCGGTCGCTAAGAACTGGATTGTACTCCTCTTGATCATTTAAATGATAATATTGTAATAAATCAGTTTATAGCACTTTGCACAACTAGGTCAAATGGTTTTTTCCTCTTGAGGCGCCGAAGTTGATCCGCATTGTCCAGAACGTCAAGCATCTCCGGGCTCTTGTGTTTGTGGAGCCGTTGTTCGTGCGGCCTCGCTTACTTAGTAACTGTTTTATAGACGGTCTCTACCCTCAGGTCCTTGAGAATATCATCATTTCTCGTGTACCAGGGGGCACCTAAAATACTTCTCAGTATTCTATTTTGAAATGTTTGTACTGTTTTTAGGTTTTTTTTTTTTTTTGGCACAGCCCCATAGTTGAATTCCATAGGTCCGGATAGGGCGAAGAATCTGCTTATGTAATAGTAGTTTGTTGTGGAGTGTTAGGCGGGAATTCCTTCCCAATAGCCAGTACATCCTTTTATACCTGATCTTCAATTCTTGCTTTTTCTTTTCTATGTGATTATTCCAATTTAATTTTGAATCAAGGTTCTCCCCAAATATTTTACTGAATTACTGTATGGTATTTTATTTGAATTGATTGTAGCATCTATGGTGAAAATGAAAATGTACTTGTTTAATTGAGGATTTAATTCTCACCGACTTCCTCATGTTTATCTGATTGCTACCTGTTGATTCACCAACTAGGCTCTTGGTATTGGCTCAACTCGATCCAAAGAGTGTTTGAAGCACCCCGATTTGGTGAGATATCTCCTTGACCAGGATGACAGAGAGTGGATCGGAACTGCAGTGACTCACGGACTGGTCCCCGGTTCACCTAACCTCAGCCTGATATTCCTCGAGGATATTTTGTACATCATAAATCTGGAAGACTACAAGTAAGGAAAATTGTAAAAAAGATTCCCCATATAGAATTAATGCCATTAGTAGTTGAAAACGACAATTGTAGTGAGTAGTAACGGTAATAAAAGTAAACAAATTGATTAGGCAAATAGAATACAACATGGCAAATCTCAATTGTTTGGCTCATAAACGGCAACGCATATCTCTTATCTATTGAAAACTATAAAAAATAACTGAAGGGTCCAGACCAAGTCACTTTTTTAAAGTTAGAAGTCTTAGTCTCATTTTTAAAGTTTGAAACGCGATTGTGTTTGACTAGATGCAAATAAAAAATTGAAATAAGTCTTATTATGCACTAAAACATCTACTGAAGTGTTCCACAAAATGTTGACGCTATTATTATACTACTTACTTGTTAAAAAATTCAAAAACTGAGCAAACCACCCAAAAAACAAGGAAAGAACCGACGATGTCAATTCTCGCCCAATGGAAAAAAAACATGTTTTTTCTGTTTGAACGCCGTTTAATTATATCACAGTGGTAAAAAAAAACAACAAGCAAAAAATGAAATTTTAAATTCTGACGAACGTAGGTAGAGGTGTTTTTTTTTCCTGGTAGCCTTTTGAACTGTTTTCACCATCTGAAGCGAAAGAAAACCATTCCCATTCATTAGGTATCGAATTCAGTTTTAAAGGATTTACAAAAAAAGTACATCATTTCTTGGAAGTAAGAGCTCGACCATACTTACAGACATCACTCGTGCCGAAGTTTTGAGAAAAATTTGACCGCAGCTGGGCCACAAAATTTCAGGAGGCTCATTATGTCGCGGTACTTGGGTGATGAGACTGATAGCAAACCTGAAAAATAAAACCACGAATGTCAATCTGTACTATGGCTTGCTGTATTATCTCTGTATTAATCTGAATTGTATAATCAAACGATGCTTACCTTTGTAGGCGGGAAGGGGCAATTCAAATTCTCCTTGCTTCATTATGTTCAGCTCATTGGGTCTTGGTCCAATCACACTGGATGAGAAAGTGCCGTTGAACGATGAACGATGATTCTACAGTCGTGGATGGTCATGGGAAACATAAATTTTCTTTATTTCCAGGATTTTGAAGAAACATTTTTTTCCATAATGTTTCTCCAATAAGGATCTCCAGTCTTTTATCAAGAGTTGTTTCACATTCACGACTGAGAATGGTGTAGGTTTCACTCTTGAGCTTTTTACCATGTCCCTAAATTCTTTAGGTGTCTCCATGCGCCATTTCATGTTCCAAAGACCTACATTTTTACTGGGGACCACCTGTTGCGCTGTTGGGGGTTCAGTCAAGGAACAGTGACATCGTCGGTTCTTTCCCTGGACGCGAAGACATCGTCCGTTCTTTCCCAGTACACCAAAAACTCCAAGCCTTATAACTTCCGACTACGTCGGTTTTTCCTCTTTTTCTAGTTACTAAAATGAAGAGCATAATTTTTTGAGTTCAATGATATAAAAAACTCGATTTGTGAAAAAAAGTGACTTAGTCGGTTTTTTCCCTGGACCCTTCAACTGGTTCAACTTCACACCTTAATCTTAAAATACTCGACAGTACACACAACTGATGCACGCGCAATAAATCTTCCTATCCGGAGTATGAAAATCCAAGGTTGTTTGTATCCATGTATGCATGATCCCAATAGACGGCTAAACGGCCTAACCGATTTTGACGGGAGCAATCTTGAAATGATCAGCAAGTTCCTAGCATAGGCTGGGTCAGAACTTCCAACACAACTTTCTACTTCAGAATCGGCGCTATCCTTTGCAACAGTTTGTTAGGTTCTCGAACTTTTGTTATTAGGGTTGATAACAGCTTCGGTGCTGGCAGACTCTTTCCAACAAAAAGAGGGACAGCCAATACACAATAGGGATACGAAGTGGTATCTGTCTTTTTCAAAGGGGGAAATTACATAACCCTTACCTTCATATACTTTGAAATGGTCAAAATAAATACGTTTTGACTTCGATGGATCCATGGGAGAAGCGTGAACAAGACCATCCTTTACCCTTCAAGAACAAGACGTCAAAATGATGACACGGGGTTTTGGGTGGGTGGCTTTGGTTTTACATTTTCCCGAATGTTTTTCGGTAGTTAGCTCATTGCTAACGAATATTCCTTCCTAAAAGAGATATCATCAGAAAGCGAACAAGGAACTCTCATGAGTATGAGGCGTAAACTTAGCTATTGAACGAAGGTGTCTATTAATAATTAAAAGCAGCAGTTATTTCTGCTCATGTCAGGTCCAGAACGGACCATCATGATTCGCTGGCCAGCCTGATTAGCTCAAAACATTGTGGACAGCTGAAGTAAAGTGAAAAAAGTCTAGACAATTACTTGGCTTACCAAGTAAACACACTTGACACTTGACATTACTTGGCTTTTGTATATGTAAATTTGAAGTTTCGGCCTTGTTTCACGTGAGTTGTACACATCATGGTGCGATGCATAATCTTTCTAGCTCTCACACCATAGAATAATAAACATGAACGTTTTTTATCTTTTACGAAGTTCCATACGTAAAAAAAGTAGAAATGAGTGATTTTCCATGGAAAGGGGTGGAAAGCAGAAAACCTATCGAAAGCGAGTACATTTGTGAGTCCTCCCAGAGTCTGGCAGTCTAGGTGAACGAAAATGAGGACATTTACTCCTAAAAAGAGACGTCTGGCAACACTGGTTCAGTTTATGAGTGGCGGAAAATCGTAGCAACTGGAAAAGCCTTCGACAGAAACCGCGTATTTCGTGTTAAGCTCGGGTTTCACGGCTAATTTGTCATAATCTTTACAAAACATGCTGGGTACTGTACGGAGGCCACTAGTTTTCAATCACAGATTCCAATCTATTTGTCCAACTGATTACCAGAAAGATTTTTAAGGATATTTTTTTAATTTTCGAGACGCATAGCGAGCGTCCAGACCCCAAAATAAACTGAAAGTGCAATCAACACTGAGTTCCTTATAAAAAGTGACCTCCTTATAATATGCGAGTTAACTGCCATTGCGCATGCAGGAATTGAGTGGACCCTGTTTCGATTGTTGTAGTTAGGTATGACTAGTATTTAATAATCCATAAAATACTTTAAATAATTTTTAGACTGGGATTCATCCTGAATTCACTCAGAATCACATCTGTGTTCATTGTGTTTTTGGGAGTATAATACATATTATGTGATGTGAATTACGTCATTCAGAGCTTCCCAAACAGATTGAATTCCGTTCAATGCTTGGTCAACTCATGATTTGGAAGTCGTTACTGTTCATAAATATATTTTCTTGATTATTCCAGTACCTGGAAATAGTAACAATACATTTTATTGTACTGTACAGTACCAATAGCACTAATATTCGAGTGTTTCACTTACCACACAAAGGTTTTATGATTTGAATTAAATTGAAATGCGTTAGTAGTATGTTGGGTACTAGATGCAGTAGGCTAGAGGTATTATGCATATACGAGTATAGCTTTTCCAAGTCAGATTCGAAATTTCCAAACCAATTTCAGAATTTTCCATTTCAACTTCAGATTTTCCATTTCAATTTCAGAATGTGATCAATATCCGGGTGGGAGCGTAAAAAAGGGGGATAAAGAGAAGGAAATAAGTAGGTAGCACACAAAATGTATTAATAAAATTAAAAAATTATCACGAGAGGTGAGAAGGAACTGGTTCATCGAAATTGATAAAATATGCGCATGTTTTGCTTCCGAGTCTGCGAAGCAGCGGAAGCCTTGTGTTCACTTTCGGAAGCCAAACAATTTTTGTTGTCCGAATTCAGAATTTCCACTCGCATTTTGCGTTTTATAGCCTACTAAACAAATTTGGTTCCCTGTCTGTCAGTCCGCATTTCCTTGTTACAGCCATAACTTCCACAATTTTGAATGAATTTAGCTCATATTTTGAGGGATTATGCAGATAAGATCTCTTGAGGTGCCGTACGAATTTCATCTCAATATAATGAGCGGTACGCTCTGCGCATGGTGCTTGGAACAGGTATAACTTTTCGGCTGTTTTAAGAATTTCACTTTAGCGCGTTTTACGTTATCAATTTCGATGAACCAGTTCCTTCTCACCTCTCGTGATAATTTTTTAATTTTATTAATACATTTTGTGTGCTACCTACTCATTTCCTTCTCTTTATCCCTTTTTTTTACGCTCCCACCCGGATATTGATCACATTCTGAAATTGAAATGGAAAATTCTGAAATTGGTTTGGAAATTTCCGAATCTGACTTGGAAAAGCTATATATGAATGCGTAAACGTTCAGCGCCGTGTCAAGGCTTAACAATGGGACTCTATGTAGTTGAGATTCAGATTTCACAATCTTGTTAACAAAGCCTAAGTCTTGTCAAAAGTGAAAAGCCCGTGGGAGAACCAAACGAATGAAACTTCGTTTTTTTAAACCTTGTCTTCATTCACATATTGCCAGCACAATTCCATGTTAATGATAGGTATTCTTACATATTTACATATACTTGATACAATCTAAAATTTATCAACTTCACATTTTGTACAGTCTCAAATTTTATCTTACATTCTAATCTCGCCTAGTTTTATAAATTTCAACAGGTCTTCTAACTGATCACAGCACTTGCCTCTGTTATGAATGTACATAAATCCTGACCTTCGAGATTTTGTCCCCATTCTTCTCTTTCCTCTTCGTAGAATGAACAATTCATCATTTTTGGACCGTATCCTATTCAACACCGCAATGATCGCAATGAACGTTCGTAATTCGAGTTCTGTCGTTCGATTCTATAAAATGAAATCTATTGGAAAAACACCCTGCATTTCTAATCTTTCTGGATTTTGGTATTTTATTAAGTAAATTTACCCCTTTAGAGTTGGTCGAAATTGATACCAAAATTGTAATACCAATTAGAGCTCACAGTTCATTTTTTATCATCCCCCACATGAA
Organism: Creontiades dilutus; assembly: GCA_031894815.1. Lineage (NCBI taxonomy): Eukaryota > Metazoa > Arthropoda > Insecta > Hemiptera > Miridae > Creontiades > Creontiades dilutus. The sequence goes on along the minus strand of JAVIWC010000437.1, from coordinate 1,432,975 downwards.
CGTAAACCAAAAATAGTCGAGGGGTTTCAAAATGTTTTTGTTCCTTGATCAAGACTCATCTGTCACTATTGCCCATTAAAATGGTATCGAATACTTTTGATAATCTAATACCTAACAATTGTTTTACAGTAATCCGAATCTTCTTTTGGGCGAACTACAAGGCTTTGTGGTACCAGATTTCATACAGAGAAAAATACGAGCTTACATGACTTTGATGAGGACCAAATACTTACCAAGCTCAACTTCTGGGCCTGAGGTACGAACCAACCCTGTTCTTGAATGAATCGTAATAGTTGCATTCAGGTTAAAAATTGAGTACTTTATCTTTGGAAATTGAAAAACACACGATTTCGTTGTACAGTACCTTACCATATTCATATTGCGTGACACTTCCATTCCAAGACGAATTCTGTTGAAGCTATCGGAAATACCATTTTCCAGTATTGAGGCCGTTCACTAAAATTATCTTTGACATCGGAGAAATTCGCTTTATACATTTCCATTTGAGTCTTGAAGAAGTATAAGTAGGGATACGGATAACTGCTTCTATCGTGTCATTCTATGACACCGTAAAAAGTGCAAGGTCATTCGCTGAAGCAATTTACCTAAAATCGGATAGATCACTTGAATGAATCATGGAACGTAGTTAGTGACCAGTAAAACTTCCACGCCTGAAGGACCTAGACGGACCTTAAACCAAATATCATGATCATGATTTACCACACCTCTTGCATGAAACTAAGGCTCAAAAAGCCTGGTGTGGAATCCAGTCAGTAAGTGATGCAAGTCGATGTCAAAAAGTGGCCGATGTAAGGATTTATGAGGAGTGGCACCAGGAGGTAATGGCGCACCAGCTTAACACCACTGTAATAAAATCATTTGACTCGTCTTGAAGTTTCACTGCCCACCTACTGACCAAAAAGCTGAAGAAAACCAAGGCCACTAGACCAGAAATTATGATGGAATTTCCCCCCGATTCGAATCGTTAAACTGATTGATCATCAAAAAGCTCCCATTGAAAACTATAACCATATTCATTAGCAGTTTCGTGTTTTTGTGTGTTCTCTGTAATAGATGGTTCACTATGAATTTAATCACGTCCAAATCACAGCATGTATTTATCTATCTACGAGCACCTACCACAATCTCCGCCTATTACCACACTTCTTTGGCCTATTCAACATGTAATGGATACCATGGATACTAGAAATCTAAGGGTTTATTCTTTTTTGTTTCAGAATTGCGGCATCGGGAGTACAGATTGCGTTTCATCTACTGGCCACGCTTTTATGGAACAAGGTAAGATTATTATTTTTATTAAAAGTTGAATCATTGATTGAATATTAATAAAATGCATGAAAATATTAACCATAATGCGGTAATTGGTTTAGATTTATGTTCTTAGAACTTATAAATTACAACTTCTAATGGTAGACCTACATTTGTTTATAAACACCACGCGTAATAATTTCTGTGAATTCCCGAGTAGAAACAAGTGGCTATTTCTACTAGCCATATCAAATCTACTAGCTATTTCTACAGTAGCTATATCAAATGTAGATAGCTATTGATTGATTACACAACATTTATTGTGTCATTAAAGGTAGCATTTTCGATTTCGAATCGCCGGAACTCTTAAAGGTTTTATGAGTACTGCCGTCAACTGAAATTGTGTAGGTCGTAATGTATTACATGCGAAGTAGGTAACTATTGAACAGACTAAAAGTAGCTCGTTAATTTGAGTCGTTATGAAATTATTACGCAATATTACTTAATAATTTAGTTTGGTGTTTAGGTTCTAAGTTACCAAGCTTAGTTTGATTGGTAATGACAGGGGAAAAAAAGAAGAAGAGCACTACGCGAAGGTTTATTATTCCTGAATTACATAGCCTTTCTGCGTTAATCATATTTATTAGGCATCGTCCATTACCAAAACTCGGCGCCTCGTGCCCATGTGGCACACTTATTTCGTAATTGTACAGTATATGTCATAAAAGAGCTCCATCACTATTTCATCAAGGTAGACCGCAAAGGAAAGCAACCAGCCACAAGGGCCCTTCAGCTGATGTTCCAAAGGCTGTAGACTGACTTCGTGAACACAATAATTTACTAGTCCGTCTGTGAGAAACAAAAGCTGATGTCAAAATACCTACAATGGTGCATGGTATCTTGTATTTCGATAGGACGAATAAATGTAACAGAATAAAATAAAACACCCACCTACGCTTCAGTTGAACTCAAATATATAGCATAACTTAAGAAAATCTTGATTTCAAAAGGAGCACTTCAAAACGAAATTCCATTGCAATTATGTCAGGCGATTCGATTGTCATCAGGGTTTTCTCGAATCCAACCCAGGGATTTAGGATTGATTTAAATAAAAAAATTATTTCGACAACCAACTAATCGTTAAACGTTAAATAAATCGTTAATTAAATTGATCAATTTAAAGTTAAATTAATTTATTATTCGTTAAATAAATGAACTTTATTTTTGAGATATAACATTTACTTATTTACAAATTAATGTACCTATTTAATTTTTGTAAATATGCCACGGAAAAACATTTATTCATTTACAAACTACTTTACTTCATTCTTTAATAAATAAGCTGTGAGAAAACAGAGAGCATTAGAAGTATCGTCAGCCAACTTGCTCCACAGATTGATTGAGGATTAAGGTTTGTGAGGTGATGGAACCGTATAGTTGCCCCTTCCATTGAATAGAATGCGGGTTAACGCTACGTCATGCTCAGAGATTGTCCCATACGTCTGAAGGCATCTGATTCATCTCCCAAAGCGACGGATTCTAGAATCGGGAAGGGCCAACTGACCACATCTGAGAAAGCCCTTTTGGCTTAGACGCTTGTCAGTGGGATGGTCAACAGGCGGTTGTAAACCAAAGCCAAATGGTCCCCTCGGCTGCCTCCATTGTCGAGGAGGCTCAGAAGTAAAAAACGTAAAGTAAACAAGAACTTTCACCTTGGATTTTCGTCCGACTACACGGAGGTGTCGCGGACGTCGCCAGCCGTCCTCTAGAGAGGATCGGAACTAGATCTGACGATTTCGCGCGTGGCTTCTCATTGCCTCACGCCCCTGGGTTGCGAGCGATTTGGATTCACGTGATATTGAGATCAGAGGTGAACTGTCTAACGAAAGAACAGGTGTATAACACTGTATAAGAATTTGGCCCTAATCATTGGTACCTGCCGGATTCGAACCGGGCTAATCGGTACTCCCACTGAAAGTAAACAGCCAAAGGACTGATGCCTTAGCTTGCTCGAACAACCTGTTCCCTGCCGAAGAGGCTCATTTCTTTTTTTATTGTGCTCATCAGATCTTTTCGATTTTTCATAACCGCCCAATGCTCGCCCACGGATTTCAGAATCCGTGTCTCCAGTTCGATCTGTCGGCCACACTTTCATTCACATTCATTTTTACTTTACTTCTTTCGTACCAATGGGATCGTCGTCATCGGTTGAACCCTTTATCTGTTTTTAACGCACTATTCAGCGAGATTTTTGAAATTTATCACTGATTCTCAAATCCCGAGGCTGTCCCTACGAATCCCGGTATTTGAAATCGGAGATAATCGTCCGCGATCCCGATCTTGCCGTTTTGTTTTCCCGTCTACCCCGTAGAAAAAGGGAACGGATAAACGCGGAGTCTGAGTGGTCTCATTTGATTTATAGAACATATGTCTAACAATAAGGGAAATAAAACCACTGTTTATATTTATAAAGTTTTCAATGTTCTGATTTTTTAATATTTCAGCATTTTATTTCGCTGTTTAGGATTGACAGAAACTGGAAGACACATGTTAAATTTAGTTTGGTCCAGTAGTTCCGGAGAAAAGCTCCTAGAAAAGAATTCTACGCGTCATGAAAATAATAAATCCGCTTAATATGTTTTGCTTAAATATGACTTGTGTTTCACTGTTTGAAAAACGTAATACTTCAGTTTAATCAGTTTTTCATGGAATTTACGTTCTTTCAGAGGACGACATTCTTGGGTGAAATAGTGAAGAGGAAATACACTCCACCATGATAGATTCACGTTGCGCGATGAGAGAACGGTAAAAGGTAATCATTGCCTACTGATGATTTTTGTAAAGAATACACCTGAAGAATATTTTTGGCTGTGTATGGTAGCATCAACGTGAAGAAATTATGATTTAGCTTTTTGAAGTTTAAGATTCGCCGATGTTTGTAACTGAAGAACCAAAATGCATTGTCTAGCTAAAACAGAAATATATCTTTATTGAATCGTAAGCGCTTTATTGTGTTACCAGGGCCTCAATGGCGATTGCGGACAGTTTGATTCAATTTGAAGGGCGCCTTCAGATAGAATTGATCAGAAAATGTACAAATGGGAGACTAACTTCAGATTAGTAGCTTTTTCTTCGAACAGGGCGCTTAGGCTGATCCTAGCGTTTATTTTTTAAAACTATCTCATACCAAGTGTTGAATTGCGATGGCGAACTTTTAAACCACTTCTCAATTAAATTGCTGTACTTACTGTTACCATGTACTAAGTATAAATGCAGTCTTACCCAAAAGACTGAATACTTCGCATAACTGATCAAATTACTTGAGTGTAAAACAATATTCCCACCTATACTACTAATGTTAATTCCGCAGATTTGAAACATTCAAATTACTAAGGAAATGGAAGCAGAATGTTTGAAGCAATAATTTTTCAAAATAAATAAAGTTTCATTTATGCATATCGAATTCCGTTCAAGTCTAATTGTTTTGCAATTTAAGCATACCTATAAATTTCTCGATGAAAAATTTTGTTAAAATAATAATTTGCTTTTCAAGATAATGGGCTTTTCAAGTTGGGAGTTTTAGTTTTGCTGATTTTTGGAATATTTTAATTAAATGTAATTACAACATTTCCCACTATAATTTTGTACGTAGGTTTTGTGATATTCTAGTTCATAGTTGATACACTTTCTTTAAATTAATGGTCTGCTAAAAATATGATTTTGAGGGTTTTTTTTTAGCCGTTCTTATCATCGTGATTTGTTAAAGCAAATTTATAGAAATCTGACCAATTTTTTGTGCTGTCGAATTAAATAATTTTTTCTTTTGGGATTATTTTATTTTCAGCGATAGAACGGTTTTTTATTTAAAATCCCTCACATCGCGTATGCCATTTCTTTGTATTCGTAATTTTTTTTGCATTAATTCATTTGAATAGGTATTTGATTTATATATTTTTTTAAAGAAATTAAACGAATTAAGGAAGTCAATATGGGTGGGGAAGCCATTGAGAGACAAAGTGCCCTATAAAATGGCCACCAGTTGAAGAAAGAGAGAACATGGTGATACCACGAAGCGCTTCTGCTGAGATGCACAACTCGGGCAACTCCGTGGTACCTTTCCCGCCCACAACAACCACATTGATTTTGCTTGAGGACTTAATATTGCCGAATTTCTGGGATTAATTCCCCTAATTTGATTACGGGAATGTAATTGTTCTTCACCACTATCAAGTTCTACTGATTTTTTGCGTCAAAACTATGACTTTTTGGAAACTTTTAGTGAAAAAAATTATATTATACAGGTCAATTGATCATTTTTCTAGTATTTTTAATGGTTTGGTTTTGGATATTCGTTGTTAAATTAACTTTAATGTTCATTAATTACGATCAACTTCTGAATTTTCATCCTTGCCTCTTAATCTGACGCGTTTACGTACTGTAGCAGAGGTTAAGTAGCTCTCCGAGTATAGTAGAAGTATTTCCTTTAAATACGCTGTCGAGTACAATTTTGCTCATCATAATTCGGATTTGAAATCATGCATTTGATCAGGATTTTGCTCAAACATCCAAAAAGTAGTAGGCACCGCTATTTTTTTTTTTTAACTGTCCGCAATCGGCCCAGGTAAATAAAATTTAGTTTGTGCATGTACATTGTAATTTAAAGTTTCAAGAATATCGTGTAAAACTATTTTAAAATCCAAAAATTGGTCGGAATCCCGGTCAATGTAAACTTAATGGTATCTTAATCTAAGGTTCAAAACATTTCTGTCGAATTTCAATGTTATTTGCGCAATTCGTAGTTTTTTGCTGATATATTAATGAAATAAGTGTAAGTATTTATTATAAGAATGCATATAAGACAGAGTTCACTTAATTGAACTTGAAAATAAGTTTGGTGCTTGTAATTCCATTAACTCTGGGCAGAAATATTCCCGGTAACGTAGGACCAAAAACGATGAGGCTGAAGCCATAATAGCAATTTTTTTAGATGATATCCCGGTCTTAGTTTGCTAGATATCCATTCCCATAATTGTTTTAGAGAGTGTTGCGAAATAGAGAAATATTTAATTGAAATGATCGAAGTGGATTGTTGGTATAAAAAAAGAAAAAAAGTTATAAATTTATTGAGCTTTAACATGATTTCCGAACATTATTCGAGGAGGTCAAGACACTGGATTTTATTATTAGGTGCAAGTTCATATAATATGTAATCCTGTATTTTTATGTATCGCATATTTTGACTAAAGTAATATTCGTATATGAATGATACATTAGGTATCTATTATCTTTAAAATATCCAATTACAAATGTATTTCTCATGTTTGAATGAATTTACAAGTTTCAGCTCCACTGTTGTGTAAGGTGTACCAGGTTTTTTAAATGTAGCAGTCACAATTCAGTATGTTGTATCGTCCAAACAAATTTGATAAACGCCAATCTAAAGTAGCTTAATGATTCGATTAACTTTATTATTATTTACAATTTAGTATTTCAAAATTTCTGTTGTAAACTTTAATATTTGTACATAACTTTTGTTTTTTTTTGGAGATAAGGACTCCAGTAACTTTTCAACTCATCATAATGTGTACGGTAAAAACTTTTGAAAATCTGAAGTAGGTACTAAGCAAATTTGTATGGATGTTACACAATTATTTAATCAAAACAAAGAAAACATCAAGGTACTGTAACTTTATAGTTGATAGGGATGCAAGAAATCAGGTAAAATAATGATTTTAATATCTTAGCAGTATGATCCATTATGTATCAAAACTAAGTTCACACGATTATATATTCAAATGGATAGCTCAAATACACGGAATTACCCGTAGCCCCGCGGTGAACCGGAGTTTCGGATTTTGAAAAGCGTTTACCATTTCATTTTTACTTCTTCAATAAATTTCCAGACAAAATAAATAGATGTAAATTTTGTCTACTACTCAAGAAAGAGTCTCAACTGATTTTCGTCGTTGTTATTTTGTTCGTTTCCAATTTTATTCTAGTTGTTCTCAGTAATTTTGCTTTTGCTGACAGGATGGGTAAGTAGGGGGTAATTATCAATCCTTTCAATCGCACATTAAGTGAGAATTCTCTACCCTTTCATGGCATTCTTTTATTGTTCAAGTATTATTTAAACATATTTCAGAACCTAAAATTTTCATTGTGAAAGGAGTTGAATGGAGGGGGTTATAGTGATGAACACCTTCACAATTTTCATCTGATTTTATTGATTTCTTTATGTTCTACCTCGATTTCAGTCTAGACGTGCAGCAAACCGCGAAAATTCTGAATTTTCTTTCAGGAGGGGGGATGGAGAGGGTAGCAGACCAATCCATTCATGGTATATTTAAGAGTTATTCTGGCAGTTTTTTTTTGCTTTTGTTGTTCGAATAAAAATTGTGGTCTAATTTTTAAATATATTTCAGACGTTTCTCATCATTAAATTAATCTCATCAACTATCGTTCTCTGTGGCTGTGTAGGAGCCCTCAAATCGAGGGTAATTCATATTTACCTCTAGAAACCCAACATATGGGCTTGCACGCATTACTTTTCAAAATGTTCTGGTATTCCCAGTGAATTCGTCTCATTCCAAAAAATTCTGTTTTATATATATATAAAACAATCCACACTTCCACTCCACAACCAATCCACTTTCAATCCATAGAGCTTAGCTGTCAGCTCATTATTCGTAACTTCATCCATATAACAAATATAGGCAACTTTCTCTTTTGGGACACGTTTTTGCCATTACCTGCCAGCCTGAAAACGATACCTACAACGGCATGGAACGGAAATTTGACCCCAGAAGTAGACGCACAAGTAGCTTCATGGGTTAAATTCTCCTCTGCACACACGAGGGAGTTGACATTTGAAAGGAAGCCTGTCTGGAACAACAGGAGACTAATGAAATGACAGGCTCCATCCTGATCAGATCTCCAGATATCTGAGAGCCGGCTAAAGGAATTTTCATGTTTTTTCCAATTTGAAACCGAAGTGCACATTTTTTTCCTCTTCGATATTTTTTCTGTTAGTGGGTGCACGTCAACTCCCCCCCTCCCCTCCCTATCACCCGTTAGTTCCGTATGACACCCAAAAAATTCTTACGACTCGGAAATACGAAATGCTGGCGCCAAGCCGCAAGTGTTGGAATCAAAAGTTTAGTGGGGAGAATAATATCTATAATATCTGTTTTAATATCGTTTTAATAATATCTGTTTCTTTCCAAATATAAAGTAAAGCGCAAACAAACACTATAAAACTGTCTCATAAGAAAAAAAACTAAGATGTACGTATGAACACTATTCATTGCTTCACGAGAATGGTGGCAAAAGTGGATCAGAATCCTTTTAATTTAATATTGGCTGAATACTAATTGATTAAGAACAAATTACCACCACAAAAACTGAAAAAATGTTTTCCACTTCTAAGAGATAAGAAGTCTTAAGGAAGTCTTTGATAAGCTTCCAATTTTGGGGAAGTCTTAACTTGTCAAAGTGTGATCTTCAAATTTGTGCTTCCGTTTGGTATCAAGTATTCCAGTCATCCAGGTATCAATTAAGGAAGTCTTTGATAAGCTTACAATTTTGGGGAAGTCTTAAATTGTCAAAGGGTAATCTTTAAATTTGTGCTTCCGTTTGGTTCTACCTTTCTCATCCAGGTATCAATTGGGCTTGCTCTGAATTACCCTAGCTGATTGTACGTACGATGCACGTCTTAGGAACGAACATTTTCAATAGAAGATCGAAGACCACTCAACATTTTGAGCGAAGAAATGCGATAGTGGAAAATCGATTTTTTGGAAGTTTTCATTTTCCACACGTGAGACTTGTTGATTAGAGAATTGAACAGGTAATTTTATTTTTCGTGTAGTTAGGCACTAAAAACTGCGAGTGATGTATCACATCTTCAGGAAATTTCATGTAAATTCAAAATCTGTTAAATGGGTTTTACTTCCGGAGGTTTTTACGCTAAGTGGAACAACAAAGACCTCAATTTCAAAGGTAATTCCTAATTGTGTCTGTTGTCGGGTATCCTAATGGGAAAAATTTAAATTCATTTTAAAATTTCGAGTTTCAAACGAATCGGAATACTTAGGCAATGATTGATAGCATTCGGCGAAAATAAGTTGCGACGTACTTATCACTGTACAGCCAAGTTAAAATATTCATACGTTTTTATTGGATTTATTTACTTGAGAAATGCAAGAGGATGCTGAATCTGTGTTAATATCAACATTGTTCATTTCTTTGTTTCGTTCAATTGTTTGTTGATTTATTTATTACAATTGTTGTTTTTAACTACAACCGGAGATTAGGATTGAGGAACTTGGAAAAAGTAAAATTTTTCAATTTACCGGTGAAATAACCCTTTTTTCTACTTGATCTTAAACTAATGGTTTTAGCGTTACACATCATTATCATAATCATGATTGTTAATTTATGCCGGTAACATACAGCTATCATCGGAAAATTGACGCTGGGCTTAATTAAACTGTTGTAGAGAGAAAAAAATTAGTGTTCGCATTGTGCTATAATGTTACTGATGAATGTGTTCATGCTAGGTAAATTGCAGGAATCAATATACATATAAATCCAAATATAATCACGATATATATTATTAAAATCATGTCTAATGTGTTGTGATCATTTTATAGCTCGTTAAATAAGATTATTATTCTATTGGGCTATGAAATACGCTCGAAATATTTATTATAATGAGTATCCTTGATGAAGTCAACCATATGAAATAGTTAAGTGTAAAATGATATTGTATACAACGTAAAATTAATTACAATTGAACAAAGCTGCTTTTTCTAGGGTGGAAACACGAAAATAATTGAGTTCCTTTATAAATCATATCTACCAACTTATTTTTTGGTAGGTGCAATGTGTGTTTCTCAAGCAAATGCCTTGATACCAGTCCTGTGCAGAAACGCTGTTTGGAGAGTAACAGAAAACATATGGGGATGGTTACAATCGTATTGGCTATTGGATTGCTATGTGTTAAATATCTTGCTGGTGCATTACAAGCCACGAGACCGCCTCAGAGGTACGATTCAGCAGAAAAAATGTCATCCGTTGACGTCCAACGGCTGAAATCCAGAATAGAGATTCGTTTCCATTAATAGTAGAACCAATGTCAGTTAGTGATGGCAACACTTATCAAAAAATCGATTTTTCAAAAAATCGATGTATCGAAAGAATAAAATCGATTTCAAATAAAAATCGAGACCAAAAAATCGATTTTTTTAAAAAATCGATTTTTTTAAATCTATGAGATATACCAGTATAACACGGTATAAAACAATATATGGGGCCTGTAACTTAAAAGTTCAAGTTTACAAATACGGACTAATCCGGTAAAATTGTAATTTACAATCTACATCTACAATTTTACAATTCTGCAAGGGTACTAGTACTGGTACTGAGTAGAGTAGAGTTACAATTTTGTAACTAGTGTTGACTGACATGGTTAATCAGCTGATTTGAACTGATGATTGTTTTTGTTCTTCTGCTGAGTGGTATGATCAGTATAATTTGTCTAAAATAGTAGTTTATAATTTTTTAATTTTGTTGTTGTTGTTGTTTAACAAAGGAATACTGTCTAGGCAGGGCGATGACTTCCACTTCTCTGTATCTCTCTTCTCGATTCTCTGAAGCCGGAGGAAGGGAAGGAGGTAGAGAGTGGAGAGACCTCGACGATTCGATTCGAACGAGATCGAGTTGTTGTGAAGGTAGTGCCGTCTATTTCGATCTGTGGTAAAATGGTGACTGTGTAGAATCAGTAGAACTCACATCGTTACTGAATACTGACCACCGGAGTAAATACGGATCGTTATTTTAGATTCTCCACACTGGATAATATTTTAATGTATTATTTTCATTGTAATATAACAAAAACGCATTTTAAACAGGTAAAAATCGATTTTTTCGGTTAAAAAAATCGATTTTAAATAAAAATCGCCTTTAAAAAATCGATCTTAAAAAATCGATTTTTAAACAGTAAAAAACGATTTTTCAAAAAAATCGATTTTTTGTTGCCATCAACTTCTGATGTTCCTGGATTGTACACCATCATTCCCTAACATCAACTGCTTTCTTTACAACCATCCTGCTTTCTCATAACATGAGTATCTTTTGTGAATTCATACACATGAACAGTAAATTGAAGTCAAAATATTGAAAATTGAACGGCACAGGAATCGGTCTGTTAAGTTTCATAGGAATATTACATTGTTCAAATGTTTCAATATATGCAAACCTTGTTTATGGAAACAAACCTGCATACTAGTATTTTATTGATTCGTCTTGTATTCAATTTCAGAATTACAACTAATTTGATTCAAAGAAAATGATCAATTCAGGCCTTAATTGATTTTGACATTTACATAAATTTGCCATCTTTAAATATCCTCGATAATCTAAAAAATGTATCCAAAATACGTGTAAATTTTATTCAAATTTCTTCAATTGCTCTCTTGATAAATTACGGTAAAATACAAGACAGGTTTATCAAAATATTTACTTCCCGATAAGAATGTAATTGATGAATGGAGACAAGGGTTAATGGTAGCAGATGGTGGGGAAATCCTTTGCTTATAACGTTTCGTTGAACTCATTCAAACTATCCAGTAAAAACACAAGGAAAATCAATATTATTAACTACTCGGGAAAAAAACGAAATAAAGTATTAGTTAATCATGATAATACAACCATTTCCAAATATTGTACAAAATGAAGTTCATGTAGAGCGAATGATGAAGGACTTAACGATCACACACACGTAATACACACATACTTGCTTAATGTTTCAAGTAGAAACTGATTTTGAATTAATTAGGTTGAAAATTCCTATGGTTTACGTTTTTTCTAACATTAACTCCATTGATTTTCTTTTAAATTAAAAAACTTTGTTTTTGAATTACGAAATATTACACTTGAAAAGAACATTTAAACCTTGTCTACGTTCCGTAGTTGATAATTTTGTGATTAATATGTAATACGACGCTTTAGCATTTATATACAATATAGGGTCAGTTGATTTTCTAAATTTTGAAAATAGATTAGCTTCTTTGAAGCTTAAAATAGCTTTTATCAGAAATAATTGGACGGATATTTTATATTTTCCAATAGTAATAATATATTTTGATAAATTGAATTATTTATTTTTAATTCAAACTTTATGTATGCATCCTTGGGATGTTGTGTGTCGTCTTAGAAATAGAACTTAAGGTACTTACTTGATAAATTAAAAAAATCCATTTCAATAAAATACATTTCCATATATGTATATACCTAACAAGCTTGAATGTTATTATAATATTCTATATGTTATGTGCACCCAAATGCACATGCACCCAACTGCACCCTAGTGCACCCATGATTGTGTTTGGGCTATGTGTTTGATGTATCACATGGTAATGTTTCCTAAAACTAATAAACCTTACAAAATTAAGTTTGGCTTTTTCATGACACAACTCTACTAACATTAAAATTCAGAATTCTGAACCCTGTACATTAAAGTATGTGGATATCTGAATATCCATAATCTGAATCTATACATCATTCGTGCGTAGACAGATTCAATGAATGACGTCAAGGTGTAGTGCCACAAGTTCTTCGTTCAGCCTAAACGACATGTGTAAGTCGCTTCGAGATTCATAGTAGTGTTGCCAACACTTTTCTTCCATTATAACATACGCCCTCCTGGGCCAGGAACGGTTGATCATACATTGTTCTAGGTAGTCTAATTTAATTCATCGTACTTAGTTTCGTCATATTAAAATATTTCATTTTCGATTTTGCGATAATAATCATTAAATTGTTAACCCTTGTGATGGATACGGTTAGTTAGCCCTTCCCGATTTCAGAATCCGTCGCCTTGGGAGATGAATCGGACGTCTGTAGTAGTAGTTAGAACGTCGGCTGCGGGGAGCCACGCTGTCGCAAACGCCTTGTGATGAACTGCAGGTCTTCCATCTGCAGATCATTTGGGACAAGTTCACTTGAAAGAGAAGTTCTTTGAGACAAGGTCACTCACTCACTACCCACCTCTACTACGGATACATATGGATTGTGATTTAGGGCCCAAGTTTCATAAACATTGATCGGGGAAATTCTCTCGGTGCCCGCTCTCAATGGGCAAACAAGTCGAAATCTGTTTGAAACTCTAGCTACCGAAAAATGCTGAAAATCATTCCACTAACATTTATTATTTCTGTATTAATACTTCTACGCACATACTGCCATGTGGTTATCAAATGTAGGCTGTGGTACACTACGTCCTTCAACTGATCAGCGTCTCCTTAACAAGTACCTATGTAATTATATTCTAGTTGACCCAAAGGTGATTAGTTCAAATTTCATCACAGTAAGTCGCGAACGCGAATTACATTTTATACATTTTGTGATATTTGGAATGGGTTTCGGCATCAAAATTAGTTGAACTGATTTCACACCCTGCGAAAACCTGAACGAAGGTAGTTCCTTGAATAAATAAGAATAAGTACCAGAAGACTAGTAAGTACAAATAATGGAAAAAATTAGGAAGGAATAGAAACCAAAAAGGTCCCGACACCTGAGTAAAGCACCAAACAAATTAGCCGCAAGGGTCCCTCAGCTGGTTAGTCCGTCTCCACACCTAGTAGTTGTATTCAATTTGTCTCCAAGGCATTCTATTGTAAATTTATGAATAGTACATCGATTACAAAAGATTTCTAGAATAGCAAACGGACAAACCTGCAGCTATCCGGATGGATTTATTCCATTCTCCGGAATTCTTATTAATGAAAAGCTATATTCCATTTATTATTTTCCATAAACAGAAAAATAAGGGCCCATGATGGTGTTTTGTAACTGATTAGAAACACTTTCACCAGAAAATTGCTTACCGGATCTTAGACAACTCCGAAGGAATTTGTCTTGAGGGATGAACCTTGAAAGACATCAAGCGTCTTTCATCGACCCAAATTTTGTTTAAACCCAGGAATAATGACGATGATTGAACGGGCAAAAGTTGGATGGTTTGGAGAGTCCGGACAATTAACTCGCCACATCAATACAACCACAGCTCAGCTGAAGTTAAGTTATGAATAGCAGGACGCAAGAATTAGGAATTGAGGGAAAAAAGTTGGTGTCATTCACTTTTGTTTGTGAAGCCTTCATTTTGAGATGGTATAAAACAATTAATGTCACTCTGTGCTGATGTAAATCAGTTTTATAAATTTTATACAAATAGTAAAATAATTTATATTTTGCCCTGGATTCCAGAGCTTTACGAAGTACTTGAGAACAAGACACTATAGCGTTCCCCCAAGGATTACTTGCTTTATTTGATCGATTAGCTTGTAAGCTAATTGGTCAGATGAAAGAGGTAAACCTGTTTCGACAAACCAAATAGTATGCAATTAAGATTATTACTTTAGTGTATGGGTTATCAGCAGAGACAGGTGTAGCCTTTGAATAAAAGCAATAGAACAGCGCTACACACACCTTTAACATAATGAATGGCCATCGAATAAAGATAATCCCACTGCCGATTATCAAAAACAATACGAGAAAAATTTAAGACATTTTTCATCAATCACACAAGTATTTAGTTTTGGTTTTGAGACTTAAAATAAACCTCCTTCATAACTACCAAAAGTATAATAATTATACTAATTATAATTATAATAATTATGATTACCTATTAGCGTATAACTATTAAGATAAGTCTACTCCGCGTGTTTACAATTTTAAAAATTCAATACTGGCCTTGATTTAAAATGAGCCGAATAAAAAATATTAAATTTTGAATAATATAAACGACATGGTGACTCGACTAGGATTAATAATAATAAGCGATCTTTGTCCACAACTTCATTTGAATGTCTCGTCGATGATATCGTTTGTCCCGCATATCCCACAGTGCCACATTATCTTCTACTAAACTAATTAGTCTTTCACAACCCATTTTTAACTTAGGTTCATTATTGAATAATAAACGAAATAAGATATCCGAATAAATAAAAAAGAAAAGGTACTGTGTGTACCCAAATGGTAAAAACTATCAAACCAATGTCTTATTTTGTGCAGAAGCAATATCGGTAACCAATTAAGCCTTTTTTTAGCTGTGATATCAGTCCGATATCAAATTCCTGAGGACGTGAAGATATGACCGTTATAGGGGCCAACACATTAAGTAAAACCGTTATTTTCAATCTATTTTTCGAGGGAATTATTTTTCATGAGTAGGACATGGTACTCTGTTTTCAAGATTAATTCAAAGTGTGTTTTGTGAAGTTGCGTCAAAAAGTTCGTGTTCCCGAAGTTTTCGAGCGTCTAAAACTTCGAAAACACGAACTTTCCGGGCACCGAGGCGACCGCCTATCCCTCCGCCTGCCTGCTCCTATGGGAGAGCGGCCGGCTTCGACCAGTTCTTTCCTGTCCGTCTTCGGGCGGGGCGGCCTCGACCAGTCCTTTCCTGTTCGTCTTCGGGCGTCGAGGCCTCGGCCAGTTCTCTCCGGTCGTTCGGGCGTGGCGGTCTCCGGCAGTCTACTTCGTTCCGTGTTTCGTTCCGTGTTCGCGCGAATACCGTTCTATCTTCATTTATTGGGAACATGAATCTTCATGGATTGATACAATGGAATGCTGGAACATGCAAATACACAGGTAAGTACCAAGTATTTTCCTACTAAATCTATAATAAAAGACCATATAGGCCGAGATTAGGTAGGTGCCGCATGTTTAGGAAGTCCCACGCAGTGATTGATCAATAGATGGATAATCTATTATCATTGGTCTTGGTGTAAGACCAGCTAAGCCCAAGAGCTGTTGGAAGTGACGGAGAGAACCGCGCGATTTGCTACATCGGGCTAGCTCAACCGAATACGTCCGAAAAATCCCAATTTATTCGGATCTAGAAATCCATCGGCCGTGCACGGCCGATGACGGCCGAATAGCTCTGATGCAGTGGACGCGCGTCAACTGGTTCGCTTGTTGTGGGATCATTCGGTCCTATTCGGCCGTGCACGGCCGATGTGTTTTCGGCCGAAATCGGTGCCAGTGGACGGACTTAGGCGTATTTTTATTCGCGGATACGAACACGAATATCTTTTAGAGCCCCCCAACCTGCGAATACGTAATATTCGTATATTCGAAAGTAAAATACGAGTCTTCGTTTATTCTCATAGAAAATATACGACTAAATTCGTATTCGCACAGAAAATATACGAATGTTTGCATATTTGGACGGAAATTTTGCGAATAATTGTATATTTTGCATCAGAAACACACAAATACTTCATATTACCTCCAGAAAAAATTCGAATTCACTCATATTCGCACCCAAAATTTACGAATAATCTTTTATTCGCAGACAAAATTTACGAATTTTACTAAGAAGAAGGAAGAAATTTACTAAGAGAAAGTACAAATTTAATTACATTATTGAAAATTCATGTGATCCATGACTTCATTTCTATGTATTTTTTCCTGATGAATCGAATGATGACACTCTCAGAACTCTCGCAGTTCAAGGTGAAAACGCCTTTCTTAGTATTGATACGTGAAAAACACATTTTTTCCCTAAACCTTTGGTTAGAGGTCTCGGAGTGTCACCGTTCGAGTCAACGCGAAAAAATACACAGAAATGAAGACTTGGATCGCATGAATTTTCAACAATGTAATTAAATTTCTTCCTTCTTCTTAGTAAAATTCGTAAATTTTGTATGCGAATAAAATATCATTCGTAAATTTTGGCTGCGAATATGAGTGAATGGGAATTTTTTTGGAGGTAATGTGAAGTATTTGTGTGTTTCTGATGCAAAATATACAATTATTCGCCAAATTTCCGTCCAAATATGCAAATATTCGTATATTTTCTCTGAGAATAAACGAATACTCGTATTTATACTTTCGAATATACGAATATTCGTATTAAAATTTGCGAATAAAAATAAATTTGTATTTCTATATGCGAATACGAATATTTGTATTCGGATTCGCAGGTTGAGAGGGCTCTGAGTGATATTCGTATGACTATTCGCGAATAAAAATACGCCCAACTCCGTGCGATACCCACATGATACATGAACTCGATGATTTTCACACATTCGTGTTGACGTCCTTTTTTTCTGCTAAAGTTCTAGCCCTTGGGGAAAGTGAACAGATGAACGTCATAAAAGCTGGATAAGATGAGATTTTTGACCCAAGTTTAATTAAGTTAATTACCTTTGGTTCAGTAGTTGCGGAAGACGGAAGGATTTTTTTACATTTGATTTTTTTCAGATTACACATCTTCAAACGTAAAACAACCAATTTTGGTGGTGCTAAATTATTTTTCTTGATCGATCACAAAGGTTTATAATAGGAAATAATGAACCTAAAAGCTCGCCAATATTCACAACCAATATGCAAAAAAAGTCGGTTGATAGATATAGCTTTTCCAAGTCGAATCGAGAATTTTCCAAGTCGAATTGAGAATTTAACAAACCAAATTGAGATTTTTCCAAATCAATTTGAGAATTTTCCAAATCAATCTGAGAATTTTCCAATTTAGGAAACTTTCACTACTAAAAAGAAAGAGGGAGTTTTCCAAACCGAATTGACAATTTTTTTAAGGCAATCCAACACTTTTATTGAAAACCAAAGTAGTGAAGCAAAATAAAAGAATAGCACTTTATGGACAAATTAACATTGAAATCAGAATGTCAAAATGAACGGATTTTTGTTTTTGTTGACTTCAGTAGACCAGCCAAACGCAGAGTAGCCTCGATTTTTTCTGTTCTTAACAAGACCGTAATTTTTATGAAGTATTCTCCGTTCATTTTGTATTTTTTATTTCAATGTTAATTAGTTCATGAAGTGCTATTCTTTCATTCTGCTTCACTAATTTTGTTTTCAATAGAAGTCTTGAATTGCCTTAAAAAATTGTCATTCGGTTTGGAAAACTCCCTCTTCCTTTTTAGTAGTGCAAGTGGAGAATTCTCAAATTGGTTTGGAAAAATCTAAATTTGGTTTGGAAAATTCTCAAAAAAAATTCTCAAATTGGTTTGGAAAATTCTCAAATTGGTTTGGAAAAATCTCAATTTGGTTTGGAAAATTCTCAATTCGACTTGGAAAATTCCCAATTCGACTTGGAGAAGCTATAATAAAATTAACGAGCTCGAGGCTTAGCACCAAATCTAATCAGTGATCCTAGACGTTGTCTCAAGACTGCACGTAATTACAACAGATTTGTTTATTCATTTTTGAATTTGTGCACCATCTCAACTGTAAAAGTTCATTACCGGTAAATTTTGTATTTAAGATTTAGATACCCTTTCCGCAAAGAAGCCATGCTTAGCCCGATCAATTGCTTCGTCGTCCAACCATAATCTGAATATACTCGTTCTTACTGTCGATCGTCTATCGTATTTGGGTGAGGCACGAAGGTTGTCTCAAAAAATCAGCCTTCGTCGGACAGTGGCCGATGCTCGATAACCAAAAGAGACTAATGTGTACTGAGAATGGTGTGTACCCTTATAGAGAGAGAAGCTTCAGCTCCGCTAACAGATTCTCAGCGGGCTAAATGACCGATCTAGGAGGACAAAAACGACCATTAAAATATTAAGAACGTGTTTCATCATGCATTGCGTAGGTAGATAGCCACTGACCTTAAAAAGATGCGGGAGTAACAGCGAACTTTGTTTATATCCCCGCACCCCTTCACCCCCAGAAGCAACAAACAGATCAGGTGAGACAGATAACAAAATTGTCTGAGTTGATCGCCAAATACGTGATGGACTCTTTCAGTTCGAAAGTTGTGTTCGAAGGAGCCCGTCGGTAAAGATGGAGTGTGAAAACAAAGGTATTTACTTGATATTCCTGGGGTTAGAATTTTCAAGGCTCGTAATAGGGTTTACTATCCAAATATCCATGATTATCCTATATATCCGAACTTCTATTGACTGTACTCTTCCTGGACGCCCAACGTCTTTTGTTTTGTTTTATGTAGCTTTGTTTACGTAGGTACTTCCAGAACATTTTAGGTTACTTTCTGACGATTTCGGGAAAAGCGTTTCTTGAGCCATGGCGAGATTTCGACAAAAATTATAAAGTCAGCGAGCTATTGGGTAGAAGTGTTTTTTTAATTTGGCTTCAACGTGTTTGCAGCCGTTACAAGTATTAAGTAAATAAATTAAGTGATAATAATAATATTGTTTTACAGGTTCAAGTCGATAGCTTTTGAAAACTCATATAAGGTAAAGTAAATGTCCACGTTCCTTAATGCCACGAGGGTATCCAAGTTGAGGGGCTCTCGATTTCCCGTATATTTGCCATTCCATTCAGTAAAGAGTCTCTAAACGTTCTGTGGGCAGGACACTCCAGAATAATGTGCTGCATGGTTTCTGGATCGACCTCACAACTTCTGCATCGGGATGATTCAGTAAGGCGCATCCGGTGTAGGTATCGGTTGGTGCAACCATGTCCACTCCTCAATCGAACCATGGTTCTGTAAAATCGTTTAGGTGAAGCTGCACTTATCTTACCAAACCATGGCCTTAAATCAGTGGGAGGGAACAGGTCTTTGTATTTTTCACCGCCATTGTATTTCTTGAACTCTTCTTTGAAGCGTTCAAACTTGCAAAACTGACAGTCAGGACAACTGTAACTTAAGCATCTTTTAAGAACAAGAAAATTATTCTCCATCCCCTTTGTCTAGATTCGATTAAAAATTTGATTAAAAATACTTTAAAAAAATGATTCATCAGTCTCATTAATTTTACTTTAATCAATTTGGTTCAACTTATCTTCACTGTTTACATTACCGTAATTTAGCGCATCTTTCAGGGTTTTGTTACCTACAATGGCGTTTAAAAACTGAGATTTTGGCTTCTTTTACACATGTCCTCACAGTCCTGTGATATTATTTCCAAGTAGAAAATTACATTAATTCATATTTCTGTTACTTTGTGATACTCCCCAAGGTCGATATGTGGTTTTTGATATTTTTCTTTTTCAATTCAATGAATACCTACGCAAGTAAATAGTAACCTTCATCTTAGGAGTTTTTCATTGTATCTCATTTTCACCAATCTGAAGTTCATACTGCTTTTACGATGAGACGAACGCTTCTCCTGTTGTTATGGGTTTATTAAGAATCTAGTATCCAATTATCTGATTTCCACTCTCTGGATTCATTATGCGCCTTGTACGATTTACTCGATTTTCTCTCGTTGCATCCCAAATATATTCTTTTTCACCTCAAGAACTCTCTTGTTATACAGAGAGCAAAGAATAATTTCAGTATTATGTTCTCTGTAAAACTTTAAATGTTAGTTCAAAGATGCATTTAAGCAGAATACATAATACTACTCGTAAAAGTTCCAGTCATAAAGCATGACCGTATCGACTATTTTCATCATTTTTCACGAATTCTTGATATTTTTTAAAATTGTTTTGAGATTTGGCCATTTTGAGTGGGAAGAAGTTCTTTACTATTAACTTTGAACAGGGAAAAAACTCTCCTTTCAGTATTATTCTACTAATTAAACAAATATTTGGATTTTCAAAACCCTTCTATAACATCAGTGACTTCTTTTCACATTCCATCAGTTGGAAAACTAAATTCCACCTATCTACTCCGCATTCGCATCATGACGCAGAATGCGGCCGACTGGAGAACGAGGACACAGAAGTCTAAATGATATAGATTTTTCATTTTATCTCCACAAGCTTGGGAAAGTAGGTGGGTACGTAGGAGTAAAGTACCCTCCATTTATGAAAATGTCAGTTACTGCGGGATCCCATTTACCATCCACTGAACTATGCAGAGCAGCACCAAACTCAGGAGACGATCTGGTCTACGGAGCGTTTGGAGTTGCAAGGTCCCACCAGCCCAGTGAAGCAATCACCAGTCAATAATATACATAAATCCTCCCAAATCTGTAGAAACAAAATTAAGCCCCTGTCTACACCACTCGTCCAAACTTGTTTTCTTGATCGATTACAAATGTTCATTATTCAAAATAATAAACCAACTATTACGGGGTTAACTTATTCGTTTAACTCATTCCAAAACTATAATACGAGAATATAGATAGATATCTAATAGATAAGAAAAACATGGAAGGATTTCATCGGTATAGAACGTTTCTGATATCTATTTTTTGTTCTACGTATCTATGCGAACAAACCTTTTCAAAACGCTGCAAATTATTTCACTGGGGTTTATTATTCAATTGGCTTGCGTTCATGATTTGAATTTATACTAAGCTTTGGAGTGTGCGTGTTTCACAGGTGATAGAGCGATGATTGAATTTCAGGAGGCACACAAATATGATCAACTGATCAATCCAAATAGGTATTTTGGTTGAGAACAGATTTACGTGCTCTATGCATATCTCCTGAAACACGCACCCTCCAAACCTTAGTAGAAATTCAAATCATGAACGCAAGCCAATTGAATAATAAACCCCAGTGAATGAATTTGCAGCGTTTTTTTAAATGTTTATCAGAATACCCGTATATTGGCTATAAACCCTTTTAGGAGTTCACTCCATTATCCACATTACTACATCACTACGTCACTAGGTTACTGATATCAACACAAAAACAATAATAAACCAAAATAACGCAAATGTTGGCACCATAAATCGGGCCATAGATCGGGAATGGTTTGACCTACGGACCTGGGGAAGGGCTCATTCGATTCTTAATGGAAAGTTCTTCAAAAAAAGTTCAAATTTAGGCCACCCTGACTTTTTTTCAGGTTTTTAGGGATTTTACAAAACTTTGACAGCCCTTAAAGGGCACTTTAAATTGAGTGAGAGAGCTGGCTCAAGAATTAGGGCGTCGCCGGACCAACATGGATTTTTCCTGAAAATTTCAGCTTTTTTGCTTCAGCCGTTTGGGAGAAATCGTGCGTACGGCGTACGGCGGAAAAGTTTTTATTGCACATTCGGATTCTACACCCTTTGAAACGTAAACCATGAAATTTTCAGGGGGGTTCGACTTTTTTTTTCAAGAGCGATTACAATGGTTTATTATTGAATAATAAACCAAAATTGATATTACGAACGTAACGAAGTTTAAAGTTCCCAAAGACCAACTAAGTAGTTAATCCGAATAATTTTCCTCATAACTGTTCAAATTATTCAGGAAGTGAATAATTGGAAACCATTGATTACAACTTTTTCCGCTGTTTTAAGTTGTTCTCTCTCTAATTTACTATTATTTCAAATTTCAAGAACATTCCCAGTGCTCTCTGTTTTCTGGTGGTTTTCCTCAGTTTGGCGACCCAAAACTGAGTTTTTCCGTTTTCTGAATTTGGGACCTAACTTCCATTTAATTCATTAAGTTAAGTCATTATGTTGAGTTTTAGAAGTCCTAAATTGACTAGTATTCTTCAATGTTCCTCCTATTTTACTAAAACTCAAATTACCATCGCAGCTATTGCTATTTTCATTGGCGATTTAATATTCCAGACCGTTGAGAAAATGGTGACATCATTCCGTAGTGTCGTAAATAATTGACCACATAACATCTTAACATCTTCTGCATTTCGTACATAGGCAGATGACAACATTAAAAATAGTACATTTTTATCTATAACCGTAGTTTTAAACTTATTCAAGCCCCAGCGAATGATGCATCAGTTAAGACAATGTTATAGTACTTATAGGACATATGTTAAGATGATCTCATCATCAAGTACATGATGAGTGTAGTAATCATGCACTAGGGCGGAAAGGATGATGGTATACGAGAGCCAATGAGTTATTACTGTTATTTATTCACGTAAACTCTTACAATCTTGATTTAGATAGGTATTTACAGGTATTTCAGTCGTATATTCCATTTTAGTCAATGCATTCATTTTCCTTCGTAAACAAATATCGCTGGGTCGGAAACAAATGTTGTCTGATTGAAGACGTGTGTTGACTGATTAGGTAGTGTTGAGGGTTTCATCAATTTCTTACTCATCCAAGTATTCATTAAACCTGACAATCATTGGTTGCATTGCTAATTAGACGATTCTTACATGTACTAAGCTGAAGTTATCTGGCTAGAGCGGTTTAATGCTGCCATACTGGTTGGGTTGAAAAAGAGGACATGGGAGGGAACTAACATTCCGGGGGGTTTGGAGGACCTCCTCCGGAAAATTTTTAAAATTTCAAACGTTAAATGGTGAGTTTTACCGCTTTTGAGGGGCAAAAAAGAACAGTAATTACAGTAAATTGAGTCGATTTATCGATAGTTGCTGTACACTGCCTGTCTGACGACAATTTTTCACAATTCGGCATCGCTAAAAATGTCGCTTGTGAAAACCCGGACAAATAAGAGTTTTATGAAAAATCCCCCCGGACGTTTTCACGTGCCTCAAAAAGAGGACATGTCCGGGGAAAAGAGGACGTATGGCAACCCTGGGCAGGTTCATACTTGAAAAGTCAGGCCGTATTTTGGAATGACATGATTTTTCATTCACCCCATAATATATTCGAAACACTTTCCTCTCCCGGGGAGACTCCCCCTCACACACTCATTCGAAAAAGCAATTACACACCCGGTCCTTCCAAAGCAAGCACCGGATTAAATGCCCCGAGTGGCGAAACCGTGATTGTGGTCCCATCATCGATTATGTCCCCTAACGAAATGTCAACTGGATAGAAGGGCCGGAGAGCAGGAGGACCCAAATGTTGGACGGAGTGGGAGGGGGCTTCTGCCGCATAGACTCAAGCTTGGGGGGAGATAAAGGTTTCATTGTGGATCAATGGATGTACAAGTTGATCCGCGGGGGCATAGGTAGCGCTGGTGTGTCGTTTCGTGGAGTGCCAGTTCGATCTTCCCCCACTCTGATTGCGCACCGCAGTCTCGCGCCGGCCGCCTAGCAAACAACACTAGATTCAGGCCTTTACACCACCTTTTAGCAAGTTGTTCCTTCTTTTAGTGTGTAGTTTGCTCTCTCCCTTGGGTTCTCGGCTCTTTCTTCTAACACTTCGTCTCACCATTACTCTCTCTCACACTATTCCTTTCATCTGTACATCGGCTGACACAGTGTTTGAGTGCTCGACAATGATGGAGTCACAGGGACAAGAAGTTGTTGCGGCCCCTGCAGAGGTTCCCAATGATCCAGGGTACGTATACGTCTCTGTAAAGATATACGTAATCAGCTGATATCATTATGACAGTGTTGCCATTGTATGGTTATCCCCCACTCCCATCCCTCCAGAGGGGGCGTAACTCTCCCAGGGTCAAGGCTGAGTTTGTATTTGGATTTTGCATTGGCGAACTCATGAATATATTACCTTCTCTTTCTGCGATGCTGTTTTTGCGGTGACTATCTACAGAGATCTAAATAGTTCGCCTTTAATAACGCAGGAGGCCTGTATTTATGATGACACAAGTAACTCTGCAGTTGACACACTTTCCATTCACTTGATGAGTCGGCTTTCCTTCTGATTTGAACATTGTTTATCTCGTCAAAATGACATTAGGATCGTTGACATGAACTATTATGAGCATGAATAGTGTTTTAAGAAGATGGATTACCAAACTGCAGCACATTGTGCAAGAGTTTTGAACGTTGTTTGGAATTTGTACGAACTCCGTTTGACTGTCAACTAAACAGTGATTGACAGTATGCGATTTCTGGAAGTCAACAAACCCTTGCTGTTCGCCGGTGCTCGATTGACCGTCAATCAGGGTTACAGCTTTTCAGCACCTACCCATAATTCATTATCTGATAACACGAGGGAGGGACGTAATGGGACTGAGGCCAAAAGCCCAAAATAAACTCTCCTACTCCAGCTTCTTTCCCAAAGACGCCTCCTCATCGTCCGCGGGAGCATGCCGGACGTCATACCTTGAAAAGCGAGTTACCGGTGTATGGGGGACACGTGGGGGGATGCGCGAGCTCTGGGCATGCTCTCACCTACAGCTGACCACCTTTACAATGGTGTACGGTTCTGTTGCAATGCGGCAATCTTCCCTTCCTCGGATTACCCTTTTGACACCTTTATTAGAAGATACTGATCGATCCCATTGCAATTTATTAACATCATGAGACATGAAGTGGTCGACAGTTCTGGAATTAAGCGATTCAAAAACCAAATGAGATGTAAACAGTGATGTCAATTATAAACAATGACAGAATCAATGAAAACGATTACCTGCTCTTTTCCAATGTTTTAACTCCTTCCTTCTCTCTCAACTATTCGTTCATGTTCATCAAAATACTGTGAGCAGGCTATTGTGTTATTGCACCTATTCTAAATGATAGATTGTCCCAATTCCCAGTATGTTAAACCTTGGACAATGTTAACCTATATGATACGCTTTGTTTTAATGTATTCTAGTGTATATATAGGCATATATCCATTAACCTTATTGTGATAATTCAAGCCTCCATCAATCTCCGCTGCTGTTTCAATCGATCAATCAATGATTATTAATTTTAATAATTATTTTGCTCTGTCCCATTTCCCCCTAATGTCTCTAGAATCTAACCCAAACGCTTTATTTTAACTATCAAATGTTCTCTGCCTTTATCGGAGAATTGAAAAATCATCGTTTAGTCTAGTGTGTACTATTTTAATGTTATTTATGAATGAAACTTGTAAATGATCAACAACCAATTATGAATATTATGTATGTCTACGTAACAAACAAAAGGTAAGGTCGGTGAATAGTTGGTTTCGCAGCCCAAACGATCGATTTGCTCTCTCATAAGAGTTATTTCATACATGTTTATAGACGAGGCTTCGTATTGATTTTGGATCAAGTAAAGTCTTTTGCATTTGACCTTCAACAATCACTGCCTTCATTAGAATGTCAATAGGTAGTTTCGTTTTCATTTATATTAATTGGTACTTTCACTAATTACTTTCCATTCAATCAACGGTTCGGAGACTGTGGATTTCGTCACTTGGTAAATGGGGGTTGTCCTTGCGAAATACTAACCCTCATGACCTGCAGGGCATGAGGGTCATTCGGTGAGGTATTCTCGCCACTTCAGCAATCTTGATCGGTCACGGGCTCTCGACTAAATATTAAATATTTGTACTACCATCTAGGTCAGTATAAAAATAAATAATTCAATCCCTCTACACACCCTTCTTCACTTGTATACAATTTACGTTTTTAGTTTTGAAACCATCATGATTTACGTTTACGCCGTATAGATGAATAAGGTTGGTTAGTGTAATGTTGATTAGTGCCTGGCTGTCCGACCGGTTTTAAGCAGATGGGCTTTTTCAGTGATTCGGTGGACAATATCATCTTTCATTCCTGCCTCAACTGCTCTTTTTGGAGTTTTGTAAGACCTCTGACGTCTTAAGCGAAGCAGGTTTTTGTTATTCCGCTTTCCCGCTTCTCCTATTGGATAGTATCAGTGTTTTACCTTAACTCACTGGCAACTCACTGGGGGAGAACGCTTTTTAGAGGGCCAATATTTAGAGGAAAAGTAAGGAAAAGAACGGAAAAGTAAAGGAAAAGAGGTATTCGTCTGTCTTACATGTTGTCATCAGTTCAATCATGAGAACTAAGTATTTGAATAGCCCAGCGTAAAATGTGATTGAAAATAACGGAAAATCCAGTTTATCAGCAAGATTTGGCAGACCAACACTGTATTAAGACAGATAGCTAAACATACACATTGGACGCTGGGAACGGAATGACGATAATGGACAACTAGACACTAGGATCAGTTCAAGAAGAGTACACAGATGCTACTCAATGTAGGATTACTTCAACACAGCATTGGTATTTCTGAGTTCGCGGATACTAAATATATTTATGTTTAAAAACTTTGAAAGGAAGGTAGTTTAACCCCAAGAAGTTTAACGCCAATGGCATTTTTCTACGGTAAGTTTTTTATATTTCATGATTTCCCAAAATCTAACACAGGTTAAATGACATTGAGCAGGAAGGTCCCACCAAGTGGGAGAGGTTCTTTGACGTCACCATTGCTTGAAGTTTGAAAAATCATGAAATAATGCTGCTCAAAAAGGAGGGCGCGATAGGCGTCGAATTTCTTGAAATTGAATCTGTATTCATTCAATGATATAAAATAAATGCGCGGTTTATGCTCATTGAGTCAATGTAGCATTTTACATTTTCCATTTAATTTTTTGAAAACATGGAAAACGAAACCAGCATGTGTAGTTGAACAAATTAAAAAAAAATTCCTTTGGGGGGAAAAACAATAGATCATGGATTTGTCCATCGTTGGAGGTGTAATAGGAAAAATTAAATCATGAAATGAGTTAAATGCACACAAGATATTTTATGACAAATTTATTGGCATTGAACATTAATGAACATATCTTGTCAAAATTTGGAAATATTAGCGGTAGGTAGCGTTTGTTATGCTGGTTTGTTATGCTATAATGGTTTATGTTGAGAAAAATATGAGATAAAATGTCTTGTTTCCATATGATCTATATATCGTGTGAATTCAGCATGAATGACTGTATTGTTGCAGGTTGTTGATATAGCTGGATCACTATTCAATTCTAGATCGAATGTTTCACTGATGAAAGTTGTCAAATTCTACACCTTTTGTTGTATTCAAATTCACATTGATGTTACATCATAGAATTACTGGAATTGTGCTCAACTCAAGTACATCAAGTACCCTTATGATGATAGAGAAATAACGGTTTATTTCATAGAAAAATGAACCTCATTGATTTCTTCCTAGCCTTAGCTCTTCGAGTTAATAATAATCTGACGAGACGGAGCGTTGCATTTTGTGTGGAGAAAAAATAGTGTCGCAAAAAATTCCTTGACCCCTAGCCAAAAGACATATCCATGTCAAAATGTAGAGATTGTGTAATCGATAGTCAGTTCCATTCAAAGCTGCGGAGGTCGAATGTCATTCCGTTCTCTTATTGAAAAATAGTATTAAGTTTCCAATCATTCTATAATTTCCAACGGTTGGCTGTTGTGGGTAAGTACATCACAGTTTCGGAGTCTGAGATGTATTAGGTGTGTCAATTATGAATGTTATACCAACTGTTTTAATTGCGATGCAAAGAATCAAATTAATAAAAGAGATATCAGTAGTATACAGGTTGTCCCAGTAACTAATTGTGGACAAAAAAAAATTGGACCAACGCTATTCTTTATAATTTTTTGCGGAGTTCAAAAATGACAAAATTGTGCAGCTTGCAACCAAGATCAACATTGTTTTTTCATATGGAAACCCTTGTTTTGGTTTATTATTCAATAATAAACCATTGCAATCGCTCTTGAAAAAAATTCTAACCCCCCCTGAAAATTTCATGGTTTTTCGTTTCAAAGTTTCCGTTAAAAAATTTTCCGTCCGTCCGCCGTACGTCGTACGCACGATTTCTCCCAAACGCCTGGAGCAAATTATCTGAAATTTTCAGGATAAATCAAAATTGGTAAGACAACGCCCCAATTCTTTAGCCAGCACTCTCACCTAATTTAAAGTGCCCTTAAAAAGTTGTCGATTTTTTGTAAAATCCCTAAAAACCTCAAAAAAGTTGAAGCGGCCTAAATTTGGACTCTTTTTGAAGAACTTTCCATGAGGAATCGAATGAGCCCTTCCCCACGTCCGTAGGTCAAACCATTCCCGATGTATGGCCCGATTTATGGTGGCAACGTTTGCGTTTTTTGGTTCATTATTGTTTATGTTTTCACCGCCGTAACCTAGTGATGTAGTTATATAGTAATGTGGAGTGAACTCCTAAAAGGCTTTGTAGCCGATACACGGGTTAAAGCATTCTGATAACCATGAAACGCTGCAAATTCTTTCACTGGGGTTTATTATTCAATTGGCTTGCGTTCATGATTTGAATTTCTACTAAGCTTTGGAGTGTGCGTGTTTCATAGGTGATAGAGCGATTATTGAATTTCAGGAGGCACACAAATATGATCAACTGAACTATCCAAATAGGTATTTTGGTTGAGAACAGATTTACATGCTCTATGCGTATCTCCTGAAATTCAATAATTGCTCTATCACCTGTGAAACACGCACACTCCAAAGTTTAGTAGAAATTCAAATCATGAACTCAAGCCAATTGAATAATAAACCCCAGTGAAAGAATTTGCAGCGTGTTTATTGCAGATTCGGATTCTACGGAAAATAACATGAACATTTAGCTCCTCAATCGATTTTTTTGACCGCGCGGAACCGACTTCAGCGACCTCTTAAAGATGGGATTGCGCCAAAATTGAGTTGAAGGTTGTCTTCAAGTGTGGCACACGAATTTTAATTTTTTTTCAACGCTGATTCACGTGGTGCTATTCATTTTGTGCTATCCATTCTTTTTGAACAGGAAATCTTCGATTTTCATATGAAGGGTAATGAATCAACCCCGATAAAGTGTTAAAAAAATTGTAAAATAACAGGTAACTTTTACACATCACAAAATTATGTAATCAGCAATGTCTAGCTGCACAAAGGAGAATAATTCGTGAAGAAAACAATACTCGGAAAAGATTCCACGGAAAATCAATGATTTCCCCCTAATAAAGTGACTTTTTTGGCTGTAAATGCAGTAACATGAAATGAAATCAAGAAAAGGATATCTACACGCGATTCAGCGTTGAAAAACAGTGCTTAATCTGGGGAAGACATCCTTCTCTCATTTTGAAAAAAAAGCGCTCGCCGAAAGTTGATCTTGTCAAAAAACCGATTGAGGAGCCAAACGTTCATGAAATTTTCGTAAAATCCGAATTTGCAATCAAAAATGGGGTTTTCTATTTGAAAAAACAAAGTTGATCTGGGTTGAGCAAGGTTTTGCGGTCTACGCAAAAAATTATGAAGAATAGCGTTGGCTCGATTTTTTTGGTCCACAATTAGAGAAATAAGGGGTGGGAGCCTAGTTACTGGGACACCCTGTATTGTCGTTTCTAGAGACTTACGGGTTGCGCTCCGAACTATCATCTACTACTTCCTGCTTATTAGCATTTTCTACAGATGGTTGACAGGATATTTAGCATCCATATAGATTACAATGCTATGTTTAATGTGTTTCCGGCAATCTGTCCTCAACAATGGATGCAAAATCAGACGACTCGTCTGCGATATAACGGTTATGAAATAATAATGAAAGAGATTGTATGACCGGGGAATGATAACTTCCTGATCTATGACAGTTAAAAAACAGGCATGATATAAAATGATGGAAATGACAAGTGAGGAGCTTACTTTCAAAAAGGCACATAGCCAAATCTGGGAGTAAACGTTTTTTTCTCAATTTTCTATATCTGAATATGAGTTGAATTAGATCCCCCTATTATTTCCGAACAACACAGAACTCAACCACGTCAATTCCGGGGCTAAAGTTATGTGTTTGAATCAAAAGGTAACAAATCCGTCCCCTACATTTTTTTCAGTGCCTTGCAATCGAATTGGCACATGTCCTCCGAATTTCGTCAGGCGATAAGTCGTGGGTTTTCAAAAAGGCACATATCCAAAAAGAAGCATTGCGCCTTCGTCTTGACGTTGAATATTTACACGATACTCGATAGATGACAGGCATGACAAATGGAAATATGGAGTCAGGTAAAGTTTTCAATAAGACCTACAGAATGGAGAATGAATTCTTTTTTTTTTTTCAAAAAGGCACAAATCCACGAGTTTTGATCAAAGGGGCACATTCCCAAAGTGAAAATGGATATACGGCCTCGTGTTTTGGAGAAAATTGATTCATATTCTGAGGCATCTTTATCTGTGCCTTCCCACACATTACTCCGATGAGAAACTGCAGAAAAACATCTCCACTAATCTGCAAATCGTTTTTTTCACTTCCTGAACATTTTGTCGGAATGGATATGTGCCTGTTTGAAAGTAAGCTCCTCAAGTGTGGAGGTTTTTGGTGGAAGGAGTAAGCGTCGAGATTTTGTATGTACACAATTGAATATTGAGCTGTGAAAATCCACCGCCACGCGTTGTGGAGGTAAAAATGTACCTGCAGTATCCTGCCAAACGAATATTCCGAGTATTTTAGCCAAACGAAATATTCTGACAAGCCATGGAACCTACTGCGAAGAAATTCATTGGATACAACGAGTTTGAATTGTGGGAAAGTTACCGTCACTTCCGTACGCCAGGCGTGTCGCCTTCAGTCCTTTTATTCCTTCGGAAACTGTTCTCATGACCATGGCGCACCTTCCACTCCCCCATTCTTATTATTGTAACGAGATATCGTCGTCCGTACGATTCGCCTGCGGTTGAAGGAGGTATCGCATGTTGTCACACGATACTCGCGCTTCTGAATCGCTTCAGCACTTCCCTCTTCATATTTCACAGTTCTTGTTCATCCCCGACTTTCGTTCCCCGAGGCCCTCGAGGCTCCCCGGTCGCGCGGCTTTACGATTTTCTGGAGCGTCGTTAGAATAACGAAATTTCTAAAAAAAGACCTGGATCTGTAATTCTCTTTGACATACATTTTCAGTCAACATAATGTGTACGTTACATGAACGAATTGCATATAAAGGTCAAGTTGTACAATCGTATCATACGGGTGATTCTCAAACTACGGGCAATTTTCAGGTCCTGACATTTGAAAAATCCAAGTGTTTCTTTGGCAAGGTTTTTGGACGTTTATCACTTAATTGGCCTCCCTGGATGTCTTTCTGATGGCCAATCATTCAAGAAATCCCATCATTCTCCGCAAAATTAAAATTTGATAGAAGTCATAACAATGGCGTGGCGGTTTCGGTCGCGACAATAACAATTTTAGTATGTTTTTACCGTCATGACAATGACAAATCGAAATTTCAACAGAGATTCTTCCAATACAACTGGAATTTTTGTGGGTTTTAAAAATGCAACGTAGTACGGCCTTCCAAGAGAATAAGTTGGTAGAAAGAAAATTTTGGGATCAAACATAATAGGTGAGCGAGCAACTAGGGCCATTAAAATGTCATTGAATAAACATACTAACGTGTTTTCAGATGTTCTCGCTCGTTCAGAATACACACCACGTACCGTTTAGGGCGACCCAACGGTGTGGCCGCTTGTTTGTGAGTCACTGCTACCACCAAAACAAGAACTTCCTCGAAAATCCCTGTTTTGTTCCCTCAGGAACACATTCTTTTTGGGCTATGACGACCGTAAACTAAAGTGACCTGAATAAAGTACAGTATTAAGACATTAAAAACTTGATGCTGGAGTTAAAAAACCATTGACAGCTGCTCTTCAGATGTAACCAAAGACGAGAGAATTTTCATGTTATTTTAAATCTCAGGTAGAATATTCGAAAAACCATCGCGAAATTGGGAACCTCGATACAGTTGCAGGCCATGACAATGACAAATCAGGGTTTCTCAACCCTAAAAAACATGGAACTTATATTAGCTTCCGAGGCTTTTCTATTGGTCAATGGAGTATTCAATAAATGTATGCAGATAAGGGGAAAAACGCTGCAAATTCTTTCACTGGGGTTTATTATTCAATTGGCTTGCGTTCATGATTTGAATTTCTACTAAGCTTTGGAGTGTGCGTGGGATAGAGCAATTATTGAATTTCAGGAGATATACATGGAGCACGTGAATCTGTTCTCGACCAAAATACCTATTTGGATTGATCAGTTGATCATATTTGTGTGCCTCTTGAAATTCAATAATCACTCTACCTGTGAAACACGCGCACCCCAAAGCTTAGTAAGAAATTCAAATCATGAACGCAAGCCGATTGAATGATAAACCCCAGTGAAAGAATTTGCAGCGTTTTTTATTGAACCTCAATACCCCCCCCCCCCCCCACAATAAAAACATCTATAATTTATCCAGTCCTTTAGCTCTCGTATTGTGTTAAAACTTCCCCAAATCCAAATTTTAACGATGCAGCCAAAGGTAGACTGATGTAGAGGAGGCACACAAATATCATAAACTGATCAATCCAAATAGGTGTTTTGGTTGAGAACCGATTTACGTGGTCTATGCATATCTCCTGAAATTCAATAATCGCTCTATCACCTGTGAAACACGCACACTCCGAAGCTTAGTACAGATTCAAATCATGAACGCAAGCCAATTGAATAATAAACCCCAGTGAAAGAATACTTATTTACCCCAGTAATAATATTGAATAAGCGTTTCATGCATATCAGAATGCTTCAACCCGTGTATCGGCTATAAACTACTCGACGCTATCGGCCGGACATCACTAGGTTACAATTAAACAATAATAAACCAAAAAAACGCAAATGTTGGCACCATAAATCGGGCCGTATATTGGGAATGGTTTGAGCTACGAACCTGGGGAAGGGCTCATTCGATTCCTCATTGTATGTTCTTCAATTAGAGAAAAATTTAGCCCGCTTCGACTTGTTTTGAGGTTTTTAGGGATTTTACAAAACTTTGACAGCCCTTAAAGGGCACTTTAAATTGAGTGAGAGAGCTGGCTCAAGAATTGGGGAGTCGTCGGACCTAGATGGATTTTTCCTGAAAATTTCAGATCTTTTGCTCCAGCCGTTTGGGAGAAATCGTGCGTACGGCGTACGGACGGAAAAAGTTTGTATTGCAGATTCGGATTCTACACCCTTTGAAACGCAAAACTATGAAATTTTTTTTTCTAGAGCGATTACAATGGTTTATTATTGAATTATAATCCAAAAGCTGCAAGTTGGACGATATTGAATGGCACAGTGTTCCATTTACACGAATTTTTCCGTAGTTAGAGAATCACTATGAAGACGATCGTTGAAGAAAACGATCAATCGACCTTTTCCCAACGTCTAGAACAGCTCATAGTAAGCCTAGTTTTTCATAATCGGCTACAGTGTTCAATTCAACAGTCTACATTAGAAGATAGTTAGTTTGCGAGGCGTTTCTTTTCTAATCATGGACTACGAGCGGTAGATTGTGAGAATGGTAGGGAGTTTTGATGTTTGAATCCGAAAGCGAAAACCGTTCTGTTTTTTGGTGTGCCAGGAGAGGCGATCTATTGGTAAATGTATATCCACTTTTGTCTTTCTCATAGGGTGCTCATATGGTACGCGAATGGAATCTACATGAATTAACTGTCAACAGTTCGCCAGAGTGAATTTCGACTCTTGGCTGTTCTGTACACACCCTCCTCTCCGCAACTCCTAACAGGGCCAAGGAAAGTTGAGGGCTCTAAACTCCCTCTGATTCCTTCATCTTCACAATATCGGGCGGGTGCGGGTGCAGGCGAGTTTTAGTCAAAGTCAACTGTGTTGAACGCTAGACAGTTCACTATCGTTGCCTACATGGACGTGTCACGTCACTGTTTTCTCGCTTGAAACCCCTGTGATCGTTGCCAAAACCTTCCTCTTTGTCAATTGACAAGGATTGAAGTCTTAAACCGCGAAGGCCCTCGTAATGATGATCCATTGTCTTAACTGCCCATTGTAATCAAGCAACTTTGACACATGATCAGAAATACTAATCCACTGAAAACCAATACGCACCGCTGCTACTCCTTCTTATCTTCTGAAATTGACTTGTTCCTTATTTAAAAATCACTAAATTCGAGTCCAACAATTGGCAATTAATTTGAACATTTTTTTGCAGACAACGTTCAGCCTGTAGTGATTGTTAAATATACTTTACTAAAAGCTCTGATGTTAGATTCAACGGAATATTCCAACAACTTGTTGGCTGTTGGTTGTTAATTCTTTATATGTTGATGAGCGCGGTGGCTCGAACCCCAACCGTAAACGTGCTTTAAGTTGTGCACTGGAGTTCGTTCCAGTACCAAGAACGAGATGATGTGAAGTTAGTCTCTCATTATAGAAGAGTTCCGAAGAACTGCGTGCAAGTAATGATCGTGCTAGCACAATCAATGGAAATGTGATAACTCTAAACACTTGATGGGAAGTTTATTGTCTCTGACTCACAAACTCTGTCCCTTCTAAATCCGTTTCTACTCTTGTCTCTCAAAATGAGGAGAGATAAATAAATTCAATAAACTGATTGACTTACGATGTACTTTGATTACATAATATTACTAACTAATGTTACAAAATAGTATTAATAACTGGTGTATTCTCATTTTTGAAGGCATATTAGTCGGTGTAGATCCACTCTTCGAGGTTTGAAAACTGTTAATTTGTGCAAATCAACTTTCCATGATATGTAATGCGACAAGAAACAATGATATTGGGTGAAAAATCGTATTATTGACTATTACTATGTTTTTGGGGGATGAACACAGAAAAATGTTTAAAAGCTCTAAAATCTGAATACCACATTTTTTCACAAAACTGTTTAAATTTCAAATAAAGAACAAAAAATAGGTAAAAATGTCGTAAAATGCGAAAATAGGCAGGTAGATGAGCGAATTTCCTGAGTCCCTTATCTTACAGCGTCTTGATCTACTAGCTGTTCCAGTGCTTTGTGGTGATTCAATGATAGCTACTGTAACAGAGGAGGTCTTGTCAAACTTACTCACAGCCATGTTTAGGATGAGTGAGCACGTATGGCGAGTCTGATATAGTCAGGAATCACCCTAGAAACTTTACAGGAGGAACCGACCCAGGGATCAGCTCTAGTCGCTGGAATAAAGGATCTAGGAGAACTTTGATGGGCGCACCATTAATGTTGACGCCTGCTTTTATTGTTTCCGAACCTGGGATGCCATTCCCAAAAATTATGCTACACCAAAAGTACAGTTGTGCAGCAGAAACCCTTCGCTAATCAGTCGCCTTTCTGACAATGTCATATGTAGGGGTGGTACGGGAGGTCCAACTGGTTCCTAAAGCGTTTGGCGAGACGCTCTCAGAAAAGTTGCCTCTATTCTGGGTGTAGGTGCGAGTGGAAACACACCTTGCTGTTATCCGTGAAGTATTCAAACGATTGAGAAGTGTCAGGTAACCGAGGACTGAACCATTCTCCCACTACCTTGTGGGACTAAATAAAAAGAATGAACATTAGGCAGACAGCTGTCATCCACCTCAAATTTGGTAATCCAGCGAAACATACCATTAAGTGTAACTTGTTTAGCAATTTTATCCCTAATTCAACATTTAAAAAAAGTTATATAGATTAGGAGTAGCAGTCTGCATTGAAAGGATTGACAGGACATGGATTGAAGACAAAAGGTGAAAAAGGGGTAAAATCCAGTTTTTGTGAAAATAGAGTAGAGTATTAGTTACTATTAAAAACGAGGTGAATAAGCGTTATAAGATTATGTAATTATTATTAACCGTTACATTTAGATTTTTTAGCATTTATCAACAACTTTCTATTTGTTGTCCCTGCTAAACGAATCTACTCCGTTGTCTACAGGGCATGGAAAACCATATGAAACAAAGGGAAGAGTGGTTATCTTGTTTCAATGCCAAAAAGAAAACTCTCGATCGGATGAAACTCTCGGACATTACCACTCTTTCTCGTGGAATTACAAATTGTTTGGCTGGTAGCTGACGGGTTTTTCATTGCACTAAAGGCACCATGTTGCTTTGGGTAAGCGTGAAATGCTTTCGTTGTAAGCTGTGTGTTATAGAAGTACACTCATAATCCAGAGGGCTCGAGAACATCTTGCAGATTGCCCGAGTTGTGTTATTGGCTTCTACGCTCCCACTACTGCTCGCTCTCTGGAAAGAGAAACATTTTGGAACCAAGCCAAAATAATTATTCAAATTACGACGTTAGCTTCTCAGCTATTTAATCCTCCAATTAAACAACTTTAAACAATTCGTTATAAAATTACGTAAATTTGGCGTTACTCCAGTTGTTTTCATTGAGAACCTTTTTACGAGCCACGCGATCGAGTTCCACTTTCTACAACGTACGGCGTCGGGTGGAAATCGTTTTGAGATTTATATATCCATCCCTAAGTTGGTACTTATTTCATTTACAGCTCATAAGATTAATAATTTGAACGATTAATTGAATTATTATTAGTGAAACTGTTTCAAGTTTATTGGTCGTACAAAGTTCTTTGTGTTTATCAGAATCCTGTGTCGTCGGCATAGTAAAACAGTCAGTTCGTAAAACTCTTATTGATTAATTGGTACTTGAACAGATTTTTAATTGAATTCAAACTGTTATACACTCAGACAAATTTATATTATCAACAACACAATATTTCTATCGTTCAACTTTTTTACGTTAACATTATTTTCTGTGTAAGTAAGTAATTCGTAGGTTGTGACGTAGTAACCAAATTAGAATTGTTCAACCATGTCCAAAATAACTATATTGGTTTATTATTCAATAATAAACCATTGTAATCGCTCTTGAAAAAAAATTCTAACCCCCTCCCTGAAAATTTCATGGTTTACGTTTCAAGGGTGTAGAATCCGAATCTGCAATAAAAATTTTTCCGTCCGTCCGCCGTACGCACGATTTCTCCCAAACGGCTGGAGCAAAATATCTGAAATTTTCAGGAAAAATCAATATTGGTCCAAAAACGCCCCAATTCTTCACCCTCAATTCTCACTTAATTTAAAGTGCCCATTAAGGGTTGTCAAAGTTTTGTAAAATCCCTAAAAACCTCAAAAAAGTCAAAGCGGCCTAAATTTGGACTCTTTTTGAAGAACATTTCCACGAGGAATCGAATGAGGCCCTCCCCAGGTTCGTAGCTCAAACCATTCCCAATCTATGGCCCGATTTATGTTTCCAACATTTGCGTTTTTTTGGTTTATTATTGTTTATGTTTTCATCGTAGTAACCTAGTGATGTAGTGAGGTAGTAATGTGGATACTGGAGTGAACTCCTAAAAGCGTTTGTAGCCGATACGCGGGTTGAAGCATTCTGATACGCATGAAACGCTGCAAATTCTTCACTGGGGTTCATTATTCAATTGGCTTGCGTTCATGATTTGAATTTCTACTAAGCTTTGGAGTGTGCTTGTTTCACAGGTGATAGAGTGAGTATTGAATTTCAGGAGGCACACAAATATGATCAGCTGAATAATCCAAATAGGTATTTTGGTTGAGAACAGATTTACGTGCCCTATGCATATCTCCTGAAATTCAATAATCGCTCTATCACCTGTGAAACACACACACTCCAAAGCTTAGTAGAAATTCAAATCATGAACGCAAGCCAATTGAATAATAAGCCCCAGTGAAAGAATTTGCAGCGTTTCATGAATATCAGAATGCTTCAACACGTGTATCGGCTACAAAGCCGTTTTAGGAGTTCACTCCAGTATCCACATTACTACATCACTACGTCACTAGGTTACTGATATCAAAACAAAAACAATAATAAACCAACATAACGCGAATGTTGGCATCATAAATCGGGCCATAGATGGGGAATGGTTTGACCTACGGACCTAGGGAGGGGCTCATTCGATTCCTCGTTGAGTGTTCTTCAAAAAGAGTACAAATTTACCGGAGGTTTTTAGATTTTACAAAACTTTGACAACCCTGGTTCAAGAATCGGCTCGTTGTCGGACCAAGATGGATTTTTCCTGAAAATTTCAGATTTTTTGCTCCAGCCGTTTGGGAGAAATCGTGCGTACGGCGTTCGGCGGACGGACGCAAAAATTTTTATTGCAGATTCGGATTCTACACCCTTTGAAACATAAACCATGAAATTTTCAGGGGGGGTTAGAATTTTTTTTTCAAGAGCGATTACAATGGTTAGTTATTGAATAATAAACCAAAATGGGTGGGCACATGGTATTTCTGAGATCCTTACTGAAGAACATTGGAAGAACTGGGGAGACCCTGCATATAGTAATTTAAATTCAGTCATTAGATTCCATCTGAAATGTACACTGTCAAAAGTTTAAATCGCCTAACTGAAGCCTATATGTACCAGGGCGAATAGAACGTTGGAACACTTTCTGCTATTCATTATCCCGCCACGATGAATAAGTCGGAAGATATATTGAGGGGTCCCACGCCAAACGGAGAAGACCTGTTTAGAAATAAGTTCAAGTATCGGATCGATCCACATTCCGTGTGCCGCCTATTCGTCGCATCATTGGGTGCCGGGCCAACTC
This sequence comes from Creontiades dilutus, assembly GCA_031894815.1. Taxonomy (NCBI): domain Eukaryota; kingdom Metazoa; phylum Arthropoda; class Insecta; order Hemiptera; family Miridae; genus Creontiades; species Creontiades dilutus. Next base: position 1,393,839 of record JAVIWC010000437.1, on the reverse strand, counting down.
CTTGTGTCAATCACGTTCAAGACGAGTCGTCTTAAAATAAACTTCGCCATTGGGTTACTCCTCTACATCAAACCCGCTCATCCCTCGGTCACGAAAGTCATACAGTAAAACTTACTATGTGAAATATGGATAACTTTGCATATGCGCTTGTAGCTGGGCCAGTTATGGCTAATCAAACTGTTGACGAAACTACTAATATGTAGAGAGTTCAAGCTAACCAAAGAACATGAGCATTAACAAAAATAAAGATAAAGTTTAGTTTGTCCCAAACTTCCTGTAAGTTGGTGAACACCTCCTCTAAATACCTATTACAACCTTTCCGAGTATCTTCGTCGGCGATATTTTTATGATAGGTACCTACCCTACAACGTACCAAACGAACTCAGAACACATTCTGCTCGAACAAAGCTACTCAGAGGCCATTGATAACGATCGGAACGGAGATCCCCGAGAAACACGAGAGCCTCCTAATGATACGGCACTAAACTGAAAATAGCTGTGTATTCTCCGCTTAAAGGGTTTCAGTTATCTGTGATTTTAGCTATCCAAAATGTGTACTTTTCTACACGAATGTTGAACCCTTGGAAACCAATCTCAGGATATTAGTGTCAACTTGGTATTTTAAATATGTTCAGCCAGATCTTGCGCAATATAAAATCCATTTGGATTGAACAGGTATGTCACTAATACTGGGGATGACCAGCAGGTATCATCGATTTGAGGATCAAAATCAATCACAATATTGACTTAGGAGTTTGTTAGGAGTATTGTTGTGTGTTTTCTGTCAAGTAACATTTCAAAATACTTTTCCTAACCTTGGTTGACATGGAAGTTAAGAATTCCAGTCATATTATGATGGTTAAGAGCTTTTTAATCACGTTGATTTGTAAAATATTAAATTTGATCATTAGAAATCTATTGAAGGTCTCATTTTCTGTCCTTAACTGCATTCGTGAGTTATTCACCGTAATCAAATCTCGCTCATCTCTCGGACACGAAAGTTGCACCTACTAAGAGCCAGGCGATAACGATCTTACCGGAGTAATTCCCAGTGAAAGACGAGAGCCGCCTTATGACAGGGTGATCTACTTCTGTAATAACTACTGACGAGGCCGCAGGTGCTCGAGGTTCTAATTGGAAGTTGTTTGGTGGAGACTGAAAAAACGTTTCAAATTAGTCTAGTGTGAAATTTCGCAAACTGCGTTCTAACAGGTTGGTAAGTAAAAAGGTGAGGAGAAGAAATAGATTTTAATCAATTCACAGTGAAAACATTGATTGATTCATCAGCCAAAGTTGTTCCTTCAGAGCCAAAGTTGTTTGAAAAAATTAGGGTAAAAAATGACATGCTTCTCAACTAATATCAGCTGAAGGATATGCCGTGTAGTGGACGAAGTCCCCACAAAACATTTGAAATGAATAATTTACATTCTGGGGGACACTTTAAACTCGATGTGCCATTTGAAGGTGGACAGTCTGACCAGCGAACGTGGCAGAGAAAGTTGACAATGTGGATTCTCACCAATCTACCGGCGCGTACCCATCAATCAACCTCCTCTCCCGTTGCATCGAGGGGTTTCAGTAAATGGCAGCTCAGGAAGCAGAGCAGGCCCCTAATTGAGTCCGACATAGTAGCGCTTAATTTCAGGTTGAATATTTTTTCGTACGATCTCTTCAGGTATCAAATCGTCTTAAGCCTCGATGCAGTTTGTTAATGGCAAATTATTGTGGAGTCTTTCCTGCATCTTCTACTAGTGTGGGGAATCCGCCAGCCATTCAGATCAAATCAAATCTTTCCGCCCTAAGCCTTGAAGCAAGCAGCCTGTCCACGCCAAATAACTGATGAGTCTAATCCATTTCCTGTCGGTGTGGGCCAGTAGCCAGTCACTCAGCCTCTCCTCCATCCCCTTGGACCACCATTCTTCTGTGCGAATTATAATGTATGATTAATGTGTTGCGGATTTAATACCATTAAAAGACGGATTAGATGTTACACAATTCTTTCCTCTTTCCTTCAGGCTCTGAAATTTTGAGGAAGAAAGAATGGTTACATAAGGATGACAAATAGCGATACATACAGATGTTTTGTAACTAATTAATACGTTGTTCTGTTCTGGGTTATTTGAATACCCTGGACCTAGGATTTGTGTGAAGCTGAAAGAAATTCTTTAAACTTGAAAACCACTCTCCATTTACCGACAGCAAGGTTGGAATTTGAATGAAACCTGGCAGGCGGCTTTGTGGTACAAACCTGAATCAAATTCTATCAATCTGATCTAATTATCGGCATAAATATTTCTGTGTCTAATTACATAAATGAGATATATTTTCCTGTAGCCCCAGATATTGGTTTGATCCATGAGATGGTTTGTTCGGTTCAGCTCTGCAACAACATGAACTGCGCTTATGTGTCAGATTTTCAGAATTCTGAAAACAAAACTGAACAGTTTTAATTACTAATGACGACTGATACGTCCAACCGTTCTACCCATATAATAAAACACTTTTTATAGATAATCGCGGATTTACAGGACGTTTTCTACTTGTAATTTTGTTGCAATCGTTTACATAATGTTTCAGTGAGATCACCATTCGTTTGAAAATAGCCGTCTACGCTTTTACAGTAATAAAATATAATTTTTACAAAAACTTTGTTATTCATTCCAAAAATTTTCATGGGGGCCTCACTTATCTTTTATTCAAAAGTGGACAACATCCTGTTTGATTGCTTCCCGGGAAAACAATAACGAAATCATGTGTTTTCGGCTTTGAAACCGATATCATATGCTTTTTTAGTTAAACGTACCTTCGGTCAAACCATACAGATTGAGTAACTTTGTTATCGTTCTGTTGAATTTTCATACTTTTATCGGATTGTTATTTTTTCTGTTTTTGAATTCAGTTTGTTTTCAAGAATTTCCTCTGTACCGTCCCGCGAAAGATGACGATTGAAGAGATAGTGCCATGGTAAGTTGAAATCTCGAGGTCTCCAGAAATAAGCGTGAAATACGTCAGTAGAGATTGTGGTGTGAACCGTTGGAATTGTATGGAAAATATCTTTCCGTGATGCCACTTATAGTTTTAATCCCTTTTCTGGATTTTTGGGTGCTACGGTTATAAGGTTGACGGATTCCGCTTCATTTTTACTAATGATGTGAGCAAATTACGAAAGGCTGCCTTTATTGAATCCAGGATGTGGTTATCTTAGGAAATCCTTTCCCGAAACCGACCCAGTAGGCCAAGTTAACAGTGTTGAACATCTATTAACGTTTAATAATGGTTGGGTTACCAACAGTCATCTTCAAAAAAGAATTTTAGCTATTTTAGTGTGCACTTGATAATGAAAACTTAACTATATAGAACCTGTTCATGATTAAGTATTGATGGTTTCATTGGTAATGTTTCTTTGGGTATTGATTGACACGGTCTGCAGTTCTTAAAATCAAATATATCTACCTAATAAAAGTTCAAAGGGGTAAACTACGGTCCGAAGACACTTGGAAAATCTACCATTCTCAATAAACATGAATTCTCTCACCTCTTGAAATGTAATGTCTCAGGAAACCAATACCGTTAGTTGTAGTTCACAAACAATATCGTTATAAATATACGTGACTGTAATACTAAAATATGAGTACGATGAAATAATCCATTTTATTAATAGGTACGAAAAGGTACTTTAAAAAGTTAACTCCAAAGTTTTGCAGCGTCAATAACGTGCAGCTACAAAATATGAATCACTCAAAACTGATGAAATCTAATAAAAGTTGGATAACTCTAACTATTAAGGACTGAACCAGGGCTTAAATACAATGTTCCTTTCACTGTACTTCCCAATGAAACGAAGAGAATTTTCATTTATAAACAACCAATACCAGTCACTTCTTGATTCTTCTGTAAAATAGAACAGTTTCTGTATATTCACTCATAACATATTCCGTCCGAGCTGATTTTTTTTGAGCGTTCGTACGATGCGAACTGAAAAGAAGTACGTGAAAAATCCTACGGAATTTACAGTTTTGAAGCTTGTAATAAGGGGCCTGAAGGACTAAATTCTATCGACTGAAACTATCCTTCCTCAATTGTTCGTCAAGTTATCTAACCAGCTTAAGTAGTTTATTATTACCAAGAGCTTCTTTTTGTTCCTCAGAAAAAGCGTCTTCAACAAAGTCCATTTCCCAACGAACTCGGTCGCGGATTTTCAAGATTTAAAGGACCCTTCGAAATTCAGTACCGAATCCCTTCTAACCCCGTGAGAATATCTTTTTCTTGTCGTTGGAATAATATAAATCGCTTCAATTTCATTTTCTATTTATTGCCCGTGAATATGAAATCTACTCAGGTCCTTATTCTTGTCGCTCTTCTTTGCCTCCGCCACAAATGGAATTCTGTTCTCCAGCCATTTTTACTACCCTTTTATCTTCTCTTTCGCACTGCAGCAACATGAGACGAGGTCCACCTTCATCGAGTTAGTGGACTGTATGATTTCGATTAGAATTTGAAACATAAATAGTTGCACACTGATAAATGCATACCGTATATTATAGCATCGTCGCCCTTATGTCAGAATCAGGTATATATAATTTCTACGTTTGAAGCGTGGAAAATACATACCTATCACTTTTGTATCTTGTAAAGGTATTATACCTAATGGATATTATAAAGGTCGCTTCACTTAGCAAAGGAGTTTTATTATTTCTATATTACATCACTGATCTATGTTTATGAGACGTAGTCTACGGTTTGTTATTTAAGCCCAGCCCTTTCTGAGGTGATGGTATGGTATAGTTGCCCCTTCCATTGAGGTGGATGCGGTAATCCTTTACTTGGCATTAGCTCTCGCCATAGCCATGAAGCATTTATTACATAACTAAAAATTTTTTACATAAAAATAATCTTTTTCTTTTTTTCCTTCAAATATTATTAAATTACATTTTTAAACCAATTTTGCTAATAAACGAACACAATTCTTTATAAATCACAAAATCTTCCGATTAACATTGATGTATAACTGATCAGTTATACAGCCATGTCATTAAATGTTAGTTATAATTGAGGTATTACTTCCTATGACCAAATAAGTCCAAAACTTAAAAAAAACAAGATAGAGGTGCCATTTTATTCCTCAACATACAAGCAATGTAGGGGAAAGATTGCTTATGTAAGAGCCGTGTATGTCCACTTGCTGCAAGGCTTCAAACATTGGTCTGTTGACAAGAAGAAAATAAGTGTTAGGCGTTTCAGACAATAACCAAACAAGTCCGTTTTATTGTCACTTTGCTTTGCGGTGCATCATGTTGATTTATGTAATAGATCCAAATAATAGATTTGGTTCTCCCTTAAAAACTATCATTGTGACCAGCAATCATTGCAACACACATAAATACAAATTAATTTGTTCAACAAACCTTAACTAAACATCTGAAATTCTGCAAGAACCCAACAAATTCACATTTTAGCAGAAAGGCTGTTTTTTTCAGATTTGGCATTTAGAAATATTAAATTTACCCAGTTTGGATTTTTGGACTTATTTGGTTCTTGGAAGAAACCCCTCAATTATATATATATTGGTTCACACCTTTTTATTAGTTTACACCTTTTTATTGGTTTACACCTTTTTATTGATTTACACCTTTTTATTGATTTACACTTTTTTTAAAAAATAATTTAATGACATTTCTAATAATGTTCTGCCACGCTCAGAGCATGACCTAAACGCTTGAAAACGTTTGATTCATCCTCTAAGGCGTCAGATTCTAAAATCTGGAAGGGCCAACTAACCATATCCATCACACCTACCATAACTTTTAATTGTATTGTAGATGCCTTAAAAAGAGGTATATTCTTATTCCAGCATCGTAGATTGGCCAGGAAAGAAAGAGCCACAATTTTTGGTTTTTTACTCAAATTTAATTTGGACTAAGTAGTTATAGGGAAAAGCTCCGGATGGCTATCGCATTAAAATTTTTATTCAATTTTGGGAGTATACTCATTCGAAACGTGAAACTACAAATTTCGGTTCAATTTTACGGGCTTTTGTAATGTTCAACATGGCTGAACTAGATTTCTTGATCATTACTGTGATTCATCCTTGAAAATATGACGACACTCTTCAATTTGGATTGCTCCGTAAATGAAATAGGATTGAAGGTGTTCAATGGGAACTTCTGTCGGAAATTTCCGAGTTTCGAAGGATTCGGCTGAGATTATAGTTTACCGGGAAACGTGATAAGGGAAAGGGGACACTTTGATGAATGGCAAAAGTCTCCAACTTCAGGCAATAGAAACTTGAAAGCGAAGAAGGTTCAAAAGGACGTTCTATATAAAGGTTGGCCGGCCGATTCAAAGCATTACTTAGGGTTTGCAGCGCATTTCCGCTCAATTTGCGCAACAAAGAGGTGACTTACGAGAGAAAGGAGGATCGGAAAACGGGTCCATTCAGTTTTATGTGATCTTCCATCAAAAGTCTGTCACTTCTTGTCTTCGGATTAAAGTTGGGAATCTCATTAAAAAAGTTCGTGAAAAATGACAACTTCTTCCTCTCTACCATGTATTAATATGTAATCTTCCGCTGTGATCACATTTCCTTCCATTCTTCCTTTCCATACAATTTTCTCGTGTTTTCAGATTTCTTTCCATAATATTTATTGTATTTAAGTGATAGTGTTTTTCATTTCTATTCAACCCCGGGAGCATATATCCAAAATGAAAAGTCGTACTTCACAACATTGATCTTCTGAGAGAACTTTGAAGCTTCGATTATAATGAGTTTCATCTTTCATTATTTTAGCTGGTTGGCTTTAAAAATGACAGCTTGACAGGGGTTTTTGGCATCTTCGTGATCCGGGGCATGTTATCATTTACATAACGTAAACCCGAAAGAAAATAGGTTTTTGGTGTGTTACAACCCAACTAATGATTCACAAGTTGTTTAGGTATGGTTATATAAAATATGTCTACTAACTAGTGATAAATATTGTTTCTCTACATCTTCTCACTCGATCCCGGATTTCATCATCAACGGGGTCCGCCTTGGAATTATACGGTATTCGGGGCGACCAAACAATAAATCCTGTAAATGTGAAATGGTTGGAAAGCCCTGAGACGACGGTTTTATCTGGCAGGAAGTTTGAGATAACCTCGAGATGGGATCACGCTCGCCTCGTTGATACCAGAGTTTTTGAGTGAACTGCGATCCTTATCTAGTATAACAGCCCCTAATATGTTGTCAGAGGCGATGCCGGGCATCAACCTATTTTTTCGAAGAGAGATATCGATACGCTGTTATGGAGATCTCGGTGTAGTATGAACTAAATTGTTATTAGAAAACTACGCATTTTAGTTAGTGACTTTTGTTACTAAAACGAGCTGTTGTTACATGGACGTTCGTTGGATTGTTAGTAAGCCTCGAAATGGTTCCCGTCACAAACGAAAGGGTGTTTCTATCTAGCGACCCATCTCGTTCTCGATACTTCGTTGCAGTAATTTGGGATACTCTAACTTCAACAACCAGAAGACAATTCCTGATAGCGGGACATTATATGCTAAACGGAGCTATCACACTCCTCTACTTTCAATGATATCGATTCTCTGCTAAAAGCTGTGCATACATACAATCTCACCACACAATCTCAGGTTGAAACAGGGAGTTAATCAGATTTTTGCTTGGCATTCCAAGCAAATACCCGAAAATATGAAAATCTTAAAACGCTAGTTACCAATTGAGAGGAATGGAACGGTCCAATCAGCAAGTTTCAGATTCAATTCAATTCAGATGCAATTGCTGAAATTTGCCACTGCCTCAAACCCAATGCTGTTCGCAATTACCATCATTTTACATGAAACACTTTAGATATCCTATCCTTCAACAAACAAGGAAGACAACCTCTGATAGCTGCACATTTTGCACTAGATGGAGCTGTCACTCTTATCCACTTTCACTGATATCGAGGGCCCAGGCTCTGGTAAAGGCTGCATATACATAATATAAATGTATGTATTTCTCCTCACCGTACAACCTGAGGTTGGAAGAGGGAGTTCAGGGTGGATCAGATTTTTGCTTTGCATTACAAGCAAATACCTGAAAATATGAAAACTAACTTTCCTTCACCCATTTTGAAGACGCTAGTTGCCAATTGCACGGATCTATAGAATAGAACCGACCAATCAGCAGGTTTCAGATTCGTTTTACATTTTCTCCTAGAAGCTGGGGAAATATTTTGTAGTATCAAAAGAGTACTGTGAACGGATAGAGGAACAATTTCGGCTGAAACTATCCAATGACTTCAATAAAAACCCGATGGAAAGAAACTGAATTAATGCGGAGATACACATACAGGAACACAATTATAAGTTCCTTACACCTCTGCTAAGTTCACTTTCTGTATTGCACCCGCTGATGCAATAGGTGTTATTTGCAGGCCTCTAACCTACTGGTGTTTACAATTATCATGATTTGACAAGAAACTCTTAAGGGATTGAGGGGAAGGATGTGTAGTTGGAGAAAAACATTATCCAACGCATCATCTCGTTTTCGATGATTAGTTCGCCACATTTCGATGCAAATATAAGGTGGCACAGCGGTCACTCTACTATGGCAAGTATTCCTCAAATTCAACTACCACCATCTCTCATACTTGAATTTACCTGATTATAGTTGAAATCATAAGACGAAAAATATTAAATGTACATTCTACCTTTTGAGCATTGCGCACAACATTTAAAGTATTTACCGTTTGCCTGGAAAAAAGTAATGGTTTTACGGACCAAAGATACTTCTGAGTGAGTTCGAACACGTGTCCTTACACTACAGTCTGAAGAAAGGCCGGTGGTGGGTTTTGGCTAATAGTAGCTCTACTTGTCAGGAACTTTTGGAACCTTTTGTTTGCGCTTCCTTGTTTTTTCTCCACGAGAAAATTTTTCTACGACTTATCTACTCTTCACCGATCAAGTCGTTTGAGGAGCATTCTATTTCGTAATTTCAGCGAATTTTAATTGAAGTAGAGGCTATTTTTCTCGGTCAAAATGTGAAATTTCATCAAACACCATCTCCAAAGACGTTTCACAATACATTCTACGTTAAAAATGGGCAGGGGGGGGGGGGGGGGGGGGGGCGAATACATCTGTTTTCTTGGAAAACTGGCAATTTGGACTTTCTGTTTATTAATTCTGGGGAATTCGGGCATCAGGGCTATCCTATCATCTCAAATAAAATCAGATGCAATTTAATCTTGTTACCGTGATGAGGCAAATCGTAATATCGAAATGTTAACGTGGTTGATAGCCAATGGTTACGCTTCTTTTCTAGATTTCTTCTCTCATGTCAAAGATGATATAGACAAACGTGAAGTTTCGAAATCGTCTACTACTCCGTTTTCGAAGTGTTAGGCCGAAAGGTCGCTTGTTGAAGAGATAGAAGATTACAGGTGAACTTGAATGAGTTGGTCTCTTTTCACGGAAGGTCGTCCCTTGATGAGGGAGGTCTTCTGGTAGTTTCTATACGACGAAAAGGACCTTCGTAATTATGAGAAGAGCAGTAAGTGCCGCCCCAGGACCGCTTCATCTTTAATGTTCCAGATGTCGCGTATGAAATGAGTTTCCTTTTTCTTTCGGAAACCCACAAAAGGCGCTCCTTACGCAGTCAGTTTGATGACTCCCGTTTCCATTCTCTTTTCTCTACGTTCTCGCTCCCTTCCTCCCTTTCATTGTAGCTACTGTGCTCCATCATCATTGGTTTTTTTTCTTATCATCTTCAGCAAACATATTTCGTTGTGTACCTCACCAGCTATCTTTTTCTTTCCTGCATCCCCAATATTAACCTTTATATTACGCAGAGAAGTAAGATAGAGCCATTGTTGTACTCGAAATTATATTTCACAATTTCCGATAACTCGGAGCAGGAAGCCCAACTGGAAATGAATCCAACGCTATGTGTTCATCTAATTGTAGATAGACATATTTTTGTACAACCCTAACAGCATTATAATAATACATTGTTATGGACTCCCTTCTATAGTCATCCGTGAGTGTTGTCGGTCGAAGAAATCTCTTCTTACTCTCTAAATTTTCAAGAATGTATTTTCAAATTAATACCATTTTGATCAGAACAGGTCCTGAGGATGAGAAAAAACTAATGTTAGCGAAATAAGAAGGTTGAACTTTGATGGTCCCTCAAAATTCTCTGATACCTCACAAGCTAATCTGGAAACAGTCTTAGCAATATTTTCGCCAGATGGAGTTGATTGAATTTATTGGGGTATTCTATCTTGGACATATTACGCCATTGATCAAATTTATTTGATTTAATTATTTCTGGGCGTCAGTATTAATGTTATTTTGGCAACATAATTTGGCTAGAAGAGCATCCATTTGATATATGAAGACAATTTGTTATGGAATCCGATGTTGGACCGAGCACAATTTCGTAATGACAACCACGAAACGTCAAAGTTCGCAACGGCAGACACTGAACAGACTTATGTGCCCATCTTCTTACGTCCTTTCCGAAGCGTACGAACTAAATCATTAATAAAACGTTTCGATTGCGGGTGAAATCATTTTGAAATGAACAAGATGTTCGAAAATTGGAACAAAGGCACTCCACAAGTCAGAGCCACGTCGGAGTCGCGTCTCTCAAAACAAAAATTGCGCCCAAGTGTTACACAGGGGTTCACAATTTCTCTATTAGAAGAACCCTTCTTCGTAAATCACTGGTCTATGATTATTAGACATACTCGTATTCAGCGGTACTCTATCTTAACTTGGCGCCTCCATATCTTACCTTGTCTATTCTAGATGACATAAAAAAAGTCCCATCCGTGTTTCAGCCCGTTCGATCGATTAGGACCGAAATTAGCCGCAAGGGCCTGCAGCTGATCATCAAGTCTCCATACCTTGTAACTCACTTCTAGATGTCCAAAGACAGTTGGGAGACTTCGTCTTGAACATCATTCTGTGTACACCAACTTTTACCCTGTGCACGAAACAGAAGCTCTTATCAAAACTTATTGCTCAGTACGCGAGACCGTGGGTCATTCCATATCCTTTAACATGTTACGTTGGAAATTCCTCGATTTAACTCAAATTATCATAGTACCGATCGAATTTCTGCTTGCTACGCTGACGGGGCCGAAAATAGCGTTCCGGCTCACTCAATTGTTCAGGAGGTCAGATTTTAGACTCCCCTCAGACGGTACCATTCAAATTACATCTTTCTAGGTCGATTAGGACATAGCCATTAAAGTTTTTCGTGAAGCACGAGCTTATACTTCCAAGGGGGCAGGTGAAAGTAACGGCAAAGAATGACAATACTTACAATGGTGCAACACTGTATATGGACAAGATTCAGAAATCTGAACAACTTAGCAGAACAACTTAATTTAACGAGATAAAATAGAACGCCTACTATTCTCACACGATACTAGGCATTTTTCATTATACCAAGCTCGTTCACATTCGTGTTGACATCCTTTTTTGTGTGTCCTAGTTCTAGCCCTTGGAGAGAGCTAACGGATGAATGTGAATCGATCAGTTGAAGGGATAAATCAATACAAGAATATAAAAACATGTTATGTCGAAAGATTTTGTTATTCATACCTTTAATTTCACCATTTGGGATTGATTGAGATCGATGCCAAACATTCAGTCCCAACTAGACTCCAAATATGATTTTTGGTCCATGTTTCATTAAATTTGGATTTTTTAACTCTCTCTCGAGACGTAAATCAACAAATTTTGAGAGGGGCTTAAACATTTTTCTTTCTCCGTTAATTAAAGTGCAATTCTGTAAATTTGATTATGCAAAATGTATGTTACTCACCTGCTCAGAATAATCAGCTGACCTGAAGACCATGAATGTCCAGTACTACCGAGGGCAATATTTCTGTCGTTTCTAAAAGAAAAAAAGAACGTATTATACAAAACAAACCTTAACTTCATTCAGGAAGAAGGGAGCAATATAATGCCGTTCGTCGGTGCTTAATTAGTGTTTATCTCTCTAGTTATTGCTGAATAGTTTTCCCAAGTTTCAGCAAATACAGTAAGACTGGATTTTAGTACTCACTTTGAAAGGAAATAGTTTTCGAACTCAAAATTTGAGTGGCGTAAATTCGAAGAGTCTGTCCTGAGTTCTAAAAATCCACCCCTCCCCAAGTCAACATTTGATGAATACTAATAAATAATGCTAATAATTAATGTTCTATGTGGTGTTCGCAGTAAGAAAAGTAATTTGTCGCAAAACACCATATGGCCATTGCTGAAATATCTTACTCAAATATAAGAAACTCTGCGGTCCTCCATGTTTCTTTGCTCTTTCCTCCTTGAGCTATCCTCAAAGGTTTCATTCCTTCGAACAAATATGTTATAAACCGCTGCATTGTAGACCGCGAGAGCGAACAATAGCAGAGAGGGAGATCAAAGATTCGGAAAATTAACCTCCTGTAATATTCAAGTGCTCGGTGCATGTTTACTCTCCTCTTCGACCCTTTTGCACAATCTTCTCATTCTGCCCCAGTTGCTCCATCATCATTCCGAATAAATCACGATTTTGGTTATCCTACCAATCATGCAATACAATATGGATTCGAATTTAAATCCTGTGATTATAAATCTATGAATACGGTGGACTGTATGCATCGTTTGGATGCACTGAACATATTTTGGATTTAAGGGTTGCTGGACCCAACGATCTTATCCTTGTACACGGTTGACAGCAACACTTTCCCAGGTTGAAAAGGAAGGAGAGGTTGGATTTTAGCTTTCAGCTGAGCATGTTTCTTTGAGTTTTAGGTGGGTGTGAGGGCGTGTAGCCCAAGCTGGCAATGGAATGGCGGATAGTGCGACCAAGGATACACCAATAGAATTGATCAAAACTAGCTCCTACTGACATCCTTAAGGCACAATTTGTCTGGTGGAGTTTTGGGGAAGTGGATAACTCTCGGGTAATAAAAAGGTGAATATACCGGAAGATTCGACCAACTCTTCAATTGAGATGGTCGACTGTGACTGTTCCACATAGTTCCCGCCTCAATGGTCGTGTGGTATCTACCATGGTATATCTACCGTTTTGGTATTCTATCCACATTAGCGACCTCATGCAACAGGACTCATTCAGACGTTCGTTCTACCTGCTCTTCGATTGTCAACTGTTCGATTGTCGATCGAAATTCATCAGGGATGTTGTCAAAGGTGGCAGCCTGATGGAGGAACCATGACGCTTCTCCGGGCGTTTATAGTTTACTCTGACCGTTTAGAAATGCCATCCTATGGAAATAGGTTTAAAAAAAACTTGGGTTTTATGAGAAATATAGAAATGCACCTGTAGAAGTTTATTCTTCTTTCGCTGCTTCATAGAAGGAACGTTTTATTAGTTTGAACTAAGTACCACATAAGTTATGTGACATAACCCAATACATCCAGTGCGTCCCAGTATTTACAGAATCATCACAACAAAAGGTAGGTAGTCTTGATTAGTGTGAGTGTCATGACATGATACTCACAGTGTGAAGTCGCTGTAATTACAAGGTTGTAACTGTTTAGGATCCTCCCACCGTGTGTATTTATTACTTATTCACATTAATAGAGTAATATCTTGATTGGGATGTTCTTTATGATCATGAAAATCAAATCAGATGTACCTGCTTACATAAATAGTGTGTATATAGAACCTATGTTTTAGATCCCGTTCTCTTGTTTGACCCAATCGTTTGCTTCTGTTACAGGAAAATGTTCATCGGTGGACTTAGCTGGCAGACAAGTCCAGGTAAGTGTGAATCGATGTGCGCTTTTCATTGCGGTCAAGTTTCGCTTCTACTGTCGGGTGTTATAACAATGGGGGCACGCCACCGAACTCATCCCCTAACGAACCGCAGGCGGAGCGTGAATAAATATTTCACTCTATCCGCCCAGGGCGTTTCCCTCCTTTAAAATTATTTTCTGAATTTTCATTTTCAACCAATCGCATCAGTGATTCACGCCAATAGAAAAATGATGAAAAAATCACGCTCCACAAAATGGTCTGAGTAGTGAACAGTGGTAGGTCAAAATTGAATTTATGAACCGGTGATTTGATGTTACTTCATGTAGTCGACGATTCCGAAATTAAACAAATCGACTCATTAATAGAAAAGTTTTGAGGTTAGTAGAAAACTTCATTCTGAGCGATCTTAGTCTGCCAACTCTGAATAGGTAGAAAACTAGGATGCATCACGAAATTGGCTAAAATTGAGCATCGTTTAGTTAGTGCCCTTTAATTCTTAAACCGTGTGCGCCATAGATATGGTCTGCTCTACAGTTGAAGAACACACAAACAATGATTCGATTTGACATCAGAATCTTAGATTGCCTTCTAAATCCACGAGTTACAAATGATTGAAAATCGGGAGGTTTTGAGTTAATGGATGCCTCATTAAGTTGGCTGAAATTGAGCATTGTCGAGTTGGTTGCCTGTAATTCCTAAACCGTGTGCGCCATAGAAATTGTCTGCCCTAGAGTTGAAGAGCACCTGAAGAATAACTCGATCTGACATCGGAATCATAGATTGCTCTCTAAATCCATAAGTTACAAACGTATGGGAGGGGGGGTTAATCCTGTTCTCCCATCTTTCGGATTTTGATTCTTGAAGATCACCTAGCGATCTTAACACTGCCGCTAAAACATCATAGCTGTTATTTGGCGTTTTTCTAGCGCACAATCTTTCTTACTAGATCTCGACGTGCTTCATATTTTGAGCTAGGTCAAAGTCATCTCAACTCTATAAGATAACCCTCAAAAATTGAACAATTTGGGCCGGTTTTGACTGTCTTTCTTGAACTCAAAACGAAAGATTCACTGATACGATGTTTCAACTTGAGGCGGCTGAATATTGGACCGATCAAAGTCTTGCAAAACTCATTTGACTCAGGATTTAGGATTTTCCAAGTTTTGTTTTGACTATGTTTCATCTCAAACCTTGGCTTAACATTTGAATTGATGGCAAAGGGTCCGTGGCTAGAATACTCGCCCATTATGATCGAATCCTTTTATAATTTTTGAAAATGTTTTACAACTATAATTTATATAAAAATATCTCCCTCAGTTCAGTAATTATTAGAAAAACATTTTGGAGAGTTGTGGATGGGTTACAGTAATTTATTATTATGTTTGGTTTTTATAGAATCACGCTTATTAACGATCCGTGTTTAATCCGACTATTAAAAATGCGGGATTACTTCCTCATGAGTAAATTAAAAACTGAAATGAGTTCCAAAACTAGACCCAGTTAATAATTGAACAAGAAATGAATAACGAAAATCGGCTGAGAATTTTAGCTTGAGAAGCACATGAATGGTTCGGCCTATCTTGCTTCAGAGGGAAGTCCTGAATTAACAATTTTCGCACATTTTCGCCTTACCTATTTTGAAATAGTAGAGAAAGACCATCCCACGTAGAATGGACATATTTTTCATTTATAACGTTTTTCTTGCTGGCTCCCGTTTATGCTGTTTGTTCCGAACCTACATGCAGAAAAACTTACTAATCAATGTAGGGTACTGATCATTTTATTCTTTAGGTTCTAAGTAGTGCCAGAATCGTGTACTACAGCCAACAGTTTAAAAGCAGGTAAAAATTCCTAATTTCCGTTTCGTCTACAAAAATACACGTACCTACCTACCTAATTTCATTTAATTCACACGTCATTCGTAGGTAATTTCAATCTTTAGGAGGAAGGCGAGAAATGCCGAAATATGTGATAGGGAATCATTGTTACGAAACAGAACTTTTTGAGTATCTGTTTTTGCCCGGAACGTATGAACGGAATTCGGTTTTGTACGTACATGAGTTACATTTACCTTGGAGGTTTAATCCACGATTCTTCGAGCTCCATTACAACAGCGGTTAACAAATAAATATCCCTGAATCAGAATTTTTTTTTTATATCGGAGAAGACCGGCTCGTTCACAGGTTCAGTATTGACTGATATCCGCGATTGAACTACAATGTTTACTTTCTGCAGTGTTCTGATAGATGTGGATATCTATCGTGAATCATCCTGTACACATCTGGTTTTCTCAAGCGAATGAGGTGTTTTGCTCCCTTACCGCCGACCCCTTGGACTGATTTTCTTAATGAAGTATGATTACGATATCTACACGTCTGAAGAAACCTTTTCGTTTATTATTGCCAATAATGAATCTATGTGGTCGATCGAGCAAATATCATCCTCCCTCAATTAGACGGTTTACGTTTCAAAAGATGCAGATTTCAATATCGAACTAAAAAAAATCGAAGCCAGTCGACCTAAAGCCATCTAACTCTATTCCTAAATTACTGCTGGACCAATGTTCATAAAATTTGGCTATAAAATCATCCATCAGCCTGGAAAGTGCTGACGATTGTAAGGTTAATATAAAAAAGTTGATGTTGAAAAGTCAAAATCTCAAAATCTTTTCAAATAAAATGTTTTTTTTTTGCTGATTTGTTTAGCTGTTATTGTTGGTATAGAACACTAGGGTTACTGTGCGATCATTCGTTTCCCCCATAAATGAGAACCTTTTGCTAGGTACTTGAAAAATGTGTACGCTGAAGATCTCGGAATAAAAGGTCAATTTTTGTGTGCTAATTTTAATTCGACAGTTTTACTGAATTATAAGAAAGCAGCCGAGTATCTGTGCTTTCGTATGTTCACTCATTCGGGTATCCTTGGAACTAAAAGGTCTTTCTTGATCTAATGACTCACGGAGTAGAGGTTTGTCGTTTTTCTTTCCGAGAGCACCAACAGTCCAGTGATCTGGGTTGAACGGCTATCTAGTATAGAAGTAATAAACTTTATGCAGGAAATGACTTTAAATCGTCCGGTGCGTAATAGCCATTTTTCTCCGAGAGAGTGGACTCAAGTTTTGTCTCTGAAGTGATATTCGGGACTTCCTCCATTACTCTGACGGCGGGTATTCTGGCTGCGTTATTCTTTCTTTTTTGTCATTCTTTCCATTGTCCTCTATTTAACCAGCCGCAATCCTTTCTCCGGCACGCTCGCTATTTACAATAGAGCCTGCCCCCATCTTCAACGTTCACTGTACCTCTCTGCGTCGCGTTTCAATTTTATATCTATTTTTTGAGGCCCTAGCTCTTAAGTAAGCCTAACTGAAAACCGCTGACTTTCAATGAACACACTGCAAACACACCAGTATGGGATTTCACCGTAGGATCTTAAATTGTCCCTCTTCAGATTTCAAACTTTTTTGATACGGTATGCCAATAGATGCCTACTTGTCCCTAGCTCACTCGAACAGATTTTGTTTCTTTCATGAGTTTGTTGTTTTTCTGAATGTTGTGATCCAATACATCATAGTTTCATCTTGAGCTCCAAGTTAATTTTCTGTGTTCACCACTGATGTTAAAAGGAAAATGTTTTCGTAAAAATCCAATTATTAACTACTGCACATTAATGACTGAATCTTGAATATCTTCTTTCACACGTAAGCTTGAAAGTTGACCATCAAATTCAATTTTATAGTATCTGTGACGTCTTTGCCACTGCACTCTTTTGAGCAATCTCACTCTTCAGTTGTTTACACTAACCACGCCCCTGCAATTGCTGTTATCTTTTCTTATAGGTGGTTAAAATTCCAATTAGAACTTTAAAACAACTCTTGGGGCATTCGTACTGTAGTAATGAAAGAAACTGTAATCAACTTGACTCATTTTGAGATGAAACAGGTCGGAAATGAGAAGGAAATATTATACAATTCTGATATCAACAGCTGATACTATAATAATAGTACATGGGCGGTAATGTTTCTTCGTAGCTGTGGACTAGCCGCTGTGATGGCGCACCTTATGGTGGAGCGTTTTTATCTGGGTTCTGAAGGTTACATGTTACGTTGCCCCAGCTTACTCGTAGATCATATAATTCGTGTATCCAGCCGAATGTAGTATTGAATGTAATTTAAAATCTTCAACACACGTCTAGCGAAAAAACGATATGGATATCATCTCAAACATTTTTTAAATATGTGGATGAAGCCCATTGTGGTGGAAGCGTTGCCCATACCTATCGTAAGAACTGACATCTGCTTGGCATATCCATCAGTTTCTGGATTACCCAGGTCTCTTGAGTCAAGCATGTTAGACCCCCTCAGTGGGTTGATGTTATATGTATGTGTGTTGTGGGCCTGGCAAGGTGAAGTTTCTGCTTTGTAACTGTGAGTCGCTCTCCTCTACCAACGACCGACAATGCAGGACAAAGTGATAAAACTATCTCGTTGTAACAACTCATAGGAAGAAGGGGGGGGGGGGGGGATCGACGTATTGTGTGATTATTGAATCGTGCCATCTTGCCTTTTAGAATTACCGAAATGATTAAGAAATAGTCATACATTTTTAGTTGACCTCCCAGTAAAGACGTATCCTGGTCAGAGCAGCTGTCAAATCTTGTGTGGCGGATGCTTATTCAAATTATTTACTTGGGCATGGTTTCTTGAAGTCTATCAAAAATGCCTACAGTTTCCATTGCCCATGAAAACTGGTGAACCTTGCAAAATGGTTTGAATCGACTCTTTTGAAGTTCTGCGACGATTTTCTTCTAACTTGCGTTGATCAGAACGTCAGAAGTACTTTCCCGCTTCGCGACGCGGAACACCTCTTTCCCCGACTTCCGCATCTTCAACCTTAATAGCCGTCTTGTGTCCTTTTTCCGGTCAGCAACCTCTAAACTTGCGCTTTAGCTCCACCAGTATGGCTTGTTGAACTCCGAGAACACTCTTTACCGGCTCAAGCTTGGAAACCGCAACGCGCTTTTAAAGTGCCAATTTTTTTTTCTCCTTTCACCGTTTGACATCAGCCGCTCCCTCTTCACGGTCGATGCGTTTTCCCGAGTTTTACGGCAGCGATCCACGAGGGGGTTGGGCTGAAACGCGTAAGCTTCTAGTAATGAAGGCACCTAACGATGGAACACGCTATTTTGGATAGACGTTGCGGTTGGCTGACGTTAGAATTACAGTTATTTTATTTCCCTTCTCCTTCCCCCTCTCAATAGTACTATCGATACCAGGGACGAACCTACGGTTAGCTTGTGGGAGGGCTTTCAGACTAAAGGTTACTCCAGCGTTATTTATTACTCGACCAACTAGGAAAAAATTCCAAAAAAACGAATCTTTGATTAGTGAAAAAAATTGGTGGGAACTTGTGCAGCTCTAGCCTTCCTTTTGGGCTTTTTCAATATGGGTATTGCGATTATCAATCAAATAGAATCACGTTATTCAACCAGGAAAAACCCCACTATTTTCGCAAACTCAAAATTCAAGTACCCAACCAAAAACGTTTTATTTATTTATTTATTTAATACGGGCAAGCCCAATACAACTAAAGAATTAAATTGCATGTGTATACATATGAAGGATGGAGAACAGAGTTATTGTATGAATTTGACCATGTTGCTTATCATTGTTTTTTAAATTCTTGTCACTGGTTCTACGAAGAACCACTCCACTGGTTTTGGTGGAGAAAGCTTTCTATTCACTTCGTCAAAGAAGAATAATGATGCAGCGATTTAACAAAAGAGCTGTTTAGAAGATCGCACGTCCTATTTTTTGAAACCCAGCTTCCTAAAATTGTTTATCTGTGTGGGAGGTTCCAGAGAGAAAAATAATTTTAATCACAGGTTTATTGAAATAAGTAAGATGCATATTCCAATAAAGGTTCACGTATACTGAAGGAATTCCAAAATGATACTGTTAAACTTTTCAAATTACTTTCTATTCGCCATCCTGGCGGCAAACCGAACAGTGAAACTTTGAATGAGTAGTTCCACATTCATATTGTACGAAACGGCCGAGCTGCGGAAAGATATTTCTCGAAGGACAAACAAAATCCGAGAGCCGGAAAGGTTCTTTGCCAATCAGAAAGCAGTACGCAGTCTGACGTTCTGCAGTTCCGCACAATTACGAATCCTTAAGAGTAGATTTTATTCAAATAGCTCAATTCTCAATACAGGAGCAAACATCCGAAAACAGTATTTTTCATGTCATTTCTGGATGTTGAAACTCTGTTCTACTATTACAAAAGTTCACTATTCTCGTTTAATACATTGTTACGTAATTCTTGAAATAGTTCCCCGAACGTGGTCACGAAATCAACTTCTGAAGTAACGAAGAATAAAAATGTCCTTCATGGGAGTGAGTTTTATGTAAAATATAAAAAAAAATATTGCCCCAGTTTTCATAAAACGGAAAGGAGAGCAGATCCATCAGGTGAGTGGATTCCCCTCGGTTGTTCGAGTGAAATTAAACCTCAATTAAATGTTAGGAACTTCCTGAAAATCCTGGGTGTTGGAATCCTAGTGTGTATCTGAAGGTAACTTGGTTGAAGGTGAACTTCAAGGTAAAGATAACCACCATTTTTGGGTGTTTTTAGAGCGTGTCAAAGGTAAATACATTCAAGAGACAAGTATACAGTTCACGAAAATGTAGAATTTAGTTAACACTCATAACCTGCTCTTTAATCTGATTTCGAAGCTTCCTGAACTAAATTGGTTTTTCCCCTCCCTATTAACTAAATTTTCTCTGTTGATTGCTTTTCCGTTCATCCGAGAAAGGTGATGCTGATCTAATGATGATGAGTTGGATAGTTATAAATACACGAATCACAGGCAGGTGGTTTTCCTATGGAATTATAGTTTACTCCTAAATATTGTGTTTCTTTTGTCAGAAATAACCGAACTTGTTCAATATGAACCGCGGAAAGCTTTGACAAACATAAATGTGTTCAATATCAAAGTCTGATCTTGAAGTCACTAGTTTCGGCGGGGATGTCAGGAATAATCTAAAACACCTCATTTTCAAATGTTTGTAACTTCTTTTTGTAAGACGAGAATCGGGCCGTTTTCGGGGTCAAATCACTTTTTAATGTTTTACATTTTTATAGGATTTACAGTTCAGAAATTATCCGAGTATTTTCAAGTGTGCACTCTCAACAATCTTTGAGAGATGACCATTTCAAATCAAATAAATTTTAAATGCCCCAAAAGATTTTTTCTTTCTCCTGACATTGTCATCAATTTTTCGCTTCAGCAGTTGGAATATGTATGGAATATTCGCAATAAAATTCAAACATGTCCGAGTAGGTTTTCAATTAGTTTACGAGTGAACTTACCTACGTAAATGCACAACTTGTCATCAGCGAATCGGGTTATTCTCTCAAGACCATCACACTAACTAACGGTTAACTTCTGACAATCGAGAAAACAGCGATGATAAAACATGTAAGCAATATCTAGTGTAACCGTTTTTAGGTAGGTCGGTTTCCAAGAGAATAAATGAATCATTCATTTGTTGATTTTCCACAGATTGATCAGGAGGTTCTTCATGAACTACCTAACGTTTAAAACATTTCCTTCCGTGTTTCTTCATACTATTTTTTCGACTAAGAACAGCTCTGGTATTATTTTGAATCATACTTCAGATTTTTCTAATTTTTTATGGAAGGGGGCTGAATATTGAAAATTCGTTATACTTCCACTATAATTATCTGATTTTTATGTTATTCTATCTCGATCTATCTGATCTTTCTTGTGCAGTAAACCTCGGAAATGTTGATTTTGAGGTCGGGAAGGAGGATAGAGGAGGTGATTCAATCGCTGGTTATACCTACTAGAATTCTCATCCTATTTTCATGATTTTTTTTTTTTTTAATTCAATCTAGTATTGTCTAGTTTTTAAAGAAAAATGTATAAGTGTCAATAACTACCTTTAAAAGTGTGACTATATAAAAACGTAGACGTTCCCTGTAAATCATGCATTACTTAATAATATGCTTGTGGGTTGTCTTGAAGGAACTGTTTTAAATTGGGATTTTGATCGAATTATTATAGCCTCATCCGTTTATAGTTCATTGATTGTTCAGGAGATTCTTCATGAGTGACCTAAGCCCTCCGTAATATTGGGCAACTCACAATACGGTACGCAATACAACTAGCAATGCCGTATCGTTATTGATAGTTGTTCCAATTTGCCGATAATCGCTCGCACTTGCGTGTGGTTCACAATGAGCCGACTTATCAACTTTCACCAAGTTCCCGAATTCCTGAGTTTCTTCGAGTCCTAGTCTTAGTTTCAACTTCCTCCTTATCCGACTCCAGCTCCTCCTGGGGCCCCCGGAGCGCCTGAGCTTATTGACACAAGCAGTCGGCCAATTAATACGAGAACTTTTCCCATCAGTCAGCCTTTCCAGTTCCCAAAGTGATTGCATCACTTTACCCCCTCCCCTCCACCCCTTCTACTTCCCCAGTCCTGTGCATCGTGTTACATCCCGATCTCCGGGCTTCCAATTGTTTCCACGTTCAGAGCTTCTTGAACTTCCCCAACTCGAGTCCTTTGTTAACTATCATAGAACTTCTTTGAACTTGTAGGGCCCAAAACCAAACTTTTGCTCTGTGCTGGGCCCGCATAGCGTTCAAGTGGTGCGGTTGAATTCAAGAAAGTGTGACTCATTGTTATATTTCAACTTCGGAATAAAATGTAGTCCTGTCAAAAAAATAAGTATAATTTTTACTCATCAGGGCGCCCTTTTACTTTTATTACATCACTGGAAATTAATAAAAGTTCCAATCTTACAACATGATCCTATCAGCGAATTCTACAAAATTATCCCATTTCGAGTACATGAGTTAAACTGTGTTGAAATAAGAGCATTTTGAGGACAAGTATATTGTTAAATACGAATCGTATAGCAAAAGATTTTTTTCTAAGAAATATTACGGTCCTGGAAAGATAATTGAAAAAAAAAGAAAAGATTTTAGCTTATTGTAATGAAATTTTGTACATTTGTCAATTTTATTTTCTATTTTTTTTTTCAATTTTTAATAACTTTTTGTGGCACTTTTTGCTAAATTAAAAAAATTTAATTTGCTCAAAATTCTTCAATAACTTAACACCAGTAGTGGTAGCGGTGCGCCAATAAAAAAATGCTGCAAATTCTTTCACTTGGGTTTGTTATTCAATGATTCATGATTGAATTTCTACTAAGCTTTGGAGTGTGCGTCTTTCACAGGTGATAGAGCGATTGTTGAATTTCAGGAGGCACACAAATATGATCAACTGATCAATCTAAATAGGTATTTTGGTTGAGAACCGATTTACGTGCTCTATGCATATCTCCTGGAATTCAATAATCGCTCTATCACCTGTGAAACAGGGACACTCCAAAGCTTAGTGGAAATTCAAATCATAATTTCTTGGTTCGGTAGCGTTTTATATTATTTGTTGGGTATGGGGGGGGGGATGTGTTCGAAGGAACTGCTACAATTTGTCGTTGTTATCTACTGGGGTTCTTATTTTAATTTCTACTTGCTAAATTTCTGTCGTCCAGATTTCAGCTCATTTTATTTTGGGTGGATCTTCTATATAATATCCAATCAATTCAAAATGCAACCATTCAACAGTTTTCTATATTTTCCTAACTATGAACTCCAGAAGGGAGATTTACCAGTGGTAGCCCTCTCCCCCTACTATTCTTCACACTGGTATACCTAATACAATACCGAATGGGATAGATAAATAGGTCAGGAATCCTAGTGGCTGGCTCACGTTTTTGAGCGTTGAAAATGTATATTAAATATAGGTCTATATTGCATATGGATTAGATACTGTACATCTAGGTGGGTTGTAGTTTCTAAACTGTTTTCAAAGTTGCTGTGTATCCATTCCCTTACTGCTCGAGTTCTGTGGGCCGGACACCCGTCCTTTGAAACCTTGGAGATTCATTCTCTCCACCAGAGGCATACCATCAGGATTGAGTCGAGAGATCATCTTATTCAAAGAATTATGGATTGCGGAGATCAAATGAAACAAAACCGACGAGAGCTTGAAAAGCTGTTGATGCAATGCACAAAGGACAAATTTGTGCGTAAAAAAAATGGAGGCCATTTTGAAAATTCACTGTAATTACGTATTAGAAAATGCTTGCGAAAATTGATAACTGCACCTTAGAAGAAAAAACAGATTAATTTTGTTCGTAAAAATGCCTGCTTATTGAAACCTAATTACCAAGCGTCGAAAACCTCGACTTCCTTCGCTGTGTTTTGCATTCAAACGAGGTTTTCTCGACCAAATAAAATAGTAAAAATTGTTTTTGATATACCATTCAAAAGCTGACCTTTTGGCGCATTTTTCAAGCTACAGGCACCTAATCAAATCCAGATTAGAGTGGAGTACTAAACGTTTGAAAAACCTTCTTTTTTCAAATTTTCTTGAAGTTTGGTTTGTAGAGTTGTTTTCCCCAACTTGATGTTACCAAAAAAAAATCGGTTTGGCACTTGAAAGATAGAAAATTTAACGCACTTTCCTACGGTTTCCTCAACTTTTACCTCACATAATACTGTAAGTGAGTTATAGCCGTTTTGCTGGGGCAAGGTCGAAAACATGAAAAACAATTTTGGAAGTGGAATAACTCAAAAACTAAGCGAGATAAAAAAAAATCTCGTGGGTGAAGTACTGCGCACCTTATCTGATACACCCCGTACAAGTATGCAATAAAAGTCCGCAAATACATTGTAGGTACTGCGAGATTGTAGTTACGCTTCTGATAGCAGTGTATGTATTTTTCAAAATTTGAACGGAGAAAAGCATTTGCCTCTTCACATTTCTGTCATAGTGAGTTGATATTGAGTTAACAACATACAAGTATTGATACCAACGTTCGCATACGATTTGTAGGTGTTTGTACCGCAGAATGGTGAGCGTGCAAAGAATAATTCTTAGGTTTTCTTAGGTTTTGCGCTTCCTCTATGCCTGTATAATGAATCCTGATGATTTAGGGAGCTTTTGGGAGCTTTAAGAGGAGGATTTCAATCAAAACTAAAAAATGTATGAAATAAATGTATTCAAATATTTAATGTAGCTTCTATCTAGATGTTTGGTGATATTTCGTCGTTTTTCCTCGGTGAATAGCTCTCTACCAGGCGCCACAAGTTCGTAAGAACTTAATAGATTGGTGGACAGAAGGAAGAATTCTTATGAGAATATTGTCATTCCTGTGATTAATTTTTCCTTCTGTCTATAAATTGATATTCTATTCTATAACTTTAGTTTCCCTAACGGCCACCACGTGGTTGAATACGCATTGGCCGGCTCCTCGGCGAATTCCCCGCCCTTGAACCAGTAGCTGGTTGATAATCCAAACCTCTCACGGAGAAAAGCTCTTAATCTTTCGTTTAAGGACTTGTATGATCAATATTGAGGTATCAATAAACAAGTATTGATATCAACGTTCCCAAATCAATTGTGCATGTACAATGTATATGGGAACGTTGATATCAAAACTTGTTTTTATATTCACTCGATAGAATATGTACTATATTACTATAGTAATAGAGCATATATATACTCGATAGAAGACATGCGCTAGATGTATACTTGTACTACTAGGTAGTGTGGCAAATATACCACCTCAGGGACATTTTTCTAATTATTACGGGGAAAAGCAGTTGCTCTTTCACGTTTTTCTCCTAGAAAGTTGATATTGAGGTATCGATTGTTGATAATGAAGTATTGATATCGAAGTCCGCATATAGTTTGCATGTGTGGGTACCAGGAAATTGTAGTTCGCCTAACGGCCACCAGATGGTCGTGAATGCACATTGCGGATGGCCGGCTCCTCGGCGAAATCACCGCCCTTGAACCAGAAGCCGGGGGATCTCGGTCCCCGCCGCGACCTTTTCGATCCCGTTCATTGCCACTAGAGCCCGAGGGAGCCGGACGGTGCCGTCTAGGAACAGGGGGAACGGGATGCGAGCACCTGCCCGTCCATCCATCAGTGCCCGGATGTCTCAACCGAACCCTCCGCCTCGCTGCCCATGTGCAATCTATTAATGTTCCCCGCCGTGAACCTCCTTCGCCCCCTTTCGTCTTGTCAACTGAAAGCCTTTCGGGTTTTTCTGGTGGGGCCAAAGCGTGCAAGGGCTGGTTTCCTCACTCCGCCTTATCGCATGTGCCTTTTTACAGTTGATACCGACGAGAAAGTTGGTTAAGTACCGCCTCGGCTATCGTCCAATGGGCAAACTCTTTTTTCCGCCTTATTTTATCCCAGGAATGAACAAAAACTTGACGAGAAAAACACGAAACGAACACCTCCCACCTCATTTATCAACTGTTCTTAACATCTCAAGCATTTGTCTTCTGTCGGACAAACTTTTTTTTCTTGATACAGTACAAGCTTACCTGCAGAAACGATTCCCGTAACCGCCCACCTAATCATACAATTTTCAAACATGCAGCTCATGCGTGAATTTCAAAATTATATGAATTTTAAATTGTTTAATGTGTGAAGGTAGCGAAGTCGTAAACTATTCGGTTCCGATATCTGCTACTAGAGTGGGTTGCCATCGTCATTACTCTTTCCCCTGATATCTGATCAGATATCTGATCGGTAGAAAGTAAACTGGATATCATACGTAGCGAACGGAGATGACGAAATTGTGAACTCTCATTCAGTTTTACTGACAAATTTGTTTAATCTTACAACTGTTTATAGTTTTTATGGATATTTTAGCACATTTTAATAACTTTTATTACTGTTTCAGTACGATTTTGCTTATAACGTTCGCACTTAATGAAACGCTGAAATAATAAATAAATAATAATGACCTGCTAGAAGTCACTGGTCTACGTGGGGTCTAGCAGGATCTCTGGCGGTTCTTTAGTGACCCAACTTTTGAAACTTTTTAGCACCTGCTTAGTGCAGCAGCTCGTGATTTTTATCTATCTATCCGTCTCTTCTTAGAGGATTTCTTATGGACCTTTGAGTCCTGCACAGTGACCCCCTCAGTGGGTTGATGTCCTATCTGGGCCATGCAGGGTCCAATTCTCGCTAACGTAGTTGAATCTAAAAAATTGAGATATTTCTAGTCTGTGCGGTATTCCTTTCCACCTAGTCGTAGCTTCATTTCGTTAGATGTAAGTTTAGCCATCTAGTTTATTTCACTAGTTGTAGTTTAAAAATTGCCTAGTTCTATGTCTCACTTCACACCTTGTCCATATAATATATGGACATGCATATATTATATGCATAAAATATGTGAAGTGAGCTATTTTTCATTATTGTGAAGCGATAAAAATCAAAAATGAGAAAATAAATAAATTTAAAAACGTTGTTTTTTTGGTTACTAGGTATTTTTAAACTGTTTAGATTCGAAAGATATTTCATAATTTACCTCTCCGTCTTCGAAAATTGAGAGGCTTTAGCTCCTTTAAACCTGAATATACTAAGTTTTTTGGAGCTATGCTGCCGTATTCTGAAACTAGACTGTTGAGGATTAAGTACTCATTTGCTCCTCATTTCTTAAGTTAAATATATATTTAGTTATTGCTGCTAAGTTCTATAACAGAAGTCATCAACCAACTCCAAGGGGCACCTTCAATCTTCAACCGTTCCGCCGCATTAAAAACTGGAGATTCTCCAGGACCCCGTCACTTCAAATTAACTGCGTGGGTGCGTGTTTCCGCGTCGTAACTTTTGAAAACCTTTTGTTGCGTTTTTAAGGTGGAATGAAGCATATCTTTTCTCAAATTAACTTTTGTTGATTCCTTTTCTTTCTAGTCAAAACTCCTTGAATTAAAAAACGCGCCGCTGCTGTGGATATGTCATGTAACATTAGCAGAAAAACGGGTTTCATGGGTCCCAAATAATTCCGTCAATTCGAAAAAAACCACATGAAATGTACTGAATTTTCCGCCTCGAGGCTTGTGAAACCTTAAATTTTATTCAATATCTTTCAAGTACTATTGGATTGTTCGGAAAGTAATTTCGTTTTTTTTTTTTTTGGGAACATGGAAGACAGTTTTCGTATAATGAATAAATATTTTTTTAAATTATATATTGGCCATTATGGTCCAACACCTTTTGCCATCTTTCTGGCAGTAACATAATTCCCCTCTCATAAAGGTTTTGGTCCTTGCTGGCAAAAAACTGGTTCAGGTGGTTTTTGACATCTTCATTTGAGGTAAAGGTTTTGCCACCCAAAAACTTTTACAGCTTGAATGGGACGTACTGCAACATCCACCATATTCTCCAGATCTGGCGCCTTCCGACTACTATTTGTTCCGGTCCCTGCAAAATTTTTTGGGTGGCAAAACCTTTACCTCAAATGAAGATGTCAAAATCCACCTGAACCAGTTTTTTGCCAGCAACGACCAAAACCTTTATGAGAGGGGAATTATGTTGCTGCCAGAAAGATGGCAAAAGGTATTGGACCAGAATGGCCAATATATAATTTAATAAAATATTTATTCATTATACAAAAACTGTCTTTCATGTTCCAAAAAAAAAAAAAAAAAAAAAAAAAAAAAAACGAAATTACTTTCCGAACAACCCAATATTTCATTCTTGATGCCTTTCAGAACTAATCGACTGATACACCCATTTCGGTAGTAATATGGCAAATGATATATATTACATTCATCAGGTCTTTAAACTGACGATTATACAATTTTGAATATAAATTTGAACTTGGGTAGTATCTTTTGGAGTACCAGGAACCTTGATCATTGACGGTTAATGAGAAATGTAAAATTTCAATACCGATCTGTCCAGGGATCTGCTGATTTGATAGAAAAAGTTGTGATGCAAACATAGTTCGAGTGCTCAAAAAAATGTGTTCAAAGTCGACAACAACGGAAAAATTCAAGTGTTTTCTGCTGTTACGAGTATAAATATTTTTCAAAACAGTAATAAATATTAATTTATAGGATTTCACACACACACACACACACACACACACACAACTGAATTTTCGGATGATATTTATAAAAAATACTTGCCCATTTTCCCCGCCAACCAAACACATTGATACGATTCATTAAGCTGCATGGGTATGAAGTCGTATTTTGGCCCTAGTTAGTACTTGTAATATTTTGTCTTTTTTCGGCCCTTTCGAATCTCGAATACTTCTGAAACAAAATATTATACACAATCACAAACCACTGACCCGATCGAAACCAACAGTTTGAATTCAAGAAGGGATTGAGTGGTGCAAGAAAAAAGAGATACCCAATTTGGCTGTTAGTTGTCAATCGACTTTGGCTATAGGAGTAGGCTGAAATTCTGTTGGTTACGCTGTGTTTGTACTTATGTGAAATCCTGACTAAATTAACACCATGCTCGTCCTAAAAAAATACTTTCTGCAAGTACTGCAGCAGCAACAACGGTAATTTTTGTCATCAGAGTTGTTCTTTCTTTTGGTGATCCTAACGGTTGAATCGAGTCCTTTTGTTGGAGGTGGTTGTGTTTATTTGACAATTTTTTCTTTTTCTTTTTTTGTTTGTCTTTTTGGTCTGAACGTTGTTTTTTCAGTTCTTTTTATCAGAAGTAATAGTTTTATTTGGCAATAGTTGAACTGTGTCCTTTTTCTCTTTTTTTTCACTTACATTAGTTAAGTAGATAATTATACTTGGACTGGCGAGATGGGTACAGCAGCCAGCACAGCTTCTCATCCCCTACCGCGGGCTTGTAGCCCATATTGGGGACTATATTTCCAGTTTTTGTATTTGTTGTACTCCATGTTTACTTTAAATAATTTGGAAATAAATAAATTAAAAAAAAAAAAATTATATATGCGATATGTGACGTAGATGTGACATAACTCTTAGTGTACTAGCTTACAGCGTTTTATTCAAAGCACTTAATGGTAGATTCCTTAATGATTTCAGTGTAGGATTCTTTGAATAACTTTCCTTTTCCCATTAAGTATATTGCGGTGAACCCGCCTCAGGGTTTAATTCAGGTTTGACTGTATGCGTTAACGCAACGATCGATCGTAACCTCCACGATTATCATCATCAGCTTTAATAGTTAAGCGACCCATCAGATTATTTAAATTGCATCCTTCATTATGACGCACGGTGAAGTTAATCACATAACAGTCAGACGTCACCTCCTTTGACGTAAAATGACAGGAATTCTTCTGACAGTAGGTTTCTCTGGAGCATCGCC
The DNA here is from genome assembly GCA_031894815.1 of Creontiades dilutus. Taxonomy (NCBI): domain Eukaryota; kingdom Metazoa; phylum Arthropoda; class Insecta; order Hemiptera; family Miridae; genus Creontiades; species Creontiades dilutus. The sequence goes on along the minus strand of JAVIWC010000437.1, from coordinate 1,363,884 downwards.
ATTAATCATAACACAGAAGGAATCGTGATGAGGTTCGTATTCCTTCAAGTAGACTTTGATCCTCAATTTCCTTCTTAGGCTTCAATCTGACATTCAATCCTACATCAGCATTAATATATCGAGTTCTATCAATACATGTTATCAACTGGTTTCATGTATTAACGCTCACAATTGACTCCTTTATAAGGCTTTTTACGAAAGAAATGTGTTTTTACTCTGGGTACAACGAGAATTTGAGGTAGCTCGTTGGAGAGGCGAATTTGGCAGACGTTTTATAATTCATCTCCTCCAACGTTAATAAGCACAATTTTAGTCTATTCATCAAATTCACGGAAGTTTGTTGAAGGCTATTCGTATTCTAGGTTAGGTATCTATTCCTCATTAATTTATTAAACAGAAAATACGTTTTATAAAATGTTGTTAATGCTACAGTTCACTCTGAAAAATCTAGAACTGGGAACTCGAGAATGAAAATTTCAAATTCGCAGACAAAAATGACACTTTTGGTTATCACTCGATGAAACACTTATCTATTTATTACACGGCAATCGCCAATTACAAAAAGAAAGTATAACATAGTACAGTACACAATACAATTCAGATCGAAATTAATATAGTTCTATAGAGAAAGATGTTGAAGAAAAACAAGTTCAATGTGTGAAAAAAAAGATAGGTAGTTAATAATGAGAGTTTATTTTGTCACTTTTGCTGCTGCAGGAACGATGCGAGACACCTTTTAAGATCCGGAAGGGGAATACAAAAAAATCGATGTCCGTAGATTGGATAAGCGCATTAGCTTCATGTGAGATTCGAATCATAGGCCGATGAAGTAGGTAATTGAAAGCAGCAAATGGCACAACAAACAATGAGTTAGATCAGGTGGCGTAGTTAGGAACCTGGAAGTCCACTCTTGACAGCAGGGATGGGCAGTGAATTGCAACATTGACTAATTTATGGTAAAATGTTACGTCGGCCATAAAATGACGGTCACTCTAGTTGGGCAGGTTGTGTTTTGCTGGAAGAACAGCCAACTGATAAGAACTAAGGAAGAACTAGCAGGGACTCTCGTCTTGAAGCAGAGATACCGCAAAAACCTAAGGTGTACACTCTCCAAACGATCCCTATACTCCTCGTAGAATGGCGACCATAGGGGGCTCCCATACTCCGTGATAGGGCGAACGAGGGCCCCATACAGCACCACTATTGCTTCAGCTGATTTGAAGTCACGAGTGCATCTTTGGAGGAATCCCAAGGATTTCAAAGCTTTTGACGCTATAGAATTCACATGATCGTTGAAGGAAAGCTTCGAGTCAAGGAGTATGCCCAGGTCACGAATACATGCCAGGCGCCCCAACAAAACACCATTTATGTGGTACAGTAATTTATGTGGTAAATAGTCGTACATTTAGCCGGATTCAACTCAAGATGGTTGTAGGAACACCAACCCATGACGTTGTCGTATATTCTTGAATTTTAACATTTGCTGCCGTGCATCATGTATATAGTTAACTAAAGGATACAGAACAAACGTTATGAGTGAAACCTCCGGTAGAACTTGTCCGCTTTGCTGATGGACTGGGTACCTAACTATTACACCCCTGTGTAGTTATAGTCGCTGAGCAGCAGATGTATTTGTTCTGATGGCTGTCAATATTTAGGCTATTTAGGCTTCACGTTCCTCCTTCTCTTTATTCTATTTTCTAAGAATTTATGTAAATGTATGCAATGGTTTTTTGTGTGCTAATCTTTTGAGTCAATCACCACAAATTCACTTGATAGTTCATCTGCTAAGTAGTATGATCTAAACCAGATATAAGCGAAGACCAACCAATCAATCCAGCCCTCGTCATTGTTTATCATAACCCCTACAATGCGTGTATTTACTCGGTCGAATTGTCAACCACCTAAACAATTCAGTTATCTATGGTGTGAAAGTAAAGAAAATAAAGGTTATCAAGCCCAAAAATTGAATCTCTTCAATTTTTTTCGTCCAGCCTAGTAAATTTTTGATTTTATTTGCCCCTCCCCTTGAAAAGTTGTACCATGTCTGATGAAGTTTTTTAGGTAGTGCTTGAATGAGTTTTTTTTGCATTTCTGAAAGTGGTTGTAATTCAAGATTACGAGTAAATCTCCAGGCTGGTAAAGTATGTAATAGCAGGGACTGGATCATTTCAAAATAAAATTACGTTTCAATTTTACTTGATTTGAAATTTTGTATTTCATGGCATAATTGAATTGAAGTTTTCTGTGCTTAATTAACAATATAAATATGCTTTAATGCACTCATAGGTTATCGTGCCGCTCGTCTTAGAATTAGTATGAGCCTCCCGTTGTGGTCATCTTTCTTTGAACACTGCTACCGCATTCATTGTCTGACAGTTTCCCGTCTTCCACAATCTAGTGGCAGCCGGCGTCCATAAAACACCGGAGGAGTGGAGTGGGTTACTTTATTCGAGCAGTGAATCATTGAGACAGATAGCACTGTTATAAATAAATACCGTGTGGTGCATAGGTTTCTAAAGGTGCCCTATTTATAACCGAGGGCGTAGATTGCATCTGGACTCAGCTAACCAATAAGACTTAGTTAGGTTCTTTAAGGTGGAATACCGTTTAAAGAACCTAGTAAAAAGGATCAACCCGTCATTAAACCCCGCATAATACCCCTTGTCTGGCCATTTGGATTTACCTGTGATTTAAGGTGTTACTTTTATTCCCTAAGCTTATTTTTAATTGTTAGATCTTGCTCGGAAAAATCCCAGACTTTGGCATAACAAGGGGTGCCCACAGGGGGGACGTAGACTGCGTCATTAAAATTCTTGGGGGATGGGGGGGGGGTCCAAAAAATGTGAGGGGGGGGGGGGGGAGTTGATTGAAACAGTGTTCAACGTGACGGCACTCAAAAATATATTACAGCACTAGATAGAGCGTAAATAAGAATGAACCTAGTAATTATTTTATTTTTATTTTTATGGCTTCGGCCTTTATTGACCATTAACCAACTATAACAAATTATAGTTCAATTATGATAGTTCATAATATATATCATTGTCTTATATTATGGGTTGTATTCTATTCTGGACAGATATGCTAACACTGCACGATACACTGCTGCATTTTCAGTTTGGACGATTGTAGTCAGGGAAAAATGTTGCTCCAATTCTTGAATTATTACTTTGATGAGTGGTTGTCGCTGGATGGTTTAGGGCACTACATGATAATAGGACGTGATTGATTGTTTTTTCTTCTTCCCGGCAGAAACGGCAGCTTTCCTCCACTGCAACTCCAATTTTCTTTAGGTATGACCTTGTATTCGCTGTTCCGCAGCGAATTCTTGACAAGCATTTGTAAATTTGCTTGGAATTCCCATCAATTTTATAAAACCAGGGTTGGTGATGCGGCCTCGGGAACATGAAAACGTATTGCTGGCCAGAGTGATAATTGGAGTATTTATCATCCCATTCTGATTGAGCCTTGGCTTTGTGATATTGATTCAAGTCTGAGGGTGCAAATAGAGGCTCGATAGTCACATGTGGATCGTCTATTGTTCTCTTGGCAATCTGGTCTGCAATAATGAATTTAAATATGGTTTGTTTTTTCAATATACAAGTTTTGTCTATTGACGACTGGGTTTGAATTTTTTCAATACCTATATAAATCTTCTTTTATATAGGTTTTTTTACATTTACATTTTTGTTTTGGGGAGAGAGTACCAACTTACATGGGGGGGGGGGGGGGGGGTCCTTCATGAGGCTTGGGAAAGGGGGCACCCCTGGCATAATTGTATGAGTAATTTTAAAAAACTTTCCTTACTTTTGTAAAAAATTATATCATTTGATCGTCTTTGAAAAATTAAAATTGTTCACGATGCAAGAAATTCCAAAAGGTTTCATTTTAGTTAAGTTTCTGAAAAAATGAAATGGCTCCACAAATTTTAAGAATGAAAAATATCTGTATACACTCGTATATAGTTGTGTATGTCTCTCTGTATTTGTGTCAAATCCAGACCTTATCTTTCCTTAGAATAAAAAAAATCCTGTTACCCCAGAAAATGAGGCATCTCCAAGAAATGACAAATTCGATGGAAGGATTTCTCAAAGACAATCCTCAAATGATTAATAATGTGCTTCCGAACCACTGAAATATTTTCTATTAAACTCAAATTTTATGCGCTAACAACCAAAACTGCGCTAACAATCAAAAGACATTACGAAAATAGCGAATTAAGTTTGTAAGTGTAGCAAGATATTGTTGAAGATAATTGCTTTCTATGTCGTTGTCTACTTCGGTACTCGGAGAGTTGAAATTTTAAAACACTTAACATGAATATTATGAAAAACTGTCCATACTTCTGTAACAAATTAAATAATTGGATTGTCTTGGAAAAATTGAGGTTGTTGATGTTCACGGTGCACAAAATTCCAAAAGGTTTCATTTTCGTAAGTTTCTAAGAAAATGAAATGGCTCCTCAAATTTTAGAATAGAAAGAACTCAACTTTCCTTGAAAAAAAAAAAAAAAAAAAAAAAGGTATTTCGAAAAAATGATGAATTTAACGGATAGCATGTGTCAAAGACAATCCTCAAATGTTTAATAATGTGCTTTCAAATCACTAAATTGTCCTAAAAATTTTCAATTAAACTCAAATTTAAGTTAGTTTAAGTTGAATTTAGTTCGTTATTGTAGCAACATTTTCTTTAAAGGTAATTGCTTTCATTGTACCATGGTCGTTGACTATTCCGTTACACTTCAGGAGCGTTGAAATTTCTAAACATTTGACACGAATATTATGAAAAACTTTACAAAAGTTTGAAAAAAACACTTACTTTACAAAAAACTAAAATTGGGAAAATATGAAAATAGAAAACCCAAGACAATGCTAATATGTTCCTTGATCCTCACCGCGGCATGTATAAAGTCGTTTGTTCTTTTATATTAGCTATTGGTGTGGATTCCGTTACGTCTAAAAAATAGAGTTTAAATATTTTTATGTAACAAAAATCGTGTATCAATACGTAACGCTATCTCGGGGACGATTACTTTTTTTTACTGATGTATTTACTTCTGTAATAAGGACTATAATTCTGTCCTAGTCAATTGGACACCACTTAGTTTTGGTTCCCCTTTCCCTCGTTCTACATATTCCCGCTTTGATGTTCCTAATGTGATGTGAAAGTTTTTCGGAATAGCCAGTTGTAAAGGCAGCCGGTATTTCGTTATCTCACGGCCGTGTTAAAATTACTTGGCAGGCTTCAACGAACCCTCTACTGTGGTGCGTTAGGCAAAAAAAGACCATTCGGGCACGTTGATTCGACTCCACCTTAGTTGGACGCAAGATAAATCGGAGTAACAAAATTGAGAGACGGTGGAAATACATAATATCCGAGATACCTCAACACTTTCGCTTGATGGTTAGTTTGTGATAATTTAGTTTGGAGGATTGCCTGTGGCTTAGGCTGTGGAAATATTCCTCTGAAATGTGTACACGCAAAATGCAGGTAAATTTGTATGTTTTTGATGAGTTCCATTTATTAGAACATTCTTTATGTTCAAATATTAGAAGTCTTGTCGCATACGCAAAAGTGAAACGCTCCCCCCTTTTTATGGATCTACCTAGTTGAAAAGCACTACCTTTGCATAACCTCCAGTAAATTAGAGTATTACAATAATAACCACAATTTGACTGATTAAATTGGTTTATAAATCAGGTAATTCCTGACTGTATTTGTATTTTTGTTTTGTGCTCTAATCTAGGCATATCGAAAATTCATCTTCTTAATGCTGTAGAATGTAGTAATCCCTAGAATAATTACGCTAAGTAAGGGAATTCCATATAGAATCTACATTGATATCCAGTGATCCACAACTTCTGGTCTCAGAAAAGTTCATTTTTTTTTATAACTTCGTTTTTTTTTCAGGTATGATCAATGGTTTTTGTTGTTAACCTACATTTTATGGCTTGAAATCTGCAGCTCGCAAGACCCGTGAGTGCGTTAGTTCATTTAGAGTTCTCAGTAGAAATAACTAATTGTTATAATAATTATAATTATAATAATAATTATTCTTGTTGCGTGCAAACTCTGCTCTCATTCGTATCTTGTTATTTTGTAACGGTTGTTTAATTTTACGATCTTCAACTTCCGTCTGTCTTTTCCCCTTCGCATGGAAATTCGAGATTGGTTGATTTTGTTCAATTACCACCCATATATTGCTGGTGAAGTCGTAATCTTCAGTATCATAAAACATGATGCAGTTAAATTTGTTTGACAGTTAAGTCCTGTCATACAATCAGTTACATGGTTCGGGATTTGTGTCCCTGATCGTCTGTCGATGCCCCAATCATATTTTCCCTGAGTTAAGATTACGATTCTATTATGCTCTGTGAGGAAGGTGAAATCCCGGGAATCGAATAGTCAGTTCCATTCGATTTGAGCTCTAGAAGGCATAATTATCTGGAATGGAGAACTGAAGATAGAACATTCAGCCTAAAGTTCCATGAGAGCGTGTTCAATTGGCGTACTGACGTATTCATATATTCGCAAGTACAAGATGTTTGGAACCTTAGAATATGATTTCTAACCACAATCGTCTTCTGAACAACAAAAAGACATGCCAGATGTTTATTGAATTTTAGGAGAAACAATAATAGATTTCTAAGGTTCTAATGGCAAAATGATATTCACTCATGCTTTTTTGAAAAACGAACGCCTGGATAATTTATCGTTCTGGCGATGTAGTGATGTGGATTGAGAATATGGTTTTACTTTTAGCAAGATGACAGTTCTCACATACTCCTCGAATGTTTTAGTTTTTACCGTACACTCATTTTTTAGTTCAATATCGTTTAGCCAAACTGAAGAAAGATCTTAATTACCTTTGGGGGCCGTCAAGCCACCTCTCGGTTGGCTGTACTCATCACATCATAGAACTTTGTCTGACGGTTCAATTTTAAAAATAGAGCCTTCCTATGACAATTTAAGTCAACTATTTTCGATACTGTTTATTTGAATGTTTATCAATCAAAGAATAAATGAAGACTGAACCGTCATCCAATTCGTTGGTTAAATTTTCAAAATACGTTGATTAGCAAACGAAAAAAGTTGATTAAATAGTCCGCCCGCTTTCTATTCCGACTACTAAATCAACATTTATGAAATTTGGATCAAAACTCAATAGCATGGCATTAAAATCTTGGCGTCTATTCCCACAATCCTAAAAGGAGGAAAATTGAAGGTAATAGAATTAAGTTTTTTTTTAATGGGATGTTGTTCCAAACCTCAATAGAGTTTTCGAAAATTGAAAATTATTACACAATGGCTTATTATTTATGTATTAGATGGTCCTTCTAAGCTGATTACTGATTCCTGAATATTAAAAGTAGAGTGCGTGTAACATAATTAAACTATATCTGCATTGTAGTGGGATCTTGGAATCATTGTGGTAACTCTGGTGTAATAATTTATTTGAGTAAAATCAGTCATCCGACTGACGAATCTCAATCTCAATATTTTGCAGTATTATCATTTCATCCACGTCATGATGAATTGGGAGAACTTATCCATTGATGATGGCCATTAAATTTCCTCCTCGTAATTCGTGGAAAGAATGAACAGCGTGTGGAGAAGGTTTAGCTTCGGTCCATTGATACAATTCCACACTCTTCTTGCCAACATCAATTACTATAATTAACAACGGTTAATAGCTTTGTGTTTCCGAACTGACTCCGTGCCAACTTTCTTTTGGTTTGTCAACGTCCGTCCGATTTGAGAAGTGACGCCTCGACAAATAATGGATCAAATCTTCGATGTTTAAGACCGTTAGCGCCGTCTGGTCCCGTGAGATTCATTGCTTAACTGATTAGTAAAACAAACACCGCTATCGCAGTCGTAGTAAATATTGCGATAAGACAGCGTAGCGATCCCGAGTCAAGGCTTTAGGGAAAGGCTTTTGACTTAAATGGAACGTTACCCTAAAAACACAAGTTTTAGACGAATATAACACGCTTGTAATGTACGCCGGGCAAACGGGAAATGGGCCGAACTGACGGGTTGGTTGGGTATATATTTGCTCGGAGCTGGAGTCGTTGTGAGGTCAGTGTGTGAGGTCAATATCACTCCGTTTACTATTCCATTTTTCGTTCTGGGTCTCCGCTCATATTTTTCTTTTTTCCCCTCTTATTTCTGTGTCTTTAATGGATCCAAAAGGAATACCACATATCACTTCACTCACTCTTCAAACTAAGTCGACTAGGCTTTTTGCTACCGATGTCCTAACAAAATGTAACCAGTGGAAAATAAAGAAGACAACAGAATATTGACAAATGATTAAGTTCGAGGACGTTAGTCTTCAAAAATGTGTAACGGATGCATAAACCATAAATTGGGAATCATTGTAGGTGCTGAATTCGAAATCGAAAGCAATTTAATTATTGTCTAAGGAGTTTTAGGAATTGAATTGCCTTGGAAAGGAAAGCTACTGCCCCAGGATGCCAAGTCTGCACCCTTGGCGCACCGGACACGATTCACCACCTCATTATGGAATGTGCTGTGTTTTGGGGTGAGCGAGATGTGCATTTCGGTCGGGCAACTATGGTAGTCGAATCGAGCCACAAAAATCGATTTTGCGATCAATTCAACAATCGGCGGTCTGAAATAGATTGTGCCAATTAATCGAGAAAAAAATTGGAAAATGGTTCACTTTGAAACTTTCAAGATGTCTAGATTCAAAAAATTCAATGTCCTTCCGCCGTGTCACGCCTCAAAAACGGTGCAAATGATTTTGAACTTTATACCGAAATTTCGCTCCATTTTCACTGGTGATATTGCTCAGGAGCCAAGATGGTGCCCGCAAGGTTTTCAGCTCAATCGGACAAAAGCTGTGGTTGTTTCACGTTACTTTTTTCGACAGAATCGGTAATCAAGTAAATTACTCAAAAGTACCGTAAAATGGGGAGAAAACCTCAAATTGTGTAAAAGTACAGTTCGAATATCATCAAAATCGTGCGATAATTGTCGCCTGCGCATGCGCAAATGTGATACATTTGAAACACCTATAACTTCTCTAAAATTTGTATGAGTGTACACGAATATTATAAATTTCGAGAAAAATCAGAGGTCTAATCCTTCCTGCGCAAACCGTTCTAAATTTCCCATAACTACCGTAAAATTAGGAGTAGAAACCAAAAGGCGCTCTTTTCATACCTATATGTCCATAATGCAGACACATATTATGTCCAAATGAATAATGAATAAATGAGGCAAGGACTTCGTATAGTTCTTTACTTGAAAAGACATACACTTGAGAGCTTGAAAATTAAAAAGGACGTGCTATAAGTGCTGTATCTGACGTGGACATGGAGTTCATGTCGTAGATGTTTTACTCCCGATGTTGCTAACATTCCTCAACTTGCCATTCATAAAAATCGATTCAACCTCACGAAAAATCGATAGTCAATTAAAAACCACCCATGAAAATCGATTGTAAAAAATCGAAAATCGGTGGTTAAACATGAATTTTTTTTGTGAAAATCGAAAATCGTCTGCCAACCCTACGGGCAATCTTGTCTATGAAGGAGTTCCAGTGTGTCGATGCCCTCGCTTAATGGACTAGGTAGGTACTCGGCTTTTTGAGATCTGTTCTACGACTCTGCGCTCTAAATGGTGGCTCTATCTTTTGATAAAGTGAGGGATCCGTTTCCACATATTCGTGACTATGACTTTTCTATGCTGTCAATAATCAAGTTTACCAGAAGTTTTGATGTTATTTTATCAATCGATTGAACCTTAATTTCTTTTTCAAGTTAATCTAAATTACGTGCATATGCCAATCTTACCAACGGCCCAAGCTTTATTCAATAAACTCTATCCATCTACTGTCCCAGGATCATGACAGGCTTGGTTTGAAGTTCATATTCTTGAACATCTACAGTAGTTTCACCTTAGAATCGTCTTACAGACGTTCAGAATTGATATGATTGCAGTGTACTGTTGATGAGGAAGAATGCTAATTATACAAATATTAGTCATTGACGCATGGACAACAAGAAATATTCTATTTTCTTATGGAAATAAGAAGTACTTGCCGGACAAGTATTCGTCCTTCAAGTTCGCTGTGGCGAACGTGAGGCTTCTCAAATTTCCCGTCTTTCGAACGGTATTCTCCAGCTGAACTCGACACCCTGTACTTGTGTTTCAAACGGCAAGCGATATATTTTACTTTCTACGTGCCGTCATGGGAATGCGGTCAGTGACTACCTGAAACCCTGAACGTTATTCTAGACGTCACGGCTGTTTTACAGTATAACTTGTTATTCGGGATCAGTTCTTTTACGCTGTTGATGATTTAAATTCTATTTTTTGTACCTGTACAGCAAGGAAATGATTTTGTGTGCAGTGTTCGCTACAACCCCATGTTGCTTTCGTTAGTGCACCATTCAAATCTCTCTCTCTCCCCTCCTCCCCTCACACGCTGTAAATTATTGCTTAAGGGTAAATTGCTTTATTATACAACCCTCAGAAAGCTAGTTCCCTTCTACGAGCTTCAATGGTCCTTTCTGTATGTAAAATAAACCACAAATTAACCATAAACTCCAATTCTTTAAAGATGATCCTAATGGGATGATATCACTTTCAAATATCATTACTTTTATACCTACTATATAAATTCAAATGTTTAGCTACTCGTGGTTAGATTCACGCTACACCACCAAAAATCATAAATGGTCCACTTGAAATAATTTAAAATAAACTATTCAATATTTATTAGTTAGTTCAATGTTATACTCGCAAACGAATTTCTTATTATCCAAAGAAATCTAAAAGTTACAATAAAACTTGCTTTTATTGTCATTGTTTGAAGATTAAACGGTCAATCGAAGTTTTGAATTAGCTATCTTACAGAAGTTCTGAGTGGATTGCTTCAAATTGGATTACCATGTGTACGAATTTTCTCTTCTTCCAATCTCTCGTGCCAAAGTTTCATAGACACCTAGAGATTGTTTCATCCTAATGGGTGTATTAGTTCAGCTAGTCCTGTATTTCCCTCTGCTGGAGAACTGTATATATAGATTATTTATTCAGTCAAATAAAATTGATAGAGATGCATACATATGGATAGTACAATCTTGAACGTGAGCTACTCGCTTTAGGTTACTTTTTCAACGATATGCTTGGACCGTGTTGGTGGGGGAACAACTGTTATCTGGTCTACATGTTTGAAGAATTTTCTTCAACATATGGTTTCATTCCTCCGTAAATAAGTAACTTCGACTTTTTGGTGTTCAATGAAATGTGATATTCTATGTTGAACATTGTTTGCCATTTCGTCAACTCGTCCATTGCCATGATTGTTTTGGTGTCTTTCACCCATACAAACGTGACATACCTTTTTTGAAGAAATACCACTTTTATCAATATTGGAAATTCAATCGCATCAAGCTTGCAACGTGGTCTCATTCCTCACATTTTTGGCGACACATCTAGACTGTCTGCGAATTTGTATTTTAAATCAGTTTCTTCTTCAATTTGTTGAACACCTTCCCTTATCCCAAGCAGTTCAACAGCATTAAGTTGGCAATATACCTCAATCCGAAGCTTCTCGAAATATTTATATTGACCTCGTAAAGGGGCTCTCTACTTTCCCTCTCTTTGTAGATATGTTTATATGTACGTAACGTCCTGAATAGTATATCTGTTTTCAACTTAACTAACAAGTTGGGTTAGTTTAGTGTTTTCGTCAATTCTTTGTTGGACTAACAATTTAAACTGCTTGATTTATTCATAGTTCGTGGCTGCTTGTTTCATCATCATCTAAAGATATTTTTTGAATTTTCGGATTTCACTTTTGCTTTGGGCCATTAACGTCACGAGCCTCCCAACTTGTTATGGACATGTGACCAGGCCACACTGCCGTCATATTTTCCCGTTTCGTTAATTTATTGGGAGATTCGATATATTGTCCCGTTACACCGTTCGCGGTTTATTTGATTCCCGCGTCGAGGGACTTCCCCTCCATCCCTTCGGTCCACGCCTTCCCCCCGAAAACCCTATGTATCCCCTGGGCTAATGAATGGGAGTGAATTTGAGTGGCTATCGACCAGCTATAGTGTTGGAAGCCTACTGTGGTATTAATTGCTCTCGGCGAAGATAAATCACCGGGACAGCACGTGCAAGTTACCCCGTTCACTGGAGATCGCTGGAAAATCGTACGAGGGCGTCGCGTATGGGGGTGGACCGGGCGTGTTTCGGGAGGCACAATGGTGAAACCCCTCGCTGCGTGCGGGGGTGCCAGGATATCATTACGTCCTTTCTCTGCTGTTTTCGCTTCCAAACCCATTCAGAGAGGGTATCTGTTCGTACGCAGAGAGGCGGTGGGGGAGGATGCGGTTCAGATGATCTCTTTCATAAATCCCAAACCTGGATCTTCCCCACAATGGTTCAAATCATCAACACCTTCCTGGTATCATTTCTAACAAAAACGTTCATTCTAGACGTACCATTGTCGGTCAGATGGGTTTCACATCGGTGTCACTCAAAAAGTTCAGTTATGAAATTATCAAAAGCCCGTACTCCAAATACTTCTGATAGAGATATACTATTATACTAAATATTATTATGGTATATTGATGTAATTGCTGCTGAATCCCTGTTTTAGTCTCCTTATTTCCTGTTTCTCTGTCATAGGTGATGAAATTGTTGTTTTTGCAAAATTCGCTCGCAATTGAGGTTTCAGATCATTCCGAACAACTATTTTTTCGTGTACGTATGTGTGTCTATAAAATCTTGTAACAAGCTTAAGCGATAGGCGATTTCGATGAAAATGACACGGATAGTGTGTATGGGTTAAGCAATACATTGTCCTTTACGTTTCCCGTTCATTTTAACGATATTTTTTAACACATTTCTACGAATATTAGTGGCTAGGCTATCACTTATATGAAATCTTTTTTGACAAACATCACTTCCTAAATTTTCATTGAATTTTGATGAAATTTCATGAGAATGTACAAATTAGACGTATTAAGAATCGTCCTCCGTCAATTTCATCTGTAAATTGATAGATTAATAGCTTCCAAAGCGTACACTTAAATGTCAATACATCAAGTGTTGATCTATCTTGGTCGTTTCTTCCGATCTGACTCAAATTTATAAGGTAAATTGGGGAGAAACTATTTGATCAACCTGCGCCAATTTCAACAATATCATACCATTAGTGACTGCAGCGCGTGTGCTAACCTCCAATTCTCGTTACAAGCATGCCTTCGATGACAATTCACTGGTTAATTTTGTGCATGCCCATACTTGATGTGTGTATCAACCTAATTTTCGACAGATTTTCATTTTATGTCACATACTTCATTGTCACATACTATTTCCCCGCCACCCATACGAATCCGCTGTGGAGTCCTACAGGATTATTTAAAACAATTGTTCTTGTTGCGGAAACGAGGAAACAATGCGCCGCCCAATTTGATAGGAGTTCTTCTAGGTCTTCTCCTTATTCGTCGGTTTACTTTGTATAGCAATCGATTGGTTTTACTCTATCTACATTGGTTAGAGATATCGCAAATGAATTCAGTGATTGGGGAAGACAACGAAAAAACTCCTTACAATAAGAAAGTGTTTGGTGCTCCAGACTTGGAGGATTTACAAAAATCCACCGACAATCGAAATTAGATTGCAATCAGTTCGTTGAGAAGAGAAAATTAGTTTTGAAGTTTTTCCACTTTACCTAAAAGTGGTCTAAGGAGAAACACCTTTTCCACTCCTCATCTTATTGAAGACAAAAGCATTATCGCGCCAACGTTCATTACTTTCCTCTTCCGTCATCACAACTTTCAAATGACCAACTTTGTCACGGGAATATGAAGTAATCTCGCTCCGTCAACACAATGGGTTCATTAGGCTACATTTACGGCTTTTTTCAGGCTCCATCAACATCAATCGTATCTTATTACTAGTAAATTTGAATTTCGATGATTTTGTTCAAGAACTAAATCCACCAGGTCACTTATGCTCCAAGAGGTATAGAGGATGCTTTGTGATAGTTACGTAATTGTGGTTACAAGATGGTTTCTGTTGATCAGTGTTGTGTTTTCATTCGGCCTAGCTTGCTTAAAGAAGTATTTCCGTCGGAGAGAACCTCATTATATCCTCAGAAATGGTTTGATATTGAGTTTATGATCCTTATTTTAGGTTATTTGCCTGGACCTGTCGCAATGAACTCTGAGACCTAACGATGGTGGGTAGGTGCCACTCAACCCACAGCTAGATGAATAGAAAAATGAGGCACGTGGTCGAAGTTACGCCGGAGATATCTCGATCGGCTGATTCATTTTCTGCGATTCATTAGCGACTATTTCCGGCGAGCATGTGACAAGACCTTGACTGACAGCGATATGACTGTTGAGGACGCCATTGTTACCTTTAAAAAGAAAGAAGGCCAATGATTTACCATCAACACTCTAATCGTGATTGTTTAAATTAGATTAGAGTGAACTGGATGTTATAATCTTGGTACGTATCGTTCGGTACATATGATAATCACTGGCTCTCACTATCGTGGTAACTCCAACCATGGTTATATCAACTAATCATGATTAACACCTGAATATTGAGCTACATGCGGTGTACAAACAACCCCGTTTACCATCACATAACCATCCTAGAAGTGATCCAAAGAAGTTGGAAGAAAAAATGATTATTGAATTGGACTCTGTCTTTTGAAGCCTGCTTAGAGTTAATCCTTTATTTTATATCTTGATGAAAAAGTTCTAAAAATTTTTCATTAGTTTCTTATGAGTGATCAACAAGTTCCCGATAGGTTGTCGGGATATCAAACCTTTGCTTCTCATATTTTCAATACTTTTGTGCATAATGATAGTAGTCAATCGGTATGTAGTAGAGTAAATTATTTAAGAAAATGAGAAGCCCCTGGTAATTTCATGTTTGTTCCAGTCGTAACTAAATAATTCAGTGATATGCATACTGCAAGTATGGTGCTTAGATAAGTTAAGATAAAGTGCACATTAACTGCATAATTGCAATAAAATAAGAAAAAATGCCAATGATCATGCCAGATGGCTAAAATTCCGGAAATAATTTTAAATCAAATTATTACATGGAATTTAAAATTCGTCATAATACAACTATTTCCCTGTTAGTACCTACTGAAAGAGGCTGGAAATAATTACAGGAAGGTTTATTATTATTTTCTTACTTAATGGTCAACAGGTAGTTGGCAACCATAATAATGAAAGTTTGGGAACCAATCGTTGCGAAGGATAGCGCCGTTTATGAAGTAGAATGATGTTTTGGATATTCTGACATAGCCTATGTTGTGCGCAGGAAGTCGCTGATCGTTTTAAGAGCGCTCCCCTGTAAATCGGTTCTGCAGTTAAATCGTCTACTAGAAATATATATATGCATAGATACATATATATAAGAAACAACTTCTAGTTTTATATATAGGATTAGTTAACGAAGCCTACAATAGGTACTAGTTGGACTGGCACCTACCAAGAGAAAGTCAAGTGATTAGACGCCTCAGAAGTTGAAATCAGAACAAATTTCGAATTCATAAAATTATAATTCATTTGTAATTACGAGCACATCCGCTGGCTTCATCGTTGTCATTCTTTAGGGAACTTGTTGCCAAGTTCTTCATAATGACATTAGAATCAGGTGGGTGTTATTTTTCTTCTCAGAAAGGAACATGGGTAACATGCTCAGGAACTATATGTGGACTTGAAGAAAAAAAAAAAAAAAAAAAATCAGCTTTCCTAATTTAGATTTTAGGGTTGATTGAAAGTGATTGCGACGATTCAAGACTATCCTCCGGCTATACGTGATTCTTCATTTAAGTTTCGTAAATTGTGATCCTGGTTTTGGCAGAAAAGCTCCGATCGGAAGGCGGACAAATTTTTCTCTGTTCTCTAAATCTACCCATCAAGAACTTAAAACCAACAAATAAGGGAAAACTGTATCCCAATAGAATGTGCGCGATGTTTACTGAAGGAGTTTTATTGTGCTGAGATTGACAATTGATCGACATCGCCTGATATGATAAGGTGACATCCGACAACTCTACAACAACCGTAATTATGATAACAGTCATTACGATCACCTAACCGTGATGAAATGTTGGTGAACTCGGAAGTACATTCCATTTGAATGTTGCTCCGTTGCTCATTACACGCAGCTCATGTTGGTTTGGTTGAATTTATTCTCCTTCGAGTAAAATTCGGTTCAGATCGTTTCTCTCTACCCGATTAATTAGAAAGGGCTGGCTGAGGCACGTGCGCTGTTCTGTTTATAGTTATCCATTAAGCTCCGCGCCTTCAACCAAGTTTTCTTTATTCCTCTAACCCCTTCATTTCAATTTACGGAACCCATTCTTTCGTCCATGTCCCTAGAAAGTTGTTATGACAACGATATTTTGAATGAAGAATAGTGTTTTAAATGATGAAATTTATCTAATACTATGCAGTCTTCCGTTCATTCAATTCTGCCTCTCCTCTACACACTACCCCTGATTTATTCAGTAGAATCCAGCTTCCACAAAACAGCCAGTTTGTTTTTAGGTGCCCCGCCATAAACTTGCAAAAGAAAAGCGGGCATTTAGCGTAATAAGAATTTGAATTTATTGCGTAATTACTGAGCTCCTAAAAGGCATAACGCCGTGCTTGGGGTGCCGCCCTTTATTCATGGGCACTAAAACATGAAAATCGCTGGTGGGTAATAATTTTTTCTCGCTCTCCGAACTTGATTAAGTAGAAAGCTGGGGTTTTCAGGTGCTTCTGAAAATAAAGTGACTTAATGACTTTGAATCATTTTTCCACTATCACGATAAGCTTCTCACAATAAAAACTTCGCTAGAGCATGTTTTTATCAAGAATTTCTTTTATAATTTATGGCAATCTCTATTGAAAACAAAATACAGCCCTCTTCAATATTTTGAAGTACGAATATTTCCTTTAAAACGAATATATTCAGTCAGGTCTCTAGATGCTGTTTGTATTTTACTGAATACACTTCAATTGCACTTCAAGATGTGCACCTTGTTACTGTTTTTCACTGGTAAGTCTCTTAGGCCACTTTTATTTGTTATTAGATGGAATTTTAAAATTATCATTGTGCACTATAGTTTCTACGTCAGTTTGAATTGGTTCTCACTCAATACGATGGACCCTCACAGGACACTCTAGAATTTATCGTTGCTCTCTGAAATCTCTCTTTGATTTGGGAGGAAAACCGTCGATATGGATGTTTTCGTTCATAATTGGTTCATCACTGGATGAATGGCAGCCAAAAGCAGTCAAATGTTACACCCTTGTAGATGTGTTGTGAGATTGTTTCTGAATGTTCTTGCAATAATCAGATTTATTCAATGAAAGTTTGCTTTCTATTCGAATATTTCCCGGCTATCATCATACGGCAAAATATCTGAAAACGCTTTTAAAATCGGGTAATCTGTAATGAACCCCTTCATTATTATTGTCACTGAACTCAAGTGCAAAGCAGCCTGGAACCTACATTGCAAGAGTAACTGAAACCAAGCGCAAAATTCAGTAATCGGAAAAATTTTCTACTCAACGTTGGGTATACATAACTGCCCAAAGACTTTCCGGTAGTAATATTTGTATATTCTGTAAAAATACTGGGTGTTATACGGAGGCTGTGTCTTACTTGTAGTTATAGAGGGCACTAGTTTTCACCTTGCTAGTTTTATCCAGATTCCGATTTATTTGTTCTCCTAATATATACATTGGTGGAAGGATTTATTCAGGGTATTCCTCTCATTTTCGAGATGCAAACTTAGTGATCATCCATACCACCAAACTAAACAGAACACTGGCTGTACACTGGTGGCAACGTGGAGGGTGCTGTGAAGTATGCAGAAGGTTCTACTCAACCAAGCTCTTTATTGGCCGTGCAAGCTGTGTGAGGAAAGTACAGTAATCTTCATTGTTTCCCAAGCCAAACGCCACCCGTGCTAATGTATTCTCTTTCCCCAAACAGTGTTTCCTGGCCAGACAAAAACTAGTGTGGCTGGGAAGAATTGTATTTCTGCAATGGCTACCAAGACAGAGGTGTCGACAAGGCTTATCGTCTGGCAAAGGATCCTGCATCGCTAGACCATCCAAAGCCTGTCGTATCTCTTCATGAATCAAAGCGACTCATTGCTTTGCGATTTGACTCACGAAGAAAAGAGTAATTAGCATCGCACGCCAGGGAAAGACAGTAGTGGGAGCCCCTGACACGCCAGGGAGGCCAAATAATAACTAATGTAGTGGGGTGACCACATTCACTTCGAATCTCTTATTTGGAGCGTAAATATTTATTTTCTTCATATTAGATACGTTTCATCCTGCAGCACATCCGTTTTCGTTGCACATCCGCAGAGGGTGGATGAATTGCTACAGCTATTCAACCAGTATGATAAGAACTTAAAATTTACAAAGTAAGAAGAAATGAACGACAGTTTTTCATTTTTAGACATAACTATAATTAAGCAAAAAGATGGAACATTCAAATTTCGACATTATGAGAAATCATGTGCAACTAAGAGAATGATTAACTTCCACTCAAATCACCCCCTTGAATTTAAGAAGAGTATGTTGTACAATTTATCATATAATGCACTTCTTAGAACATCCATGGAATATGAACCAAATCTCAAGAAAAAGCTAGTTGACAAATTTCAGGTAAATAACTACCCAAGATACATAATTCATCAACAATATAATAAAGCTTGGAGAAGGATCTATTATGCAAATGGCTCTGATTCCAATGTACAAGTCAACTAAAACCCAGAAGTTTTTCAATTTGGAGATGACCTATTTCGCAGCTATAAAAAAGTTAAATTCAATGAGAAATAAAATATATAATTATCAACAAAATGAAACCATTGAAATTAAAACTAAAATAACTGATTATTTTAACATAGCTAATAAATGTAAACTACTATATAACAAAAATCAATATTTGAAGTTACAAGGTCAAAAAATGAAAAATCATAAAAAGGAGATGAGAAATCAAAAGATCATAAGACAAAAAGATATGTTACATTTAATTATCACCCTAATATACGTAAACCATTTGAGATAATATTTATGGATAAAAATAGAACATGGCATATCACATGGAAATACAACAATAAAATTAGTAAATACTTGACTAGAACAAAAGACAAAATAGATCCATTAGACTCTAGGTATAATATCTATCAACTGGCATGCAAAGAATGTAATGATAAAATATACATAGGTGAATAAGGTGTAAACCTACATAAAAGAATGCATGCACATGCTAAGGACATAGAACACAAAATAAATAATACTGGCATTCCACAACATATGTTAGATTTTAATCATAAACCTGATTGGCTCAATAGGTTTTATGAAAGAAATATGATCATTTGGCCATGTGTGTGTATACACACTATGTAAATTCAACTCAAAGAATACTTTTATGCGTAGTTATAGACTGAAGAAGTCCTCGCTGCAGGATGAAACGTATCTAATCCAATATGAAGAAAATAAATATTTACGGTCCAAATAAGAGATTCAAAATACCTAATGTGGAACGGCGGTAAGCTGTCGCCCGATTTGGCCTGAAAATAGGCCACAACTTTCTTCAGCAGCATTTACATCGCATTGGAGCTAATCTCCCCACTACCCCTTATATGATCTGGAGGGATGCTGTTCACCTAATAACGTGCCAGGCACTTGTGGAACGGAGAGGATGAGGGAAGGAAGGGGCTGGAGAGATATTGCCCAGCGAGAAGCTGCATTATCTGCTTCGTGAGTTGGGTTAAATAAAAGAGTATAAACAATGGTCTCTGTATTTTACCCGGACTCGGTTACAAATCCAAAGAAGTGTGGAGTGCCATTGCAATTGTGTGGACCCTCCGTCGAGTATTTTCTTTTTGTCCTTTCCAAAATCGAAGCATGAGAGGTTTGATTGATCCGGTTAGTTAAATGAGTAGTCCAAGAAGTGAGCGATGGGGAGGAAACCTCCATGGTACGATCGTCTTATCAAACAACCGCTAAATTATGTACCTTCGACAAATAGTCGGAACTCCCTTTCAAAACAGTAATAATTCAACTTTTTCTTAAGGTTCCCAAACAATTTATTTAATACGGAACGGGACAATTTTTTCATAGTTCCAATTATCGCGTTGACGGGGCGTGGTATAACTAAAGGAGAGGCCCACAAAAGAAAATAATCCCCGTCAGATCAAAGGGCCCAATGGAAAAGACGGTTAATTTACGGGAGATGGCATTTTCCAAAATGTTCCTTCTTAAAAACAGATCCAACTGTCAGCCCGCTAAAACATCACACCTTCCCTCCTTAAAGTCCTTGGCAAAGGAGCTTGGAAAAAAAGAAAAAAAAAGTTGTTCTTCCTCAAATTAAAAGATATTTCAACGCCAACCGTTTCATTACTTATGCTCAAGTTTCAAAACGTCCTGAGAGAACAATCCCGCGATGAGGCCCTCGAAGCTGGGTGATGCCTTAATTAATATTCCCTTAGGAATTTCTTTTCATCCCCTCCCTTCACTTCTGCGTCGGTTGTATCAGTTTGAAGAGTAACGAGCGCCTCGGCGATATTCCTTTAAAAAAACGAAGTGAAGACGGAAAGCCCCACATCAAAGCCCTTTCCCCCGACCTTTTTAGCTTCCGCGTTTCTGCACTCCAATCATTATTTAGTAGTATTCCTCCATGCAGGTGGAACAAGCTACATGATGCAGATCCCGGGGCAAGTCTATTGAGAAAAGTTCCCTTTCGTCTTCGCATAATTGAATTTGACCATCCAACCGTTGAATTTATCATGGTGTATACGTTTCCGCGCTCAGCAACCTTTTCCAACATCCATTAAAACAAACTCTGTAAATTTTTTCATGAATAATTTTTTTTGTACTGGGCCGGGAGGTGAATGATATTTATGTTAATATACTCGTATTTGAATGGGTCGTTGCAACCCTGTTAATTATTGGATTTCGGTTTAATACGTTGTTAGTATTCCTGGTTGACTTTCGGTTCATTAGTTTCAATATTGGTTCAACATTTGCAATATTACGCCTCCCGCCCTCCCCCAAAATTTTGTTACTTTACGTTTCAATTTGCGTAGATTCATAATCCCATGCCTTAATAGAGTTCTTACTCCGCACAGACGGTAGGCACCGTGACCGTAAATCTAGGAAAACATGGAAAATGCTAACTTTGTACGGTGTTCACGGACAGCTTACTGCGGTGTCATGTGACCTCCCCAGTCCCCTTTTGTTGCTCCTTAACGGTAGTGGTAAGGGTGGTCCGTGTTAAGGGTTCTTAGCGCGGTTCGTTAGTGTGGTCCCGCAGTAATCGGGAGCCATTCAGCCACAATTCTGCCGTTTTCAGTCTTCGTCACGTGACAGCACAGTACAGTACCGACTGCCTGAAGCAACCACTCTCTAATGTAAATGGATTAGACTTGGGTCTAGTTAATCCTAACATAGATTCATAATCCCATGCCATAATAGAGAGTTCTTGCTTCGCACAGACGGTAGGCACCGTGACCTCAAATCCAGGAAAACATGGAAAACGCTAACTTAACGCGGTGTTCACCGACAGCTTACTGCGGTGTCATGTGACCTCACCAGTCCCCTTTTGTTGCTCCTTAACGGTAGTGGTAAGGGTGGTCCGTGTTAAGGGTTCTTAGCGCGGTTCCTTAGCGTGGTCCCGCAGTAATCGGGAGCCATTCAGCCACAATTCTGCCGTTTTCAGTCTTCGTCACGTGACAGTACAGTACAGTACCGACTGCCTGAAGCAAGCACTCTCTAATGTAAATGGATTAGACTTAGGTCTAGTTAATCCTAACATCTAGCCAGCCTAGGCGCTTTACGTGCACAGATGTTATGGGCCAAAAACTGCTGGTTTTCGAGGTTTTTATTTGTCTAGGGAAGCAGGGTGTAATATTCAATTAATTTTGGACTCCGAATCGATTGAGATGGGTGTGTGTTGGTTCAATTTTGTCATCTACTTGACAGACAAGATAAGCTGACTTTGGAGGAGAAAAAATAAATTACCCTCGTAAAAAAATGTGTCATTGTCCTGATAATTTTGAATGCAAAGTCGATCTGCCCCTCGTTTTGGATTAATATTTTTGATTCGGAGTTATTCTCATTTTTGTGTCGGCTCTTCACTCTTTTAATGTAAACTTGATACGTGCAATAGTTATCCGTGTTTACTTGCTTTTCCGTTTTTTAAAAGTTGGTACTCCGTACAGGACAACGTTTTTGCGAGAAAGGGAGGTTTGCTGGTTCTCCATTGAAATTTCCCAAATCGAGGTATCCAATTCAAACTTTCATAAAAAATAATGTCATTGGTTCCTGGGATCGTATAGAGGGTGTACGGGTGTCTCACCATACTCTGGATAGACGGCAGAAGACGGACGATCCAGCACCACATGCTTCGGAGTCTCTTCTGTTACAACACATTTTCGGCAAAGTGGGGAAATTTCTGGATCTATTTTGTGTAGGAGGTAATTAGTCTTACAATGTCAAGTTCGCAGCGTTATAATTGATCAGTAGAATTATCAGGACTTGACGTCTATAGCAGCGTCAAACCAGTTTTTTTGGAAATGGGAAAGAAAGATTTGTATCCCACTTGGCAAACGCCTTAGCGCTTCCCATTCTTTTGGTTAAATATTCTCTAGGTATGTGATATTTGGATTTCTTTTTATTCTTTGCGTATTCTTGAAAGTAAGAAAAACGGATAACGAATGATGGATAGTTACCGTGAATTTCAACGTGGATCTTAGGTCAAGGAATGATGCGTTGCCGTAACAGTGGAATCCCATCTTTAGATGATACATTTTTTTCTATTTGCAGCTATAACTCTCTACTAAATCATAAAATCCATCTTCTCCTGTCTCCTTGATGACATACCCAGGAACAAAAGACTTTGTTTCCCTTAGTCCTGTCGGCTGTAAAAGGCATACCGGTTGGATAAAACTTGCGAATCGATGTTTGCCCTATTGTTATTGCGCAGTGTATTGCTTTTATTTTCACTGATATCATGGATGAAAAGTCTGGATTTTACGGGGTGTAACGCAAAAGGTAACGAATCGATACGCAAATACGACAGATAAACGCTAGTTTCTAATGAATATTCCAGTATACTGTTTGTTATTTTATCAAAGGGATAACCCATTCATGGGTGGAATGACGCAGATGTTTTGAGTGTAACGTCCTATCAGTGCTGGTTGTGCCATCGCAATAACTCGGCTCTCCTTGGTGTTCCTTCATTTCAATTTCATGCCTATTTGAACGCCCATCCACTGCTGGTTTCAACTTCTCGTCATCCAAACTTAGATAGCTGACTTCTTGATACTTCTCTCCATCTTGTGTCCCTTCATATGACACAGAATGATGATTTATATTTATCTTACTATCAAGAACACCTTGTTTCCATTCCTCCAATCACCATACCTGTTTTTTACATTTATTTATGACCGGTATGTTACATAACATACCATACTGACAAAGTAATAAACTCATAATCTGTATCTTATAGAACTTATTTTAAGTATTTAACAAAGGGGGGGGGGGGGAGATTACAGTTATTTCAGGGCGGCTTTGTTATTTTAAATTGATGAATAGAACATATTATGTACGGATCATTTATACTATTCGCGAGCAACAAAATTACAAAAAATATAGCGAGGACGTTTCGATTGTGGCATTGTAGGATGAAGAGAAAACCCCTCTCCTGCTAATGGGTTGATATGGTCACGGTTGTTTCGGATGAAGTTGGTGGTCTGTTTTGGTAACAAGTTCGATTCCTTAGGAGGTGTTGAAGTCAACATAAACTATTTTGTTTTTTGACGTAAGGTGGAATGTGGATAGTTCGATGCTGAAGGGTTGCGTTTTTTGCTGTTCAATTCGACGGAATTCTGATTTTTAAAATGTTCCCCGTAAGTCCAAATAGGACGAATGAGAGTAAGGTATATCCTAACTTTGTTGTGAATTTGTTCGTTAGGGTTATGTATTGTTGACTTTAGCTGGTTCTTTCGGATTTCAAATTTATGTAGCAGCAGAGTCATATAGGTACTCGTATGAAGATATGCTGATACGATGGATTCAAAGGACTCAAAGAAGTTGATTCCGTGTTTCAGGCTGTTTATATGATCCTTTCCCCAAAACCTTGAATTTTCAGCTGTTTAGGCGTTTCACAAATTTTGAATTTAAATTGAGATTAGAATATTGTTTTCTGTATTTATTAGTCATTATACAGAGTCGAATTAGTAAGATAATAATAATAACTGGGAAGCGAAGGGACAAGAGCACAATTATTTCACAGAGCTAAACCTTGGGTTGGAATAAGAACGTCAACGCGAGTAAGAATGATATTGAAGTCTCCTTTGGGACATCCCAGATTGATGAGATCCCTGATGGGACATCCAGAATGCAATTACAAGGTATGGCCGGGTGCAGCGCCGAGCTTAGACTATAAACCCGAACTAGGTTGAATAACCATAGGCTAATTATCTGAGGGCTGACTAATTTAGAGATATTAATCCTCTGTGTATTGATTTGCCGCTCTTCTGTTCGTTTTTAGGATTCAGCCCATCTTGAAATAAACCAACAAATTTAAGGAGGGGCGTCAAACATTTCGTTTTCTTGGTAGGTTACAAAGGTTCATTGGAAATTATAAACGAAAGGGGTTAAAAACGAGGGAGAGTCTCGTTTCAAAATTACATCAAAGCCTGGCTCGAGCTGAAGTAGCCTAGTGCCTTTGTGATCGTCAGAATGAATCGGGACCCGGTTGCATAACGTTTCCCCTCGGTTGTTGAATATGTATTGTTATTCATGTGCTGCAAGGTTTCAGTCTTTACAGTCTACGGTAAACTGTTTAAATCATTTCGACGTAGCCAGGCCGTAGTATCGAGATCAATATCTCCATGGCTTCAATTATTTTGTTCGGTTTCGCCTTTTCCCTCCGACTCGCAACGTTTAAATCGACTATTTGTCTCGACAAAAATCGGGGTTTGCTTATAAAATGAATGTACGAGTATGTACTTATTCTGTAGCATATTTGAAGGTGTGATGTGGAATGAACTAGATCTAGTGACACATCTGTCAATATCTAATGTACCATCTTGGTGTTTGATAGTCATAGTTCACTTGTCCTTGAATAGCAATGAAATAGAAATTATCGAGAAAGGGAAAAATAATTAGACGTAAAAGTGCATTGTGAACCTTTAATTTACTGAACATGTGTGACATTTTGGTTCTAGGCCAACGTTTCACAATGAACCTCTTATTTCCAATCATCAATTCCATCCAATCACCACCTCCATTTCTTCTCCTTATCAACTTGAGAATCTGGATTTTGATGGATATTGTAAGCTTGGTTGAAGTGAGGAGTAGAGTTGTAACATTAAGCCTGAATTGCTTAAATAGGGTGGTTTTTAGCAGAATCTAGTTAAGCGTAAAAACTCGGCGCCCGGAGAGATGATTTGGGGGCTTTCCAACTAATGGTGAACGATTCCTGTGCGATAAACACTGCAGTACATAAATCACATAAATCGTGACGTATAAAAACGTGACCCTTTTATCTAGTTAGGTCATGGCTAATATGTTCCATCTGAAAACAACAGTTGTTACTGATGTTCTTTGAAAAACAATGTATGCTTCACCCAAGAACCTCATTACATGAATATGCCTTATGGGGTGCAGGTTGGACATGTATGGAGCTTGGAGACGATGCTACGAGTATAAACGATATTAAGTGAGACGAGATTTACAAGGCAGCCAGCAGGATTCAACAATTATACTCTACTGGTTAAGAAGCAATTGAACAGATGTACTTACCATCTTGTACTTCACTTAAGAGCAGTAACAACGAGCCAAATTCATTTCTTCTATTGAATCATTGGATCATTGTCTGCTTGAAAAGTTTCTGCAAAACGAAAATACTTATGATTGGTTGATGACGTAGCAGGCAACTTAGCTGACTTTGATTTTATACCTGTTTAGTATTTTTGTGAGAGAAATTATTCAGAAGTTATTATTTCCCTCAAATTGTTAAATGAGCTTTCTACTCGCGGTTTTATGAAATACTTACAGTCAGAAGAAAGGCATCAATGCCCACTATGGAGTGCAAAATTTAGGAAACGTACTAGTGTAATTATCTGATGTTGGTTTGACAAAGCTCTTTTTCAAGTAGCTATTGAATAAATTACTTGTAAGAATAACAATCATTGCATAATTTCTTATTCAAAATATCATAAACGAAGCAAGGCATATGTAAAGGTGAGCACAAGAATTCTCTGAAGCTTTCTTTGCCTTAGCAATATAGGTGCCATATAGATTTCTTTTGGTATTGATATGAGTAAAGGTAACTCATGTGCTGAGTGTACGTAACATTGTGGGAATTATTTTTCTCAAATCACGTACTCGTCATTTAAAACTATTGCTGTTAAATTATTAGACGCAGAATATGGGGAAAGGCCCCATAGAGTTCAATAACGATCGCAAAGGTTCAGGTAATTGAGCTAATCGGTAATACGGACATTTTTTACGAACACTTTAACCAGTCATTGCGGTTGTCGATGAAAGAAAAATAGCTTTAATGATTACGCCCGAACATAATGTCGCGTTGCTGATAATAGGATACAATGATGGATGTTTGGCTATTAAGGATCGCAATAGGTGATTACTGGACTTTGCTGGTGCGCATTCTCGCTTAATATGACGAACGGTCGTTGATGAAATCTATAAGCGATCTTCTAGGGACTGACCTGTATGTTTCCTTGAATTTAGACTAAAATTATATTCTACCTTTTGCTTAGTTTTGAGTGCGACAACGATACCTAGAGATACTGAGTCAGTATTTGGCGCTTCTCAACTCAGATTACGAATAAAATAAAAGAAGGGCTTGGCCAAGATGGGCGCTGTGAAGTCATAAATTGAATGTTGAATGTCCAGATTTACAATTGGGAAGTGATAAAATGGTGTTAGTGTGAAGAGACGTGGTGGATGGATAGCGGATACAGGTGGTGAAGTTCATTTTCCAACAATCCAGCCTAACCCGTAGAATCTCTAACAATTTCATCGAAATCGGGTTGAAGCTGTATTACATACTCTCGTCAATAACCAGAATTTGAGATTCGCTGAGGAGCTGGTAATAGTTTGTATGCTAATCGTAATTTCGAAACTACCCCCTGATTTTCAACGAAATCGGACGAATAGGGAAAATGAGACTTGATGGATTTTACTTTGAGCAAGATACTATCTTTATAACAACCCTTATTTTTTATTAGTATATCAAAATCAAATGAAAGTTTCTGAAGTTGTACTTGTACACCGCCTTTTCATCTAATTGCTACATCGGTTATCCTAGTTTTGAAACGTCGTCCTAAGAAAATTAGAACAGGCTAGAATAGAGCTGAGATACTATGAAGCCTCCTGGGTAACCAATGGTACATATTCGAGGAAATTTCGGTGCTATAGACTCAATTGGATGATTATCTAATTATTAATTATCTAGTAATCTACGTAGAAAGACTATAACAGAAATAATGAATCTTCTTGTAAACATTTACCAGAAGCTAGAATAGAGCTAAGAGATTATACAGCAAATGAATCTTCTTGCAAACATTTACAGAGGCTAGAAGAGACCTTTGAGACTGTAGAGCCTCCTGGGAAACGAATTATACTTATTCGAAAAAATTTCTGTGCCATAGACTTCGTTGGATAATTATCTAGCGGTCGACGTAGAATGACTATAAGAAAGCAATAATGAATCTTCTCGTAAACATTTACCAGGGTTGTTTCTTCGTCTTAAGGTTTCATATGAATGTTGGCAACTCTTAGTAAATGCCGACATTGGTAACGTGGTTTTGTTAAAATTGCTATAACCGCAAGAAATTCCGCATATCAATCGTTTATGGTGGAAGAAATCAATATCGGTAGGAAATAACGGAGGATCAAACGGGGTTTTCTACATAAAAGATAAAAAAAAAAAAAAACACCGATGACACTGTAAAGACGATTAGGGTTGGGCGGGTGTACCCACTTGCAAAGAGGAGAGTTGCGGGCGTGCGGGGAATGCTCGGGAGAAGCGCTGAGGTATTTGGGAGGGTTTGTAAGTGACCCAACATCGCTTGCGGCCCTTCGGAATCAATATCACAATGGCTATGCGAGGGGAGAGATACCTTGGCATTTCTGGGCTCCTGCTACAAGGCGGAACAAAGCTGAAATTTCCTCCTCATTCAGTAGGTCAGTTTCGATCTGTGTGCTGTCGGGTATTCGTTACAAGTATTGGGATTGGAAAGAATACCGGGAATGGAAAAGTAAAGATTATTAGTGAGTGGAATAAGAATGTAGCTTTTAATGAATCAAATGAAAATTTATAAGCTTTTTATAACTTAATGTATTGTTGGTGCTGCTCGCCATGGATGTACATTAGTCTCTTGCACTTCGGTAGGTGCCTATGTGCTGAAATAAAAAAATATGCCAAAATAACATAAATTCAGAAAAAAGTCAACACCACATCATGTATGTTCCTGCGTAAGTATCAATTGTATCGCCCAATAAATTTTTGGGTAATCTATAATCGGTAACTCTTGAATCTCCTCATGGGCAACACACGAACGGGAGCAAACGGCAAGACATAATTAGCAACACGGATGAATTCATTGAATTTATTTGAATTATTATTAACTATTAAAATCAGCATAACAAATTCCAAAAAATGTTGGAGTTGTTTACTTGTATAAATTCTATAAAATATCCGCTTTCATAAGCGAACGGATGCACATGAAGCAACTCTAATTCAAGGCACTAATAGTAATGAAATGATAATTGACCCTTCGTTTCGAAAGTTTGGAGTTTTTGATTCTTTTACATTTCTACTCTGCAACTTCATATAAGGGTGTATCAGATAAGGTACGCAGCGCTTTACCCGTCATCTGCAGTATCCATAGACATAAATCACATCCACGTATTCCTCCAAACTGTACCGAGCCGTGTTGGAACAGAGATGATAATTCTAAACATTTAGAATTTAATTTTGAATATTAAATATTTAGAATTAAATTATTGAAAAAATGCAAAGCGAAGAGATTGAGGTCAACAGAGGTGCTGATTGAGTTCCAACGTGCAGATGACGGACCAGTGAAGTTTTTCGACAGGTCTCAGCCTAAACTCGCTAACAGATAGGAAATATCGCATTCGATAAATTTAAAACTGCACCTTAGAAGATAAAACGATCAATTTTGTTCGTAAAAATGCCTACTTAGGTATTTGAAACCCATTACCAAGCGTCAAAAACCTCGACTTGCTTCGCTTTTTTTTTGCATTCAAACTAGGGTTCCTCAACCAAATAAAATAGTAAAAATTGTTTTTGATACAACCATTTAAAAGCTGACCTTTTGGAGCATTTTTTAAGCTATCAACCAAATGCAAATGTATTTTTAAGCTACCTGATCGAATGCAGATTGGAGTGGAGTACTGAACGTTTGGAAAACCTTTTTTCAAATTTTCTTGAAGTTTGCTTTGTAGAGTTATTTTTCGCCAATTTGATGTGAGCAAAAAAAAATTGGTTTGGCTCTTGAAAGATTGGAAATTTAACGCACTTTCCTACGGTATCCTCAACTTTTACTTTACATAATATTGTAGGTGAGTTATAGCCGTTTTGCTGAGACACGGTCGAAAACAAAAAACATCTTAGAAGTGAAATAAATCAAAAACTAAGCGAGATAGAAAAAATTGCTTGGACGCACTTTTTGTTGGAAATTGGTTGTAAAATACGTGGGTGAAGTACTGCGCACCTTATCTGATACAACCTGTATGAGGGATGATCTTGAAGTACTAATTATAGCCTGAGGGCTCTAGCTAATCTATGGTTACGGAAGGGAAAGGGAAGAAATGCAGCTTTTCCAAATCCTTTTATCTCGGTTTGAAGTCTGCATCTGCTCGTACACTTGACTTGACATATAATGTTCCAGTTTATGATATTCCAGTATATGTAGTTACCTGCGGTTTCTCTGCCCACGTACTGCGTCCGGCGGTTGCTTCCCGCAATCAGCTGATGAACAAAGAAGCCGGCTTTCCGGATCTCGTATTAGCGTGGGCGTCCAAATGAGTGGTCAGTGGAGAGGAGTCTCCATTGAATTGCCGTTCTTGGTCAAACTTTCTTCTTGAAAAAGCCCGTTCGGCAATGAGCAACTTCCGCTAAGTAAAATTCACTCCGTGAGAAGGGGTTTTGCAGCTTTTTGGCGTTTCGCACCACTGTGTATTAGGCGTTTTGCACCTGTTCTGTGTAACAGGGAGAACAAATGTGAAAATTGTTTAGTTGTCTGGATTTCATGCACGTCAGACATCAAACCAGCGTTTCTCAAATGTCGCTTCGGAGCGCTCCTCCTCCTCCCCGCATAATCCACCTGTAAGCTTTTATAATTTTAATCATGTAAATGATTAACAGGAGTGCAATCCAGTTCTTAGCGACCGTACCGACCCAACAGCTCCCCCCCCCCCCTCCCCTCCCGCTCAACACTCCTTTAACTAACCTTCGGGTGGGCTCCTTCCGCCCTTTGTTATCCCGGCATCACCACTTTTCCGTCCGCCCGAGGGGGTCATTCGTGTACCTGCCACCCCCCCCCCCCCCAGCCATAGCTTTCATCTCTGTTTACTTGCTCCCCTCCTCTGAGCTAGAATCCCATATTTGTAGGTTGCATAGGCAATTTTTCATCTTCGGTACTTGAATGTGTAAAATTAATCATTTAAATGATCTGGCTGTAGAACCATAGTGGTCTACTGTCCCGTTTTTTTTTATTTTGTCAAGTTCGACATTTTCTGTACTTACACTAATGGGGTAGTATGTTGAATCGTAATCAAACAATACATTTTATTCAAACAATCACAATAATAATTACAATTGATTTAGGTATTTCAGCTTATCATAGTAGAATTGTTATTTTTAACTCTAAGCAATAATAAGGATATGCTTGTTTTTTCTGTGTATAGTTTGAAACACGGTTGAGCACTATTTACTGTTCTAGGCAGCTAGAGCAGAAAATCCTTTTACAATTATAGGTAGTGGAGCGAGCATACTCAATGCCCTTTTCGCTCAAAATTGAATGTATCTTTCATACAGAAGGATATGACAGAAGACACTTCGGAGCACTTATCGACTTAGGTTTGAACGGGTTTTCGACTCATGCCACTTTTAACTCACATAATAACTCTCATAGTATGTTATAATTATTGAAATAAAACGTTAACTTTATAATTTTTTAGTAAATTTATCTAATTTTCCAACCAAGCTTTGGGCACCCCGAGCCTTCATTGCGAACCTTCGAGGGTCGCTCCCATACTTTGAAAACCACTGGGTTAAACTATTTTATCCTCTTGGGAGTAAATAGTAGTACACTAAAAACGTTTTAAAAATATGCTGCTTATTAACTAGGTATATGAAACTGTTAGAATGTGTGCATGCCACTTGTTAACTAGGAAGCAAACAAGAAAATGCTGAACGAAACGTATGTACGTCACTAACCGGGTATATAAAGCCCGGACGATGCTCCTATTAGCGAAAGGGCGCAGAACTAGTAGTTTGGTCCCGATGGTTGCGAGGTGATGGGGGGTCGTGGGACCGGATGCTTCTCGCATTGTTCGGTGAATTCCCGAGTGTCACCGCTGGTTGGAAACGATCGTAAAGAGAACCGGAATGAGAGCCTTTCCCCGCAGCTTTATCAGCCTCCTCCTCTTCGTATATCTCCCCCGAATTCTCGGATCGCTTTACTGATTGCGAGGAAGGGGGAAGCGGAATTATTTGAAACATCCCTTCCGATAGTTTTACAACCCCGATCCACTCGTTGAACGGCGAAGGATGCAATCGATTAGTTCCCGGTTTCCTGAAACGTTGGCGTTCATGAGAAAGTATGGATGGGCGTTAGCCGGGAAATATTACAAAGGATTTTTTTGCTGTTATCGCATTCTATGGTTTTTTGGATGTTCCTCTAGAGCAAGGCTTCGTCAAAAACGGGAGGCCTGTTAGAATTGATCCAGGGGGTTGTGGAATAAACAAGAAGAAAAAAAAATTATGAAAAATAGCCGCATTCAAATCTGTTTCAGACAGCGAATCCGTAGAAAAAACGATATGTATATATTATATATGTGTGTGTATGTGTAAACAGCCAATATGATAGAAACGACCTGCTTTAAGTGGTATCAGAGATAAAAGGAGTGGCGCCTAATAATGTCAAGGTTATGGCAGCGAACGTGTCATGGCGCGGAGTGTGGTTCGGGAAAAGTGCCACGGAGTTACTCGACTAGGCATCTCGTCTGGATTACTTCGTGGTATCACCATCCGCATCATCCGCCTTTTACTTGAACTGGTGGTCATTTTGTAGGGGCACTTTCTTCCATCATTACTGAATTTCCCTAATCCCAAGGGCTAGCATCGCGTAAAACTGGCCATCCTCCCCACTTCTAGTTTTTTTTTTTTAGTTTTTATCTATGGTGTGCCCCTCCGCCTTTAAGAGTTGGTTATTTAAAAAGAAAAAAAAAAATAAAATTGTGTCGATGGTGACCACCCAGCCTGTAATTCTTAACCGATTTTTAGGATACTTTTTGATCGATCCCAATTTTAGTCCGGTTCTGCTACAAACTTCAGACTTTTGCTGACAAGAGGGCGAATGATGGGGCTAACAGCCAATTTTCCAACTGATGCTCAAGCGAGAATTCTCGCCCAATTCATGGCATTATTTTTTTAGTCAATTTAGTTTGTGGTTTGGTGTTTAAAAATAATTCAGCCCATCCAATTTTTATTATGAAAGGGGGTGAATGGAGGTGGCAATATTGATAATTAGTTATTTTTTTCATTATTTTTATACGATTTTATTGATTGATTGAATGAGAGGTTGGATGGTGATAGTAACTCTATTCAATACATAATTTCATGCAACTTATAGCCCCGATTTTCCTGATTGTTTTTTTTTTTTTTTTTTGATTAGGAACTTTGGTCTTGTTTTCGAGCATATATCAAAACTTTATAATTTAATTAGGAAAGGAGGGAGTGAATGGGGGGGGGGGGCATGCAAATACCTACAAATGGCTTTATATGGATTTATGATTATTGTTGCTTCATACGAAGTATGTAGTTTAGAAATATTATGATCTTTAATTCAAGTACAATTGAATTAGAACTAGTTTGGTTCCACATGATTATGATCGTGTGGATTCAGATAAGTTTCCGTTTCCTAGTTGAATGTAATATCGTAATATTTCCTCGCTTTTTGGTCTTTAATTGTTCCCTAAGTTCACCTCACCCTAGTCAATGAATGCATTGTGTTTAACTTCACATGGTTCAATAGGGTGGCACAATTTCTATAACGAAGTGCGTGTATAAACGCGGTTTCTCTTATTATTAGAATATCCTTCTAATTTCCTGGATCTGTCGTGAAATAAACAATTGAGGCAGAATTACAAAATATCCTCATCAGCTAATTGATTCGATTGCGCTGCCAACTGAAAGCTGACCGACTAAAATATATTTCTGACCCATTATATCGGATTTCCACGGATTCCTGAGCATGAAAAGGCTGAAATAGTAGTATCCGTCGAACGGGAGTTGAACGAGAAGATCGAAAGACTGGTCAGCCAAGTGAAAAGTGATAGGTTTCTGCAGGCCCGTATCAAGCTACAAAGGGTTCTCTCATACGAGGGGCGCGTTGTGTCACCATACCTGAGATCAGTGAACTCATTGTCGAATGTCCAGCCCATCGCGGAGCATTTGTGTGAAATGAAGGCGTATGAACTGTATCAGACCTGAAATGGACTGTAACGGACTTGAAATGAACTGTAAAAGAATTGAATTGCAGCACATCGTAAAAAGAACGTGATGTTTCTGCTACGGAAAATGGAAACTGGGATCCGTTTTGGAACATTCTAAAAGGAGTCCTACTCATTATAGTCTTACAGCTAATTTAGAGTCTTTCTTCGAAATAGAGACAATGACAAAAACATAATTAGTGTGGTACACGATTTAGCCCTTCCTCTCTAGCATGACATTTGAAAAAGAAATTTGTGACAGCTAAACTTTCACCTGTTCATCCTAGGAAGTTAAAATTTGATAAGGAGTTTCTCCGGGACAGAAGGAGACGAATGAAATTACTAACTGCGTCCTGATTAATAGAGTGAACTGAAATACTTGAAAAACTATGCCAATGGGTTCATTGTTTGAATATGCCGTCATTGCTAGTGTCATAGTGATGTTTGAGGAGTCACTCTTAGGTTCAGACATTGCGGTTGTTTGCTACGGGTGAATTTTGTATAATCTCGAACCACCTTAATTTGAGACACACTGCATATCTATCACACGTCAGAAATCTCGTACGGGAATGAGTTACGATCAATGGCTACTCTCTAGTAGCAGATATTGTAACCAAACAGATTAGTTAACTGAATACATCACATGACCAATTCCTACTATCTATACAAGAATTTACACTATCTATCCAAGGAACTTGGCCCATACATCTATGAGGTGATAGGGTTGGTTTGACGTTAGGATCAATTAGACCGTGGTTCATGTACTGAAGAAAGGAATTGTTGACATAACGTTTAAGGCCTTTTATGGCTCCTTCAGCGAAAGCGGACGTTCGTTGCAGATTTAGAATCAACGTACGTTGAAACGTAAAACAACAAAATTAGGTTACTTTTTAGTGTATAATATCGACTGAATTTATTTCTTGATCCTAAATGTGATAACTTCATTACCTTCCCAACAGGCTGGAAACTTATGTTCACATACACAAATTCCATCTAGTGCGAGGCTTCATTCTATTTTTCTTTTGGTATAAAAATCTCGGTTGGTGCAAGGCTTCATACTTCTTTCCTTCAAGTACACATATCCCATGCGGTACTAAGCTTCTTTTTAACGATTGAAAAACATAATGATCAAATTACTTTTTTACTTGCTCAACAGAGTGGAAAGCTACGTTTGCTCAACTACTACTGCTGGATGTCGATTGAATTTCTTGGTCCTTCACATTACTTATTCCAAAATAATCCATGAACAAGAACGATATAGAAGGTAATGCCTAAATCTAATGCCTAAATTTTGAAACGCAGCAATTTTTCACTCAACGTTCATGATTATAAGGACCTCAGTATCGCAGATATACCATGAATAATTTGCATTGATACGTCCCCCTATTCCTGAATATTTCATCCATTCTGAGGAAATTTGTGCTTTCAACGACAATTTGTCATAACATCAATTCAATGACATTTTGGTCATAACTATTTCAAAAGAATTTACGAACTACGCAACTAACTACCATGAATACGTTCCATTTGCGAAATTTTGAATGGAAAAATCAGGGTGTGCGACTAAACTCGAGTTCATAGAACTCACGCTGAGTTGAACTAAAGAAAGAAGAAAATAAGTGACTCTGAAAACTACAAGTTTGATCAGCCAAACTTTTATTCAATGAAAACTGAATAGTTGATTTCTTGAAATTAGATTGGAGACCACCTGAAGGTGGCGGAATCTAAGTTTCCACTTTCAGGAGATGGAAAATGTAATTCCATTCAAAGAAAAATTTCCCCTCGCATTTTGCGTTTTAGGCCTTTCTGAGCATCTGTCGTTTCGTGTCTGTCAGTCGTGTCCGCAGATCTGTTAACAAGCTTCATTTCTACAGTTGTCATCCGATTTTATCAACATATTTTGGCAATATGCGGGTTAGACTGCAGATGATCCCCTGAGAATTTCGTGGCTCGTTACTTCACTCTGCCAAACGAAATTGTGGAATCCTATAAGCATAATTTTTTTCAAGTTCAAGTGGTCCGATCTGGCTAAAATTTGGAGGATAGATGTGGAAAGCCAAGTTGATCAATTCATATCAATTTCAACTCGATAGTATCGTTATTGTGACCGTTGGGTACATAACCATCGGAACTTGCCTGGTAGTATCTTCGACTCGTGAATGTCATAAAAAGCTTAGTCGACTTTTTTAGGATTAAGAATGTTCGTGGTGTATTTACAATATTTCTGTGTGTATTACAATACATTCATGTTACCGTTCTATGTGCCAAATCAAACTTCATCAACAGACGTTTTATGTTAGTCGAGCAGGTCGATAACAAGAAAATGTATTATTTCCGTATAGTCTACGTGGTTGTTTGGTGACTGAACATCAAATCGTTTTACGGCATTAATTTCTTTCATTATGTATGTATTTGTACATTTACTATCCGTAGAAGGATGGTGTATAAATGCAGCTGTCAGAACAGGCGATGAGAGCCGGGATTGAGGCGGAGCGACCAACCAATAACCGGAGGTGGCAGCAAGGAGTGTACTTGAGGATAAAGGCAGACCTCACTCAAGAGCACTTTCGGGTCGGCGGTAACCCGCCCTTTTTCGCCCCTAACCCGATTAACGCAATTTAAGAGCACTCTTGTATAGATCCGATGTAAGTTGAAGATTTGAGTCAAAATTCCTTGTCGTAAACCGTAATTCGGCAGTGCTGAGCCAAAATGTATAGTCTTTCTTGTTATTAAATATGATCCGAAGGCTTGACATAGATTTGAGATCTAATTTTACAGTTGAAGCAGTTCCGAGGAACGTGATACCGAGGTGGAACTGATTCGAACGGTCGTATTTTGTCCTCGATACTAGTTCCACTAGGAACGACCAAGTTCGCTCCTACTCTGCTACCTTCCTTATAAAATTAGTATGACAGCTATTTACCGTGGTTTCTTATTCGATTAAAACTGATATTATAGTCAATTGAAAGACATACTTATACCAAGGGTTGATTTAACCTGTTCGAATATTAACCAGATTCTACTTCCTCTAACGGGAAGTAAACTCTTGATCTTTCGTTGTTTTGGAGAAAAATGCCTTTTCGTCTCCATTTTATGTCATGTATTTGTATCAAAAGCATTGATCAGGATAAATGCAGCTCATTTTCTACTGATATCACCTTTTTTCGATGTTTGATAGACATCAGAAATTTTCGGATTTTTTCGTTTCGTCTCAGGGAGACTGAAACTGTTCCCCTTTGTGGAACCACTCCAGTTTCAAACGTTCCGAATTACTTGTTCATCCCACATATTTTACTATGAACCCAGTTCAAAATAACGTGTTCCTAAGCTGACCCATCAGCTTCATTTAAACCACCAGATTCCACATGCACATCTTCCCATTGGCTGACCCAATAACTTTCTTCAACTACAGTTGCATAGTAACTCGCCATTTCAGTAAAAAGTTCTCTCCCCCTCTCTATGTTGGTTTCAATTTAATTAATCCGCCATTCACAATGCCAAATACTGTGTGTGTACTGTTTCATTCTTCTTAATTTCGGAAAAGAAATAATAGTTTTTCCAATACTACCTCAAACCGCATTGACTGGTTTCGGTTGGAAGAGTGATACATTAAGAAAGAAACTAGTTCATTGAACGGTTACGTCTGGAATGCTCTACCCTTTAAAACCCTTGATCACTCATGAGCATTTTTTCGTCATAATATGGTTCTATAACCGCTGTTGATGAGGGATTGACATTACCGTTCAATAGCGCCATAACTCGCTGAGCAACTGCGATAAAACTGGTTGGTTTGGTTTCACAAGGATCATTTGAACCAAATAGAATCGCATACGCTAGATTCGTGAGCTTTAACCCAGATTTTATGAACCTTAAGCTGCACTATATCACCTGGCATTGGCCAGTAAACCAACGCTCAAGTTAGTCATGTAACCTAATCTAATTTGGCGACAGCTACTGTAATTATTGTCATTCACAATGGCGTCTTTTTTGTACCAATTTTTCCACAAGGTCTGCGTATCATGAAAATATAATTTATCCCCTGTTCTGATTCTCAATTAGGTAATTGTAATAAATGTATCAAAATCGATCCGATAGTGTATTACCGCTTTCAAAACTATGTATTAACAGTGACCCATTCGCTCGAGTATTCCTATAGATGACGTCGGTGTACCCTTCGCATTTAACAACGTAATGGGCTGGGCGAGTGCAGAATGACCTCAAAACCACGTTTACGCAAGTGTGGAATCACCATTAAGGATTACAACTTATATAAACGGCCGTCATTACGGCACCCATTGAAGCGATACTAAAATTTGAGGATTGAGACTGAAATCGAGGCCACGAGCTCACATGAAGCGGGGAAATTCCACCTACTGCCGACTACTAAATACGGCCAAATGTTAACGATCGGACTGTACCCGGCATATAGAAGCCGTTTATTGGAGGCAAGGGACCGTAGACATCATTACAGGGTTTAGCCATCAGTGGTGCGTTCATCCCTTGAACCACTGGAAATGGTAAAGAAAAAAGTGGTAAACTCACGGTAAATCCTAAGTTATCCGACGAATTTTCAGGGAAAAGATACGATTTTGAGGATCGCAGTATCAAATGCTCTTTCAAATCGAAGTGTCACGCAAATCGACGTGTAACAACCTCTTGCTTTGTGTCTACGGGGTTGCAGTTGAAAACACCACTTTCGAAAACACACACTTCAGAATATTTTATTTGAATCATCACATAACTTGACTGTATTTCGACTTTACAAAGATTAACTTATCTTAATGAATTGAAACTAGGCATATAAAAAAGTTTGATTTGAAGAAGAAGAAGGAGAACTAAGGTAACGGTACCGGTAGTGGCCACAGTTAAGAATTTTTTTCTTTAGTTTTGACAATTGTGGGCCAACAGTAGTACTGACTTTCTTCAGGACTCATTTAGAATATAGCCCGACTCTTCCCTAACATATCCATTGCCTAAAACTATCAAAAGAACAATTTTTTATATTTTTTATTAATTTTTTCTCACACCTTGTAGTGGCCACATCAAATTACGAAATTTCCAGTAGTGGCCACGTGCATGTCTTAGTAGTGGCCACTTGACATTTTGCCCTCCTTACGTGTTTAATATCATTAAATTCAATACCAGATGAACAAAATTGATTCTATCCAGTAGAAGCTCTAGGATACAGCCCAACAAACGAGGAAACTAGGGACGGTCATATTGAGAAGTTTACCACAATTTCCAATGATGCTCTGCGCACTCCTAGTTCAACCTCTGACTACAAGATGACATGAGCTGTACCTCCTGCAAGTTTGAAGCCACTAGGAGACCGGGAATCCTTATTTCTCAAATTTAAACTTTAAAATGGCCACTACTGGAGCAGTGGCCACTACCGGTGCCGTTACCTTAGGATGTAAGTCCCTTAAACTAGATATTTCACACAAATTATCCCCTCGCTATTTGTAACGCCTAATTGAAATTCGCATTGTTTTGTATATTTTATTGTACTCTTCTGTTGATATAACTGCAGTAGTGTTGAAAATACCTGTCACAAACCAGATTCCCCACTCAACAGAACTCACTGTTGAAGTGAAGTATAATAAATAGAAGCTCGAATGTATAAGTTACTTTCAGCTATTTTTCTTTCGGTGGGCAGATGAGAAAATCGTTAAGATCCTAAGGTGGAAATTGGATCTCGTAAGATACCCAGAAGGGACCGCTCTTCGGGTTATGTATGATTCAAACCCACTAAAACCTTACCTTCCTTTCCCACGTTGCAACTCGGCCTGGAACTGTTTAACACATTACTTCAGGCCAAGTCCTTGGGATGTATTTAGTCTTCTCGGTCCAATTGGTAGTCTCCTCTGTCTCTTTCGCTCTTTGGTGATCTTCCTCTGCTGGATGCCTTCGACATAGACAACTACATAGGTCCAATGCTCCTCTCTTTCAAGCATTTTGGCAACTATATTTTCTGGTGTCATGTCCTCAGATGGCATTCCCGGGTCATCCTGCAAATATCTTTTTTGTGTCTCCCACGGCTCACACATGAAGAATGTGTGAAACACATCATCATCCTCCATCACAGTTCGGACAAGTCGTATCATCTACCTTCCCCATTCTGTGAGGGTAGGAGTAAAATAATCCGTGTCCTGAGAGGAACTCTGTCAAGCAAAAGTTCACCTCTCCATGTTTTCTCTCTAGCCACTTTTGAACATGTGGTATCAAGCGTGCTGTCCACCTCACTCTTTGCCCGTCTGTCCACATTCCCTGCCACCTTGCTATGGTGTGTTCCTTCTCTTCTTCGATAATGCGAGTTCTTTCTCCTTCTTCCCATCGGTCAAATACTCGTTTTCGTTCTGTAGCCAAAAGTTGAATCAGAACGCAGCCAGTGAGTACAAGTATGGCTGGCTCTGAAGGTGTTCGGTAGGCACACGCAATCCTTAACGTTCCTCTTCGTTTGACTGCTACCATTCTTTTGCGATAATAGGCTATGCTTAAGGCGTCTGCCCATACCTTCGCGCCATACAAGGAAATATATTGGACAACGCTCATCGTCAGAGGACGCTTGCATGGTCTCGGCCTCGACTTTCAACAATTGGAAGAGTTGGGAAAGTTATACACGGATGTATTAAATAAGGAAGGAGATAGTTATTACTTGATTGCAAAGGTAGACGTCATCGATTTCACGCCTTCTAATTGGAAAAAATGGATCCTCGGATTTTTTATTCTCGAGTTGAACCCATTGTTACCTCCTTCAAGGAGATTGAGGAAAGCATTGGTTTTAATGATCCAGGTGAAGAAGTTGAAAAAAAAAGAGAAAAAAAGTCGAATAAAAGAGGAAGAAAGTGAAGAAGAAGAGGGCTAAAGAAGAAAAGACTCTGGACCACTAGAAGGGATGGGGTGTGGGGTTTGGGGCAAGTAAGTTTCGAGTGTCTTACCCCCTCCCATTCTCACCTGGAAACCACCTCACCGGCGCAACTCACTTGCACCACCGCTCACTTGCAGCGCCGCTCTGTTTTCTGTCGGGAAAAATCCCCTCTCTCCGTCCCTTTATCCTCTTCCTATCTTTTTTTCCCCTACCTTCTTCCTCCTTCTGCATAAAAAATATCGCGAGAGAAGCGTCCGCTTTTCCGGAGAAGGTGTGGGAAGGTTTTGGAAGCCTTCAAAGCACAATAGTGAATTAATGAGAGACCCTCCCCCCTTCTCATCCACGGTCCGGCCTTTTCCAACACCCTCTCACCCACCACCATCTTTCTTCTTGTTCTCCGCGTTTTTCTTCTTCAAACACCCCCTTCCTTCGCCCTCTATCTCTTGCAAACTCCCCCTTTCTTTGTCAAGGCAGAAAAAGGGGTAAGTTGGAAGCTGTGGGGAGGGGGGGAGGGGCTCTGAACTCGCTTTTTTTTCCTCAGTTCATCCACTTCTGCGATATCCCCGAGGGCCTGCCATCTATTCAGCTTTCCGCATCAAACATCTTTAGCTCCGAGGCAAAAGCCGATTCCTTTCCCGTTGACTCTTTTCCTCAGCTCGGGCTGTTTCTTTTCGAGTTTGAA
Source organism: Creontiades dilutus (assembly GCA_031894815.1). Lineage (NCBI taxonomy): Eukaryota > Metazoa > Arthropoda > Insecta > Hemiptera > Miridae > Creontiades > Creontiades dilutus. The sequence goes on along the minus strand of JAVIWC010000437.1, from coordinate 1,322,522 downwards.
AAAGTCAGAGTGGATCTCGTATTCCTCCTCTTCAATTTCGTTATTTTTCCTCCCAAATAATGCCCACAAATACAAATTTCCCTCTAATTTCAGCAAACGATAAATTAAGTGTGCCAATTCATTTGTAAGATCTGCAAAAGGTGAACGATTCAGTTCTATGAAATGTGAAAATTACAGAAATTGAACCTTGTGGTGGAGAACCTTTTCAAAACCACCTTTGATGAATCACCTCTAGTATTATCAACATCGAGTGACCCTTTGACATTACACAGCTGCAATGACTTACCGTGTGACTGTGTGAATATAAAAAAAGTGAATAGCTTAGTTTACTTAGGTTTGATTCTCAAATGAAATGGACCCACTACATTCAAAGCTTGTGTCAAAAGCTAAGAAAATGTGCCTATACCCTGTACAGAATCAAATTTCTATCAGAAGATCAATATTTATCAGGCGCTGTTTGAGTCAATTTTACAGTATGCCATTGTAGTACAGGGAATCACTTTCAAGTACCCAATTGATGAAATTCATAAGATTCAAAAAATGACATTAAGGGCATTGTTCAATTCAATTAGCCCAGACGCCATCCCACCGATACATTATTTCACGATTTAAATTTGTTAACTGTTCACTAATTGTACACATTGAATAGGCTAAAACTAATTCGTAAACACTGAAGTATATATTTTGCTGATGTAAGACAGAGGCAATCAAAATCATACCAACTCAATTTGCAGAGAGTAAAAAATACATTTGCTCAAATGACGACATAACGTAATATAGAGGCATGCTAGTAGTAAATGGTGATTTTGAAAAAAATTATAAATCTAATGGAGATAAATAGTGAACAGCTATTAGAAAAGGAAACTTGTAAACTAATAGGAGATGTGAGTACTTTACGGAAAAAAATTAATGATTTTATAAAATTAGCAGCTGTATAAATAGCGCATCTTCTAAGTACATCGTTCCATGGAAGTGGAATCTAAATTTAAATAATTAATGTGGTGTAATACACTGTTATAGGTTCCTCATAAAAACTGGAAGTAAGAACCAATTCCGAGCTGGGCAACTATCCAGCTCGGTCATCGGTTATTATCCAATTGTAGAATGTAACATGTAAAATTAAGTAAATAAGCATCCTATCTATCTAACTAATTTGCGACAAAAATTAACTTTTATTATACTCCTCTAAAAACCGACTTTTTTATGACATGCACAAATATTTTCAGATAAACATAAATATTTGGAAAAAACCAATAACCCAAATTTAGTTAGATGGTTTGTTTTGAGTGTTTTATTCAGGAAGCTGAAAATATTAGTAGATGTATTATTTATTTGCTATCGTGCATTTCAACTCTCGCGGTCTAGTAGGTAGGCCTAGGAGGTTCGGAGGCAGTCAATGTGTTCTTGGATTTGTCCGACGTTGGTAAAATATGAGGGACATTTATAAACGGTTTGGGATGGGTGAGTTCCTATTTAAATTTTCCAATGTCTAAAGAAATTCAAAATAGCTTGACTCAAACAGTCAATCTGAAATGAAAATAGTTTTTCTAACTTTTGATCTGAAAATCCTGCCCATAACTATAAGCTTTGTACGGGCTTCGAGTTACATCATGGAGTGGGAAGTAATCACATATCATCATGTATGTACTGCTTTTCATGAATGATACGATCCGTGGAATAACTCAGTAAGTTACATCTAATTAAAATATGAATGGAAGGCGTGAGAATGATACCGCATTATCTACAAGACTGCGGGCAGATAAGCGTTGCATCTATATAGCTGAACACGACTCTCGCCAATAATTTTAATGATGTGAAATGAGCTTCAATCCGGACAATTGGGTTACGTAACATTCCCCACTTATTTAATAGACGGTTGGTTCAATTTGAGATCAATAAAATCCGAATGAAGAACGGTATCGTGGAATGTTGAGCAGCGTAGCTGTGTTCAAAAGAACTATTGATACGATAACCGATGAACCGTTGCAACAGACTATGAATCGTACAGATTGTCGATTGGTATGTAATGTATGAATGATGCCGAAGATGATAATAGTTGAGCGATAGTTGTTGGGCCTTATTAGCTTTTACCTTTCAGTTTAAAAAGAAAAAGGTATTCCTTATAAACGATAAATGAGACTCCAGGAGTATGTACCTTGATTGTTAGCTTTCACCGCTAACTGAGATTATTGCAAGATAACTGAGACTATTGCAAGGTTCGCTCAGATTTGCTGGTCTTTGATTTTAAACTTGTGCTCGGGGCACTTGCAAAAGGGTCTTCCCAGTGATTTCTAATTGAAGAAATGAAAAATGAAAAATTTGTACATATTGTAAATTTCAAACGTGATCCTTTGATTACTGAGTAGCCCAATATTTTTAATGTATGATTAATACGTGTATGTATAATATTTAATCGTGATTCGATACTTATTGTTTCTGATGTGTATTTGTGTTACGAGATATTCTGTTCTGACCCAATCTACGCTGTCTATTGCGGGATTTTATGAACTGAATTTGTATAGTTCCTCATCACCGGTATGTCTCCTATTCTCTCCAAAAAGGTTCAATATCAAGGTTATCGGACGGTTTTATAAGGCAAGAAGATCTGGACGGAGTCTAGATGATGTGATAGGGAATGTACATCATTGGATTTTTAGCTGAAAATTTGCAATCAGGCACTTTCAAAAATCTAGTTTTTGGATCACGGATCAGTCCTTTTTTGAAACGATTTAGTACTTTTTAAAAATTTATTCGTCTTTCACAATATGAATTCAGCCTTTTAGTCCTTTTACACAATGAATTGGTTCTTTTTCAAAATGAATTAGTGCTCCTTCAAAATGAAACAGTCCACTTTTAATCGCTTTAGTCCTTTTTCACAGTAAATTCGCCCTTTTTACTTAATGGATTCACCATTTTCACAAAATGAATTAGTCCTTTTACAAAACGAATTAGTCCTTCTTCAAAACGAATCAGTCCTTTTTTAAAACAATTTAGTCCTTTTCCAAAATGATATGTCCTTGCGCAATATAAACTCACCCTCTTCACACAATGAATCAGTCGTGATGGGTCGCTGATACCATTCGTATCTCTCTCCCTCCCTCCAAAAAGGATCAATATGAAGGTTATCAGATGGTTTTATAAGGCAGGAACACACGTTTGTAAAGAAGGCTAAATGAAGTGATGGGATGTACCTCATTGGATTTTTTAGCTGAATATGTGTAATCAGACATTTTCAAGAATCTGGTTTTTAGATCATGTTCTTTACTGGAGACAAGAGCATTATTGCACGATGCATTATTTTGTTCATGACTGCCTTTAAGTTTGTTATGACCATTCCTACGAACCATTTTCCAATTTAACTGATTCCAGTTTTTTTTTTTTTTTTATAATGAATTTATTTGGCATTACAAATTTGTATACAGCCACGTGATACAATATACTAAACACCCCCAACATACTACATTATATTTTTATGTTGCACTCATTCAAAAACTTATATAATTCCTTATAAATAACTACGTTTTTAGATGCTAAAATATAATTGTAATTTAAAATAATTGTAGTTCTTCTTCTAACTGCACTAAAAAACCCCAACCGGTTAGCATTCAGTTCTTCACACTGCATTATGATATGCTCCAAGGTTCCGTGAGGATGTCCACATTGTCGGCATTGGGGTGTTTCCAGTTGATGAATTTTGTATAAATATTCGTCACACACTCCACAATCAACTCTTAATCTAAATATCGTTCTTCCTAGGCTTTTGTTGATTTCTTTTTTTAAGAACCATGGTGTTTTTGGTGGGAAGGGTTGAATTTTTTAGTATGAGTCGCCGTTGTTTGAGTGTATGTATTCATCAATCCATTGCTCTCTGTATCGTTTGTTGATTAATTGAACCAAATCTTCTGTCATGACCGGGATGTTCAATAAAGTTCCCTTTTCCGATCCTTGCTTTGCCAACTAATTCCGATCCTTGCTTTGCTAACTGATTCCAGTTAGTAAGTTAATTTGATTTCAATTGCGTGGACTGAAGTTAGGTTCTAACCGCAGTAACAATTTTCAATTATTAGCAAACTCGTCAGGTCGCTGAGGTTACTGTAAATATGACGAATCAATGACCTCCCTGAAGTTGCTACGGGAATCACTCCTATCGTGTGTGCTTTATGGTGAGACTGCACGCAACGGACCTCTCCCAATCACTAAATGGAGATGAGAAAGGGAGATAATATCAGGTAATGGAAGAGCACAAGTCGGATTGTAGATAGCGGGGCAGGAGGGTAAGACCGTCCGGATGGTGTCAGACCTTCTGATGGAGCGTTCTTAGGCACGACGGCCACCCCTACATTACCGACCTGAACTAGGGTGATAGGAAAATGGGGTTAAAAAAGGTCGGTTACAATGAAATGATGGAAATAACCGTTTCCCTCTTTAAAATATATTGGTCAAGGATTTTCGCTCCTTCTACGTAATTGTACTTTTCGTTATAGACGTGAATATATTATGGTTTCTTACTTGACGAAATCAGGGGATGAAATACGGAATGTAATTCGTTGACAAGATTTACACCTATTCAACACATGGTGCCATAATCAGTTTACCAATCAAACACAAATAATGTTTGCTAAACAACGAGAAAATTAATACGTTCAACTGATAGAAAATGGAAATGACCGGTGACACTTTTATATAAAAACTTTAAAAAACAAGAATAAAACCAGTAAAAACTATGAAATACAACATTTATAATCAATTTATAATTCAAAATTCAATTTATCTTGGATTTGATTGAATAAGTTTTAATTCGTTTAAAAAAGTTCATTATTTATACGACAGGAATGGAGTTCTAAAATCAATCAACAATTCAAGTGTATCATGCTTGAACAAGCATCCCTTGGAAAACTGGCCGTACTCGAAATCGTCTTCCATATCACTGGATCTTTCAGGGCTTTAGAATGTTCAAAATATAATATATGATCGAATGTGCTTACAAAGCTAAGTTAAAAGTTAGGAGAAAGTGAGACATCGTTGAGGTTAAGGAGGCATAATCATTGGATTTGGTTTATTAATTTCTATGAGTCTTTTTAATTCTATGGCCGAAATTGTTGACCCCCCCCCCCCCTTAAATTTTGTAATGTTGTTTTTTCCAAGTTCGTAGATTCCAGATCTGCAATGTCCGTGCGCCGGACGGCCCATAGAAGGCGTTAGAACTGATGTGAAAAATCCGTTGTTTCACACATGGGTAGCCTTAACTCCTGGCTAGCCCGATCGTCATACACAGATACTATGGGCTAAGAACTGATCAAAAACTTGATTTATCGAGGTTTTTACTGACATAACTGGGTTGTGTTTTCCTTCTAATTTTGTACGCAAAATCGGCTGGGACAGGTTTCAGATCCGTAGAAATTCACCCATAACAAATAATAGCAATTTTTGAACCTTGGAGTGACCCGTACCTCGCAATGACACGAGCAAAACCTACATTATCCCAGAAACAATCAGCCCATTTGTTAGATTGGCAACGTATTTACCGAATACCGCATGTTTAAGAGCATCTGACTTTGCTATAACTATGTCAGGATTATGTAACACTGGCCGAGAACTCACAGTTGGTCAGGCGCCAGTATTGTTTCCATCGTTCTCGTACTACTGGTACCACCTCGTGGTACTGGTTTGTCTTTGATGCATGCATGTTATGTACGATACACCTGAATTCTGGCAATGTTTTTAATTATAACTTTTTCTTTTGTTACAGGTGAGTGAATCTTAAGTTAAGGAAGCAGAGACTGTCCGACGTCACCATCAAGTAAGAGCTTTCCGCTTTTCTCTTTTTATCGCTTCTAGAATACATCAACCTTGTGCTGTCTTTTATATGGTATGAACGCACTTTTTAAGCGAATTTTCGAAGAAAATGAAGCTATTGGAATGGCTCCCAAAATTTCAAAATGAAAACTCCCTAAATTTTTCTCAATTGCAATCCGTTTTTTGCGGCATTCTGAAATAATGAAAGGACGGATCCTGGATTTTAATGCTAAAGATGCCTCTCGTTAGAATTGTAAGAAAAACTTCGTTCTTCTGCATCCGCGAAAAATCAAGCATTCAAAAGGAAGGATATGTTCGTTGGTCATTTCTTGACCACATTAAATTGTTCAAATTTCAAAAGTTGTACTTTTTAGTACAAAGAAGGCTAAAAATCATTAATTATATATATTTTTATAGCACCATACCACTCAATAATAGTTCATCAGCCATGAGATAGGTAGTGTAAACATTAATGCTCAAATTTATGATGAAAACTATACTTGAATCGATTTTAATGATGAAATAAAATCAAAACTTTATGAGAACATTAATATTTTATTGGACGAATATTATTTAGAACAAGTTTTTTCGCATAAAGTGAATTAAACGTACCTGAATGTACTTCGATAATATTTGCTAATTCGCTCATACGATCATGCTACTTGACTGGAATTTTTGGATTTCTTTTAATACCTGTGCATCTATGCACATCATATAAAATGGAAAAAGTTGATAAAAATTGAAAAATTTCCCAAATTGACAAAATGTGCCAAGCTGGGCGTGTCTTCCGCGAATCTATTATTGGGTTGTAATAGATCATTCCAATGGATTGGGGAGGATTTATAAAATATCGTTTTGAAAGTAGTTGTACAACACCATTATAAGGACAAAGTGAAGATGTGATTAAAACTTAATCCACTACTATTTAGCAGTAGATCCTTTTGAGTACAAGGAACATAAAAAGTGTTTTTAAATTTTACTAGCGCAGAAGCTGCCCTCAATCCGGTAACTATGAAAATCATAGGGGGCGATGTCGACCCTTTCTTCCTGGTTACCAATGAAATTCATACAATAGCGAGAATGGTCAAGGGCAATGGTATTTTCACGTGCCATGGTTGGTATGCGTATAATAAGATTTCTACTTGAGCGCATCACAGGGTCCACAAACAATCGGAAACGATGAAACAGGTATGAAACTATCTAGGACCCAAATCAAACAATCCCTGAAGTTGTCATTTTAATGTGATGCAAACTGCAAAAGTCTGTTATGAGAATCAGAGGCTACTATTTGTCCTGCAACAATTAGACAAACGGTGCCTAACATGCACAATCTCCTAAATTTCATAGGAATCGGGGAGAAACTTTAGACGTAATGATGCTTACGAGGATTTAAAGTTTCTGCATACACAAAGGTTACATCAATCAGGGGCCGATCACGTTCATTCCAAAGGACATTTAATGGAAACCTGGACGGCAACTCGTATAATTTTTTCTGTACAAGAATCGGCGTACACCCGACACAGTCACGAGGACTCACAGACAGACTCTATACCGAAATTGTAACGAAACGCCTGACAAGTAAAATGCAAATGGGTAATTTGGTTTGGAAAATATGGCTCTTATTTACTCAAGGAGAAATTATTAGATATATCATTTAATTGAGCGATTACCCAATACGGGGTGTGACAAATTGCTATCTGTAATGCAATAAGCGTGACTGTTCGAATTTTTCAGTATTTTAGGATCCATTCCCTCAAAGTAACATTGATGTACGCTAACATTAATACTATAAAATTAAAAACTAACATACATTTTGTATGGGAGTAGTTTCTGGAGAGATATAGTTCTGGCTTCTTCAAGGTCAATATCAAGTTTCTGCGAATAAGTCCAGTATAAAACTATTAATTAATTATATAATTTTATTGTATTAGGATCCCAAATATTCATCTGGTTGACAGTTTATAGTAAGCACTTGTCCTATTTGTTACAAATCATGTCGTGACATTCATTTTCAAAGGAGGTTCCAAACCAGTTATGTTTCGGATTTGAATGCCGCATTGAAAATGTCATTTCTCTTTGACTGTCGCAATCGAGGAAGGTGCACACCCGTATTTCTCAGGAGTGTCGCCCTACAAACAATATTAACCATCGCTAATTGAGGGGCGTTCATTGAGATTGGGGAATGGAGGGCATGGGCTTTCAACTCACTCGTTTCGTCGCTGTACTTTCTCATTTAGCGACCAAAGGCATGTCAATTTAGAGTGTTTCAAACAGGAATAAACAGTTTCCCAATCAACTTGAATGTTTTGACATATCGGTTCTGCTACTTCTCGTTAAAAAGAAACCCCTGAAAGTTATTATAATTAGCATTTCATGTTAGCTGTTCTTTGTACACGTATCATTGATTCATTGATAATTATCAAACAGGGCCTGTAGTATCCTAATTTATTCGGGCTTACGTACATGGGTGTATCGGAAGTAAATTAATGAAATAAAAGAAAACAACAAACAACTCTTCAAGTCCGCCGTATCGTAATTGTCACTATTATAGAGTAGAGAGGCTCCCGATTCTTGCTCATGATTTATAATTTTCAATAAAAATAAAAATTAACCCCCCCCCCCCCCCCCCGCAAATTTGTTGTTTCACTTTTCAAGATAGTTGAATTAGAATATCGAAAATATCCGGCCCTGTGCACCGATGCAATCTGTAATCTGATGTAGCTTTACCGTGTCTGTTCTTTGGCTGATTTGGAAAACATTTTTTCATTTCGAAGTAGAAATTAACATTCCTGGTCTATGGTGATTTGTTTTTAATATTTTACATGACATAGGGCTAACTCTGGCTCCTAATTCCCCATTACCATTTTAAAAGTTGTTTTTCGGATTGTTCCAAATCCAAAGTGTTCCCGCCTAAATTGGTAATAAATAATTGTCTTCATAAATCAGAGAAATATGAGTTAGTAGACCCCTATTTTTGTCTAAAGTGACCTAGGTACGTACCATATATAAGAAAAGAAAATCCATGTTATAATGAAGTGAAATAATCCTCAGTCCACACCGATAGGAATCATACCGTTAAGCACCCAATTGATTGAGTGACAAGGATGATCAATCCAAAATTTAGTATGTGGTAAAGAAAAAATTTGCCAGTTATTCAAATTTCTATAATAGGAGATAATTTATAGATCTTATGCCCCAATCGCTATGTTTTTCGTGTTTTTCAATACAAATGTATAAATTAAAAAGAAAAGTCCTTAAACATTTTTACAAAAATGTAACGTAACTTGCACGGTACAGGAATTATTAGAAAACTTTGGTAAAATGTGGTATTTAAACCATTTTCGTTTGTCCACTTTTTTCTTAAATCAACCAAATTTGAGACGTCAGACAAAAAATTTCTCACTCTAAATGTACTAAAACTTCAAAATTTAATCCCAAAATTTCTGCCGATTTTCGTTTTGGCTCCTGGACTCTGGATTAGTCTGGAATGAAACATTCTGAATCAGCTTCCCCTTCCAAGGCTGATTCGGTCAAAGGAAACATCTAGCGTGTACCTAAACAGTCTCAAATGGTTATTTTGGTTAACCGCCGCCCGGGCCGCCGCCTCTCAACCCTTTGCGACGGACGATGTCCGAAACGTGACGATCGTGCCTTCTCCGACTGAAAAATCCCGGGACCCCGAATTCCGATTGCCCTGATTTCCGGGGGAACAACCCTCGAAATCTCCCTCACTAGCTGCCCGAAAGAATAAAAGCGACTAACCGGCTTAGGAGGTCGCAACCCAGCAGGGACTCCTTATCGGATTTTCACAGTTGGACCGCCGGTTCCCTCCTTATCGAATTATAACTTCAATTCCAATTATGGAGGAGACTCCTCTCTACTTGGCTTTATTTTTCCTCCTCTTTTTCTTCTGTATTTTCCCCTTCCCTTCGACGATCCGAAAAATTCTTCCGTCTTTTCTTTCCCTGTCCGGTTTCCGGCCTTTTTCATTAACTCCCCGTATTTCGAACCGGATTCGTACCTCCCGCCTTCCATCCGACGCCTACCCCTTTTTCCTGTCATCTTCATTTCTTTATTCGCCGAGACAAGGTGGAACTCGGAGTCTTTTCAATTGAGTACCGAACATCCCACTTTTCGGTAACATAACTAACCGCTCTTTACCATTTTCTTCCCTCTCTGAACTTCATTCAATACTCGACGATGTTTGTCTGAAGAATTTCGAGAAAGATTAGACCCTGCGACAAGTGGCATTAAGTGTATAGATAAATGGTTAAGGGAAAACTTACTCAATCAGCAAAATTTTGCGTATACCCAATAAAATTATCCGCACTTAATGAAATAATTTGGACAAATAGTAGCTCACAGAGAATATTGTTTGTGAATAGAAATCCGTTGATTAGAAATGGATTGTGGTTGTTAAAAAGTGAATGGAAATAGAAAATGTCCGTTATGTAGCCGGGACAATCGACTGTCAAAGATACACTCGTACAGCATAAGAAATTTATCGAAATATATAGTATGTAATGACTATTAATCAAGCTATTGTACAATCAGTATGACGGTAGTCCATTGAATGTAAATCTTATAGCTTTGTAGTGTTTCGGAATAGCAGACAACTATTATCTTTCCACCCATCTTCTTCAACTCAAAACTCTCATTTTCCCCATCAGCTCCTAGAACTATTACGAAAGAGTAGAATACATCGCAAAGCTCTTCTTCACCATGCTGAGTTTTGCTTAAGATGTTTTACATCAATTAAAAATGCTCCGAATTACCTATTTTGATGTTACATTGAAGTGCAATACCAGATTTTACCACCACACTGAGTAGCACATGCCTTATGGTGAGCCTGGTTGGTATAGTCGTGGGCCCTCACGTGATGTGTGTATTTTGAGCCTATTCCGTATTTGTTTGGATACTGCAGAGAGGTGAGGGCATTCATGCTTCCTTGTAATGACATGTGAGTCACACTGAAAGGGGTTGTTAGATTGGGAATATCTGATACTAAGCTCAGAAGTACATCGTCACTCCACCACTCTGTAAATAACAGTAAGCTATTTTTACAGGCATTTCACCTGGTTACGGTAGATGTAAGACGACGTAGACTGGAAATGAGAGAGGTTTTTTTTTAGCCAATAATTGTGATCCTCTGCGTACATGCCAATCACGTTAGGCTAGCAGGAAGCGGAGCTCTCCCTGGTTCACGGTACTCAACTTCCAACAATCACGCTGGCTTGGGAAACACGACAGCAATTCAAGGCGCGCATCCTTTTAGAAACAATAATTTTCTGCAGCGCAGATAGCAACTCTCACGTCAATCTTCCTCACGCCTCTACCAAAGCATAACTTCATGACTTGCATTACCGAAAGGTGAAAAAATAAATGCTTCAGTTTCATAAATAGTTTCTTGTTAATCGCTTTCTTTTTCTCTTAAATGGTTGGCGGTGAGGTTGTAAGGTTAAGCGCATCGTCATGTGCATGGAGAGTAACCTCATCACAGAGCTTCCCAGCTGATTTTGGACTTGAAGCTAACGGTATACTCTAACTTCAGTACCGCAATACTTTCTTTCCATACAGCCTTCAATGTTTCAGAAGAATATAGTTGAATCTATCGTTTATGATTTTTTTTTTTCGTTCCAAATACTCGGCCCTACCTATCGTGACGGCTCGTGGGGCGTATTGCAATTTCTAGCTTGCCAGTTATTTATATGTCACCTCCATATTTCTTGAGAAAATCTTAAACACAGTGCTCTAATACTCCTAGTTGTACTGTAATTGTTATTCAGTTCGCCCCCTCTTTTTTGCGAGTATTTCGCTCCCCCCTAATCTTGATAACACATCAACGAGAGTTCGAAAACGATTTTCATTTCGTAATATGTAATTAGGGACGTCTAGAGATGGTTAGGGATGGTTCAGGGATGTTCAGACCAGCGTTTGCATTATAAATCTTTCTGATCAATAAATATTTCTGACTTAGAGAGGATTTGTTAAATAAAAACACAATTTATTCGCATTGTTGAACCCTTAACCCCAGTCTTTGACCCACTCGACTGTATCCCGTCGCTGTCTCTCTACAATCCTACAATCGAACGTATGTGCTTGGCTTTCCATGTTCTCAACCATACCAACTGTTCAACTTTCAAAGATTTTTCAACAAAGTGAAGTACTCATTGTAATTGAAAAACTGATTAATCCGTTACAGTTGAATGTACTTCATCTCTGCGCTGTAATGCCATGATCTATTCAGCATTGTCCGCGTCTCACCATCCAACGATTATACATCTCTCCTTTTGGTTTATTGTTCAATAATAAACCATTGTAATCGCTCTTGAAAAAAAAATGCTAACCCCCCTGAAAATTTCATGGTTTACGTTTCAAAGGGTGTAGAATCCGAATCTGCAATAAAAATTTTTCCGTCCGTACGCCGTACGCACGATTTCTCCCAAACGGCTGAAGCAAAAAAGCTAAAATTTTCAGGAAAAATCCATGTTGGTCCGCCGACGCCCCAATTCTTGAGCCAGCTCTCTAACTTAATTTAAAGTGCCCTTTAACGGTTGTCAAAGTTTTGTAAAATCCCTAAAAACCTCAAAAAAAGTCAAGGCGGCCTGAATTTGTTCTCTTTTTGAAGAACACTCCACGAGGAATCGAATGAGCCCCTCCCCAGGTCCATAGGTCAAACCATTCCCGATGTAAGGCCCGATTTATGGTGCCAACATTCGCGTTATTTTGGTTTATTATTGTTTTTGTGTTGATGTCAGTAACCTAGTGACGTAGTGATGTGGTAATGTGGATACTGGAGTGAACTCCTAAAAGGCTTTGTAGTCGATATACGGGTTGAAGCATTCTGATAACCATAAAAAAAAAAATTCTTTCACTGGGGTTAATTATTCAATTGGCTTCCTTTCATGATTTGAATTTCGACTAAGCTTTGGAGTGTGGGTGTTTCACAGGTGATAGAGCGATTATTGAATTTCAGGAGGCACACAAATATAATCAACTGAACAATCCAAATACGTATTTTGGTTGAGAACAGATTTACGTGGTATATGCATATCTCCTGAAATTCAATAATCGCTCCATCAAATGTGAAACACGCACACTCCAAAGCTTAGTAGAAATTCAAATCATGAACGCAAGCCAATTGAATAATCAACCCCAGGAAAAGAATTTGTAGCGTTTTTCCAATATCGTAGGATTTGTGGCAAATGTCTTGAATCCCAGGTAAAATTGAGCTAAATTACTCTATTTGATTAAATAGTAGGAAACAAGAAAGAAATTACTTCAAAAGATCATTCAAAATAATAGTTGGCGGCAACACAACAATTGGTCGTTCTGTAGTAAGATTGAAACTATTAGTACGACTATACAATTCCAACGCTCCACCGAACATCACATTTAAAAATTGAATACGTCTACCAGCATCTTTCTAGTTCAATGCATCCCTCAAAAAAGCTGAATAAAGCTAATAAATTTTCACCATGTTAGTAAACTAATCCTTTTCATCATTTATCGAGCGACCATTAAACTTTGTTCTGTACACCAGTCTCCCACCTGTTCCATCCATTTTGGGTTTTCTATGAATGATCCTTTCATTAAATGTCGCAATGCAACACTGCTCCCAACCGTGGTCAGCAATTTTGAGATTGGCACACATTCTCATCTCCTATATATCTGTTTTTTTAGATTCTATCAGTCCGAAGCGCTGACATCCTTGGGCCAAATATTCAAACGTTGATTATTCTCAACCCCCACCTGTTTTCTGTAGATGATTAAAATTCGTTTAAACTGGATAAGAACTAGGAGTTCATTCTAATGAAAGTGTGAATATGAACCCCACTCCTCTCAAGTTCGTGACTTTTGAGTTGCGTAACATGTGAAGTCGTAAATTGTTATTGAACGTCATGACTTATTCCGTCCAGATATGCAGATCTGAGCAACCGGGTGTAAGCTGGCTACTGAGGACCGGCCTTTGAATGGTCGAACCCCGCACGCCCCTGAGCCGGTTCTGAAACGGTCTGGGAGCGGCGGGCGGAAGTGGCTTTGTTGACCCCTAACTATGAACCTAACATGCACCTTCCCTTATTTGTGACTTCCGATCCGGCCCATTATCCTCTCAATGGGTCGGCATTAAGCCTGCGACCCCCGTGTCACCTGTCCTGCTCCACATCGTTACCCTGCGAGTTACAGTTCTCTTGAATAGCTTACCCGTCACTGGTGGTGTCAGTTTGGTTTGCCGTGGATACCTGATGATGAATATGGCAACCTTTATACATACTTCGGATACATTCAAAAAGCGGTCTATTTGTAATTATACTTGTGGTGTCTGTTTGAACCGTAGATACAAGAAACAGATAACGTTTCGTGGTAGATGAGGACCTCTATCAAATTCGTAACACTAATTCTGAGCGTACATCACTTGGATGAAATATTAAAATCTGTAGGCATTATAGTTGCTTGCATTATGCGGCTCGGATATGACATCATTTTGTATCAAAATGTCTAAATGTGTTAGCCTTGAGCTTTGCGAAATTCGCGTACCTTAAGCCTACGGATCCTGATTCATGTAACATCGATATCAGATAGTAGAAGAAGAACACGAAGAAGAAGAAAAAGAAGGAGATTAATTTTGTTAAACATCACGTTTTTCACAAGAGTTCGTAGTACCTATGAAATATCATTAAGAAAAAGAAAATAATAATGATAATGATGCAAACTCCAAACAAACTGAAAAGTGAACTTATTAGTTATTGAAACTTCTAAGTGGCAATGAATCCTTCATGAATGATAAAGGCCCTGTGGCGCAGAACTGTTTGCAGAAACCCAACAAGTTGGATGCTGAAAGCAGCATCCTGAAAGAGGCGTATTTTCCGATTAAATGATGGGGTTCCGAGGAATCTGCTACTGCTCACTTAAGACTGGGCAGGAAGATATAAGGTGGACTAGCGTGTCAGGACTGAACGTATTGCGAACTCAACGAAACATCGAAACGATTTATAAGTTGGTGGATTTAAAGGATGGATTTGCACACCTGATTTGGCACGACAATCTTTTGATGGAAAGTGGAAAGTCTCTTGTAAGACCCTCGGCGTACTGACTCACTTGACGGCTTGAGTCTATTGAGCAATAGCTGAACGAGGATTCCGCGATCTTCTCCAAATCAGCTTAGTGTAAATGAGATGGTGCGATTATGTTACATGGTTTACCTAACATCGATAGCAGATAGTAATTAGTAACTAACTGTTAGTAATTAGCAGATACTAATTAGTTCAGCTCTCTAGCAACAGATTCGTTGACTGTAATCGATCCCATGGCTGTATAGATCACTTGGCTGTGTTGTGGCCCACCCTCCCACCCTAAATTGAGACACACACCATACTGATTACGTGTCACATATCTGGTACGGGAATGAGTAATTATTGATCGATGAACAATGCGCTCTATTAGCAATTTGTGGAACTAATTAGTTCAGCTCTCTAGCAACAGATTCGTTTGACTGTAATCGATCCCATGACTGAATAGATCACTTGGCTTTGTTGTGACATATTATCATAATATGGTACCTTAAACATATACTATATTGACATTTTGTGTGCGAAAAAGTCGGACAGTTCTTCATTCATCGTGAATGATGTATTCGATGTAGAAGAGAAGAAAAAACCCACTTCAGTTGGATAGTTTTCAACAGCTGGGGCTCTGCTAATGGTCTCAATTATGATTGACAAGGAAACCACAACAAGAAGGCGGATGTGACACATGCAGAACACGCCTTCGTGTAGCACGGCTTGTCTCTTCAGTTTTCTTATGTTACAAACTATCAAAATCAACTTGACAAACAGATGAAGATCGGAATCCATCTGATTTGGTGGTCGGTCAACAAGGTTCTTTCGGGTTCAAGAATAATCATCTTCACACGATTTCTGTTGATTTATTAACAAACCGCAGCGTTTCACCCATAACCATAGCCATACTTGAGGCACACTTTTATTTATACAAATTGAATTACTAACAAATGCCTTTGTGCTTACTAATAAAAACCGTTAAACATATCAAACGACGCATTTCTGATGTTGGAGAAATTGGATCAACCGTTACAATATTCAGCTAACTTCCTACATGATGCTTACTAATTCAGCAACAACAGGTACCTACTTAATTAATTTCGGAATCTTTACTTAGTTCATAACCTAATCTTATATATTTACCTCCGAACCGATTTTGAACCGAGCGGTATTAAAGTGATCAGCTAGGTCTAAACGTCCAAAATATCTTTCTACTTCATAAACGGCGCATCCTTCACAACCGATTCGTTTGATTTCCGAATTATGGTTACTTATTATGGTTGCTGAAAGGCAGTGTATTGGCGTGTGAAAATCGTGAAAAGTAAAAGGTTTTTCCAATAACTGTATCAAGAGACATTTCGCTCGAAACACGGGTTTTCCGCTAGTATTCATATAGATCTTGGGTTCTGCAGTATTTATCGCTTATTCCTGGAATTCTCAGGCTCCACGTATGATGCTCTCATATTACTTGTATTACTTGTCATATGTTCCGGATCAGTTAACCTCTTTGTAAGCGTTGAAGTGAGTTTCTCGGTACAAGCACGCAATGTCATTGATGTCATCTGAATCTGAAGATCCCAGTGGAATTCTCCAAGATTGGGTTTTTTTTGGGTTGGACAAGAATTTCTACATTCCTAGTCTAAATGTAGCCTATGTAGATAGATATGTTATTACTGCAAAGTCTGCTTTGATCTAATGTACTCTGTTGAATCCGATGTTAAACCACTATAATTACCGAACAATATTCCGACCGGTTTTATTAATTCGGTACGCTTGGCACAAGAATAAAGTTCTACATTCCTAGTCCACAAGGTAGCCTATGTAGATAGATATTTTATTACGTGCAAAGTCTGCTTTGATGTAATGTAACCTCAACTTCAACCCTGTTGAATCCGATGTTAAACCACTATAATTACCGACACAATATTCCGACCGAGTTTTATTAATACGAGTGCGCTGAGAGCCCACCAAGCATGGCAAACTTTTTATCATTGTAGCAGCATTGGCTTCTCAGAAAATAAGTACGTTCATGATTTGAATTTCTACTAATCTTTGGAGTGTCCGTGTTTCATAAAGTATCTTATCATACAGTTACATCACTTATCGATTATCGTTACAGCCAACACATAACCCATAGTTAGCCTTGCGTTTGTACCTGGTATACATTTTTGAAGCCTTATCCTCCACTATCTGCGCTGAAATGTGTTAGAACCTTTAAGTGAATCCCTTGTGATGAACGAAGCACTACGAACTTATGTAGAAGGATAGCGTGTATAATTCAATCAATAATTTATTCAATAACATTTGGCTTTGCGCTAGAACGAGCTAAAAGAAGCGACCCCACCGAGGCAGTTGATTGTAAGTAGTTAAGCGTTGCAAAACCTCCTTAGGAAAAAGTTAAGGCGGGTAATTTCAAAGTCATTAAAATAGAATCACCCCTTCTTCACTACTGAAGTGGTTGCCTTTCTGTTTCAAAGAACTTTGTTAATACGTTCCTAGCAACGCCGTTACCGAAGAATTATTTTTGTGGTTTAACCGCGGAATAGTCCCCATAAAATGAGTTGCTTTGTGTTACTTGGGAGCAGCATCCCGGTACCCCATTCAGACCCGTTTTCTCAGAAGATTCATATTTCAAGTACGCGCAAACCTATGCACCTAGAAAGTACATCTACAATTGAAATTTTGATAAATATGTTTCAATTTCATTCAAATTTGCATTTAATGCAAATTTGATTCAAAATTGCATTGAACATAGTAGTTGAAATGAATAAGAACGATTAAGAATGGAAAATCGCCGCAAATAATTCACTAGAGTTTACAAATCATGTATTCCCTTCTACGTATATCACTGATATGTATTTTAGACGTAATCTTTGGTGCATCATCTAAACCCGGCGATTTATTTCCTTGTAATTGTACTCAGGATTTCTTAGGAAGAGATCCGTTCATACCTAACTTCCATAGATCGAGTAGGATACAACTTTGTCACAAGGGCCCTTCAGATGATCAGTTTGTATCCACACCTTGTAATTCACTTCCAGATATACACCAGATATGGTGGCCTCGTCGTGAATGGAACTCTCTCTGTTAGAAACATAAAGTGAAATGTATACACGAATTCACTGTATACCGAGATAGTCGTTGAAACCCTTGAATGGGACAACTGAAATTTAAAGAGATGAAATGAAACACCTACCTGTACTTCGATTGTCCGAAAGTATATAAACAATCAGGATAGAAAAGAAAACACTGAAATTAACAGGATATTACTATGATTCGGCTACTTCCCTTGTCAATTCTTTGAAAGAGAAAGACATTGTTCAGGAATTGTCAATGACGTCAAAAGAGACGCTCAAGTTACCAGGGACGTTGCACACATTTCTCTCTTCAAATCCTATTATAAAAACAGTTTTTCCAAATTCACTCTCAGTCTTATATCGTCAACATCAACCATTGGTGATATTCTCACTCACCGAAGAAAGAAGAAAAACGATCCAGTTCCCAAAGGGCTACAACCTAGCAATAGACGTCGATGCAATGTTTGCCTCATTGTAATAGATTTCAGCTCGACCAACAATTCCAACTCATAAGCATGCGAAGGATCGGTAGAATGCCAGACGCCAATGTGTGTTTGAGTTGCTTTGCAAAGAATGCCCTGCTTTCTATGTGGGAAAAGCTGAAACCCGACTTAACTTGAGGGTGAAGAACCATCGTTCTTCAGTGGTGAGATCTGATGACGATCCACCCTAAAGCAGGCATTCAAAGTCCCGTAATGCTACTTTCGATGATTGCTTCGGTGTAAAAATTCTTCGTAAAATGAAACCCTACGGAAATAAAAGGATGCTACATCAATCTAAACAGATCATTGCAACTTTTTGGGCACATTCGATTTACATCAGAAAATGACCAGCCACGTTCCATGGTAACTTGAGTGTCGTTAACAACTTTTGAAAAATTGCATTCTTTTTCGTAATTTGACAAAGGCATTAGGCAAAATTTAAAAAATAGTAATGTACTATTAATTTTAGTGTCTTCTTTTCTTATTTGATTGTAGAAATGCTCCAATAGAGCCATTATATTCCAGTTAATTGTATGTATACCAATTTCAAAAGAAACTCTTGAAAACAAAGTTCTGTTTTTGGTTTAATATTCAATAATAAAATATTGTAATCGCTCTTGAAGAAAAAATTTTAACCCCCCTGAAAATTGTATGGTTTACGTTTCAAAGGGTGTAGAATCCAAATCTGCAATAAGCATTTTTCCTTCCGTCCGCCGTACGCACGATTTGTCCCAAACGGCTGGAGCAAAAAATCTGAAATTTTCAGGAAAAATCAATATTGGTCCGACAACTATTCATTAGCCAGCACTCTCACTTAATTTAAAGTGCCCTTTTAGGGTTGTCAAAGTTTTGTAAAATCCCTAAAAACCTTTCCATGAGGAATCGAATGAGCCCTTCCCCAGGTCCGTAGCTCAAACCATTCCCGATGTATGGGCCGATTTACGGTGGCAACATTTGCGTTATTTTGGTTTATTATTGTTTTAGTTTTGATTGCAGTAACCTAGTGATGTAATAAACGTGGATATTGGAGTAAACTCCTAAAAGGGTTTATAGCCGATATACGGGTTGAAGTATTCTGATAACCATAAAAAAAAAACGCTGCAAATTCTTTCACTGGGGTTTATTATTCAATTGGCCTGCGTTCATGATGTGAATTTCTACTAAGCTTTGGAGTGTGCGTGTTTTACAGGTGATAGCGAGCGATTATTGAATTTTAGGAGGCACACACATATGATCAACTGATCAATCCAAATAGGTATTTTGGTTGAAAACAGATTTTCGTGCTCTATGCATATCTCCTGAAATTCAATAATCGCTCTATCACCTGTGAAACAGGGACACTCCACAGCTTAGTAGAAATTCAAATCATGAACGCAAGCCAATTGAATAATAAACCCCAGTGAAAGAATTTGTAGCTTTTGTAATACATACTGATTCTTTCGTCAAAATTTACTAGGCCATAGTTATTATGTACAACGTCGTTCACATTCATATTCGTGTTGAAGATATTTTTTTCTGTCAAAGTTGTAACCTTTAGGGAGAGCGAACGGATGGATGTAAACCGGAGTGAGTTCGTTTGATTCAATGAAGGTTTGTGTATCAAAAGCAAACATGAAAACATTGATGTAATTTCGAAAGTCTTCGATATTCCAATTTTACAATATTTCAGCTCTTTGATTACACCCTTTACGATTGACAGAAACATGATGACCAGAACTCAGTCCAAACCAGACCCCATTTTTGCTTTTCGACCCAAGTTTCTTTAACTGTGAGTAGTTTAGGTGAAAACCTCTGGACGGCATAAAGCGTACGCTTCTTGAATAAAACAGCAAGCTTTGTTTTCCTAGGTCGATTACAAAGGTTCATTATTAAGAATAAAAAGCTAAAAGGTGATGCTTGAACGAAAATACGCAATCGTGAGTTTCTTCATCGATTTCTCGTGATTTATATTGCCTATTCAACCAGGTATGTTTTTTGGGTACGTAAGACTTGCAGATTCGAATACACCTTCAAATACTAAGTTAAACAGAAAACTATTAACCTTTTTATTCGTAACCATGTGCAATTGTGACACAACTTTTTCTTTCTATAAAAATAATGTAAATTTCTCAAGGTTCACCTATTTTTGGGCATTTATCGGTTCCCACGCACTGAAATGTATGAGTCGCTATAAACTGAAGAAGAAGCAAACCATTCATTTCTCGATTCTGGTTCATGGAAAACTTTATGACACCACTGACAGAACGGTTTTTCGATAAAGCAACGGCAGAGGAAGCTCATAAATTGTTTGTAGTTGATTACGTATATTAAAGCTTTCTATAATACCATAAAAAATCTCTCAATTTGGCCATTCTACAAACCCCAAGAACATTGATTCTCTGATTGAAAGAGAGAATCAATCGAAAATACGGTACTTTTTATTGCATTGCGGAAAGTGTCAATCTGATGTCTGTAATTCATTCTGAACGTGACAAAAGGAGGGAGACCGAGTTTTGATTCAAAAGAATAATCTATTTACAACTCGTCTCTAGCTCCGAACGGGGCAATCGTTCATCTTCAAGCAAAGAAAACTCCAAACAGAAAAAGGAAGTTCTTCGGTGAAGAGGAGCCCAGATTGATTGGAAAAGTTGGTTTTATTCGGAAGAAAATTAGGTAGGATTGATAAGATTTGGTTTCCCCTCTTAGTATCTCGTTTGGTCGATGAAACCGTCCTTTCGTATTATATTCTGTCTCAATACCAATAGGATAGAAAAGTTACTCGCATCGAGAAATCTAACTCTACCTTTTTACTGTTGTATTCCTAGTTCACCTAATATACGAGGGTAACTCGTGTATAGTTCAGCAGATGTTCCTTATATGATTTTCTTGTAACAACCACTTTCGTGAATTGATTTGATCATGATCGATCAAGAAAAAACAGATGTTTAACTTCCCCCTAAATTGTGTTACTTTTCATTCTATCACATTTCCTCCGAAGCTGGTAAACCAAACTTTCTAAAATAGAAAACTCTGAGAATTAACACATGTGTTTAATATTACTTGAGTAATGCTTTATTGCTCATGGCATTGTGAGGTTTGGAAATTGCGATTATTTGCAATGGGCGATTTTCTACAGATCTTAAGCCTATTCCATTCAACTCAGCGCCCAAAAATACTGGTAAATGCACACCTCTCTTGCTCATGTCAGCTAACCTGATTGTGAATAACCACGTTTTGGTTTATTATTCAATAATAAACCATTGTAATCGCTCTTGAAAAAAAAATTCTAACCCCCCCCTGAACATTTCATGGTTTACGTTTCAAAGGGTGTAAAAATCCGAATTTCCAATAAAATTTTTTATTTTTTTTAAATATTTTTTTTTTTTAATTTTTATTTTTTATAGAAATTTTTACGGCAGTACGCCGTACTCACGATTTCTCCCAAACGGCTGAAGCAAAAAAGCTGAAATTTTCAGGAAAAATCCATGTTGGTCCGACGATGCCCCAATTCTTGAGCCAGCTCTCTCACTTAATTTAAAGTGCCCTTTATGGGTTGTCAAAGTTTTGTCCCTAAAAACCTCAAAAAAAGTCAAGGCGGCCTAAATTTGGACTCTTTTTGAAGAACTTTCCACGAGAAATCGAATGAGCCCCTTCCCATGTCCGTAGGTCAAACCATTCCCGATGGTGCCAACATTTGCGTTATATCGGTTTATTATGGTTTTTGTTTTGATATCAGTAACTTAGTGATGTAGTGGTGTAGTAATGTGGATACTGGAGTGAACTCCTAAAAGGCTTTGTAGCCGATACAAGGGTTGAAGCATTCTGATATGCGTGAACGCTGCAAATTCTTTCACTGGGGTTTATTATTCAATGGGCTTGCGTTCATGATTTGAATTTCTACTAACCTTTGGAGAGTGCGTGTTTCACAAGTGATAGAGCGATTATTGAATTTCAGGAGGCACACAAATATGATTAACTGATCAATCCAAATAGGTATTTTGGTTGAGAACAGATTTACATGCTCTGCATATCTCCTGAAATTCAATAATCGCTCTATCACCTGTGAAACACGCACACTCCAAAGCTTACAAATGATGAACGCAAGCCAATCTGATAAACCTCAGTGAAAGAATTTGCAGCGTTTTTTGTCAACATGGCACATCATTTATGCATGCAACCCCGGACCCCTCGAGTCTATGTGATAAGGAAAGGATTATTTACATCATGTGTTAGGCTCTTATGGCCAGTACGATGGAAGGGCTTGCCACATTTGGAATTTATGCACGTATACAATTTCGAGTAATTAGCAAACGTATTGTTGAGCAGTGTGTGGATTAGTTTAGCGGTGCCCCCTTCCTTCCTTTCTAGTTTCATTGCTCACCTATCAATACTTCACTCTGTTGCCTACATGTGCAACCGTAAAATCTTTCAAGTAAAATATTTTCACGACTTATTTTTCCAATTCAGCATTTGAGAAACACTTGAAGGTTCCATAGCATCCGTTGCATACCTGTCAAATTATTGTATATCTGCCAAATCTACCCAAAATTTAATTCAGCCAGGATAGAGGTTTTGTCAGCATAAGATTGTGAAGAAGTGTACCTACACTATTATTTTCATTAACCATCAGAAGGTTTCATTAACCTGCAGATGACTGAAGATGTTATAAATATCTTGGAAAAAATACTTTTGAAAATTTCATTTACAAATCATACGGCTACTGTAATTTGGTGGATATTCATCACTTGTTACTTCTAATATTTGCGTTCCTTGAAAGTATTTTGAACCCTCCAAGTCTTCTGTTTCGAACTTCGCTGTCCAAAATTTACTGAAATAAAAATGGATTTACAGGATATTTGAAACATTATGAGAACTGATGAATTGGAGAATTGACTTCAAATCGTGTATTTTCATTTAGTTTTCATCAGAATCTGGTTTATGAATGAATAATATATTGATGTGCAAAGAATTACTCGCTCATTTGGGACGGTAGTGGATCTAGTATTT
The DNA here is from genome assembly GCA_031894815.1 of Creontiades dilutus. Taxonomy (NCBI): domain Eukaryota; kingdom Metazoa; phylum Arthropoda; class Insecta; order Hemiptera; family Miridae; genus Creontiades; species Creontiades dilutus. The sequence goes on along the minus strand of JAVIWC010000437.1, from coordinate 1,299,122 downwards.
ATGCCAGAGAATACCTTGTATGGTATTCTTACCTTCACATTTTATAGATATTTGCGACAATTTTTTCCAGTGTTGGCAGTCCTTTCTGATGGACAGTGTTGGTTTCTTTTATTCTTCCAAGTAAAACTTACTTCATCATTCCCCCCGTCACTTCATCCTCAGTCAGACCCTCTGGTTCGAGCCGCCCGCCAGACTGCAATTTTCCTCGGGGCGCTGTCGGCGAAAAATATAAAGATCCTATTTGGAGGCAATTTCAGGGCTTACCCCCGCATTTTTCGAATCATAATCTTCATTTTTCCGGGCCATTTAAAAGTAATAGCAACCATGTAATAACAGGCAGAAAATAGGAAGTCCCCGCAGAAGTGAAATATCCACTGTTGTAGCGACTTCTGGCCGTGCCGCTCCATTTTCTATAGGGAGAAAAAGATGTAATTCTTCCTCCTAGGTCGTAAACTCATAGCAGTGGAAAAAAAGTTGTAGGTGGTTCAATCAATTTCTTTGGCTTCGGTGCTCTAGATTCGGAATCTTATTTCCCATTTATCTGGTTCAATTTATTTGCATATTAACATAGTTCCTCTTCTTCCGGTGCTACACCACATTATGAGCCCTGGCTTTCCGAACAATTCTTCTCCAGTACACTAGATTCTCAACCATTTCCCTTCAATTCCGGACCGTCAAGGTAATCTTCTGCATCTCCTTCTACCGCCTTTGGTATGGTTCATCACCTGCATTGGAATCCTCCATCCTTCTATTCTCCATGCACCGTCATCATATACGGCAACAAAGATCCACTTTACATTAGAATTCTTCTTTCAAAAACCAATGAGCATTCTCGTCGTTGACTATCAACGTCCTAGCCTTATAGCCTTAAGATTGGCTGGATAAGGAAAGGATACGGTTTTAATTAGATATTCTTGGGGAGGAGGCGGGACCTGGAAATTCAATAAAAGCAAAGCATGTTTAGCCACACTACATTCTTCAGAACGAACGGCATTGTTTCCAGGTATTTGAATTCCTGTACACATTAGCCGTGAGCGCACCCACATCAGATTGTGCCGTGAACGATAAAATATCCAGGACCCCTGGTTTTGAGCTTTTGATATCCTGTAGTACTTGGTTTTACCTGTACCAAGTATTCCTCCTCCAACTTTGCAAGAAGGACTTCTAATGCGTTTAGGCTTTGGAAAGAATGAATTATGCCGTACAACACCACATAGTGCTGCTCTTGAAACATGTTGCCAAACGTAAATCATGTTTTGAACAAATTAGACAAATGATTCCTACGAAGTATTATATTCGGTTACAGACCCAGAAATTTCACTTAACATATTGAGGTGAAGTGCACTCGTATGTCAAATATTGTCAAGAGTTTTCATATTGTATTATTCCAATGTTTTATTGATTCGTGATTTATATCCCTCCATCAAATGAGTTATCATCATTTTTCAGTTCGTTCTGTCAAATTTTCATTCTATAAAAGTAATTCCTACATTAGTCACTTCAACAGGTGTGGAAAAAGTGCTCTAAAAAATGTCTTGCCACAATGAATCTCACTTATTATGATAGAGCTTTGAAGTTGTGATAACGTCACGCGACGTGTTTGATGGTATCGAATAAGGTCAAATCAATGACCTGATCAGAAGGGGCACACGCCTCCTTGTTCCGTCTCTCCAAATATACACTACAGTTAGCTCCGGCGGGTGAAAGGTATTTTATTTAGACGAACGCTCGTTTTCCACGGTTCCTTTATTCAATCAAAGGCTGCAAACAGCCAAAGTAGAGAAAATGATAAAAATAAGGAGGAAAACACAATGACTTACCGAACTTGATTCAATCGATTATCTTTGGTATTTGGTAATATGTTATATCTTTCGGTTTACTTACTCTCCTCCAAAGTTCAATGATTGCGCTTTTAACCATTTCGATTTGCCAAAGGGTTTATTTGTGTCCCTCTTTATGTTTATTCTACCCATGGTAGATTTTTGACCCCGTAATCAAATTTTTTTCCGAGGCCCTGCAAATCTGTTTTGTTCAAGCATTGCGTTCCATTTTTAAATCTGTACTTTTCGTCAAGAACTTGAGAGTTTCATACTCTGGTAAAATCTAGCCAAGTTGCGTCAGCTTATTTATTTATTCAGTTTAAGTAGGGCTTCAGCAATTTGAAAAATAGATAATAAAAGAATATAAGGCGATCAATACGCACACATGTTTGCTGACATGCAAAATATTGAAAATGACATCAATTGGAAAAAGAATATAGTTTAGGAACAGATTCGGTCAACATCAAAACTAATCGTTGAGCTCTTCGTGCACTCATTTTGTGATCGCTTCTAAAGACATTTGGAACACATTCGAATGAGGGGGATGCGATAATTGCCTTTATGGCAATCTATAGACTGGCGGATCGTACTGATAGTTAGTAGATGCAAATGGCACCAGAAACAGCTGGGTTGGTTTTGACAACCTCCTGACCACCAATGGCACTTCCAGGAGAGTAGATGGAGCCCTTCGTAATTGTTGTCATTAAACTTGGAGTGAGTAATAAAACGGCGATGTGGGCAGACGTATATCCGCATGATGCATGAAGCTCATCGTAGTTGGTATTTTCTCTCGAAATTCCTCTCTTGTAAGCGATGTTTCAAACTTGTACCAATCATTGCTCAAATACAAACTGTAACAATGATCCGATCCTCGAGCGCCAGAAACTTCAAGTATATCCACGTTGTTCCGCGAGGGTGACAGCACGGAGTGTCTTCTTTTCCGCTAGGAAGTATCAGGTGAGACTTGAAGGGGTTCCGAGATCTCGAGAAAAAGAAGGGAAACGGCGAAGAGTGTGAAGGTGACCGTAAAGCCCAAAGTTATAGAGTAAGCTGCGTACTAGTGGGAAGAGGGTTTACACGATAACAACACGGCCATTGGCATCCGTCCAAACCCCCAGGCCATCTTGTAACTTGTCACTTCATCTTTACGTCTCCCGCCGTCTTTGTCTCCCTTTCTACAACAATGTACGAGCGAGAGGGCGATCCCTTTGGGTCTTGTCTTTTCCCTTTTGTGCGCCCTCTAATGACAGAAAGACATTTGTCTTTCCTCATGGAGAGCTACCATGCTTCGAGGATTTCGTCATCAAACATTTATGAGGGAGTACCTTATCGTGTTCATCCCTGTTCTCTTCCTTGTTCGTCTTGGGTCAAAATTGTTGATCCCCGCATTGGATGTTGTTAAAATTCAGAAACAAGTGAAACTACGAGTCGCCTCGATCCATGTTGAATCCTGTAATTTTGGAAAACGAAGCTGAAAATATCAAGAGACGGCCATGCAATCTTCTCAGAGCAGTTATTTTAGCTCCCTAACATTTCTGACATGGACAGTATAGTTTCTGAGTTTGTCATTGTCAACAGTTTCAATTGTCCCTCCCAATCGTCATCCATCCCAAAAATCTCTGATTGAAATCCATGTTGAAATTCATACATATCTGTCCAACCAGCATTTTATCCTCTGTATGCACGGGTCTCGAAAAGGTCAACGAAGTTTGCGTTTGCTGCCAAAGAAATTGCAGGAAATAACTACTTTCCCAAAATTTTCAAGACCCAGAATCCAAAATGCTTTGTCAGAATGATTTTAGATTACTATCGTCAGTGTGAACCTTTGAGATCGAACAAGAAAGAAAAAATGTAAACCCTAAATTTCAACGTTCATAATACCTGAAAATCTAATAAAAATGTCCTTTTGCCGTACGCAAACTAGAGCTCTTCCCCTAAACTGCTGGACCAACTTTAATTAAACTTGGGTCAAAAATCACATATGGAGGCTAGGTGGAACTGAGTTCTGTCTATCCTTAAGGGTGAAATCGTAGTGAAATATTAAAAAATCTGAATAACGAAAACTTTTGACATAACACTAACGTTTTTATGTTAACCGTTGATAGACACCCCTTTAATGTATAGAATGAGCCCACTCGGGCCCTTCAACCGTTCGTTATCCATAAGGCCTAAAACTTGGACATGAAAAAAAGAACGTCATCACGGATGTGAATGTGAACGTGTCTAAACATGTAAAAATCCCCTAGTAAATTATAACCATCGGATCATTATACATCAGGGTACAATGGCAATGGCAATTTCTTTTTCAATAGTTCCTTTTAAAATCGTGTTTAATATAACTGTGCTGTGCGGACTAGTGACGCGTAGGTAGGGATTGTATTTTATCCCGCTAAATTTCAGTTGTTCCATTAGTGGGTTTCATTTTGTTGATTTTTGGTTGTTTAGATATCAGCAGTTGTTACTTACTGAGGGACAGTCAAATATTGGTGTTCACAAAGTTATATTTACGACGAATATAATCTAATAAGTAGCAACCTTTTATACATAGAAAGCTAGGAATCCAGTATTGAACCTTCGATTAATATACGCATTCGTTCCCCCCAGTCTACTACTCTTCTTTTATTCGGTGAGACAAAACAATAGCAAAAAGCAACGTTACTACACAAAATAATTGTTTTCCGTCAATTGTTCATGGACATTAGTAATATGGACACTCATTCATTAATTAAATTGATTTAAATGGATTTCAAGAATGAAAAAACCTTCCTCCATTAAATGAACTTAAGTCTGAATTGTGTAGTTCAGTATTGCTGCCACGAATGTGGTTATACCGTGACACACTTGATCAACTGCTTCTTAATTACTTACCTACACTGGGCTGACGTACCTGTTCTTTTATTCACTAGTCATTTCTTCATCCATTGATGCAGAGCTGAGAAGAAAACCCCCAGTTTTTTTGTCTTCCTTTATAGAATAAAAGAAATAGTCCTGTGAGTTGTGAATGATCCTGATCGGTTTTTTTCCTTTTAAATTATTCATGCGAGGTTGTTGTGAGCCATTCAAAGAAAGAAACCTAATAGCCCTCGGTCGTTAGTTTCAACGTGATTATGCCTCGAAAACCTGTTACATGAATGATTTCCAATCTTGATGATCACACGGGACGATTGTTGCTGGAAGGTTGAAGGTCATCAGTGGCCTACTCGAATCGAAGAAGTGATCACCCTTCATCATTCGTAAATTACCTGTATAATGAGTTATTATCTGTTTATTTCCATCCACTTTAACTTCGAAGTGTGTTGGAACGATTTAGGTTGGTAACTATGCTTCTCGAACGAATGAATGAGGATTTCATAATTAAGCAATTATTTCGACAAGAGATTCCATAATTGCTACAAGTTTCCCTTTAACCTATTCAATGGTTACCTTTCTACTCAGAGGGGTGACTTCTAACTATGGGCCTATAATTGGGGTCATCTCCACCACCATTTTTCTAATGATTGCATCGTCACCATCTTCAGCATGTGATGATTACGTTTCGAAAAAAAGCCTTCAGAACCAAGAATGTTTAATTTTACAAACTTTTGCAATCAGAAGATGTCAATCAATTCTTGATAGACAATCAATCAATTCTTAATCCCTTCGTTATTAAAAAGAGAAAAATATCAACATCCTAGTTGTTCGATGCATTCTACAAAAATATTTTCAAGATGATGCAACCTGGAAGGGGAATTTTCATGGTTATTTAAGAAAGGAGTTCCTGAGAAACTATGGAAAACAATAGTCCGGCGCCTGAAGTCGCTTCCAGAAAATTTGAAAATTTAACGGAAACGTATTGGTGAGTAACCCATGCACTACATGGAAGTCCCTACGTCCGGTTTTTGTATGGTCACACATGCAAATATAAATCATAAACACCTACGAATATTTTGCAAAAACAAGTCCACATTTCCTAATTGAGCATAGAAGCACGAAAATTAGCTGGGAATTTTTGTAGGATGAGCACCGCTTAAAATGATCGGTCATTACCTCCTCCAACTCCCGTTTCTACAACAAATTCAAAGCTTCCGAGGGGTTTTTCGGACAAAAAACGAGTCGAACGAGTAAAAAATCAGATGGCAAAAGTCAAGATATCAAGATTTATCACTATTAACCCCTTTTGTAATTTTAATAGGTATGAAGATCGCTTAAATGAATAGGCTATCACACCCCTCGATTTACCCAATTTTGTAATCAAATTTGAAGGATCTAGAATATGTCTCAAAACAAGACCAAAGTTATTGATTGACAAAGAAGAATCAGGAGAACCGGCAGATTAAGCTGCATGAGCGGTGCTTGAATTGGTTGCCTATTACCCTCTCCATTGCCACTTCCAGTTGGAAAATCAAAATTTCCGAGGTTCGTTGCTCAAATATATCAGAATTAGGGTCGATCAATAAAAGGTTTTTGAATCAGATGGAAATAATGAAGACATAACGATTTATAACTGCTAGTCTCTCCCCCTCTTATTTACTAATATTATAATAAAATTTCTCTGATGCTACAACTATGAGTGATGCTGTTTCGTTGAATGTTCAATTTATTAATAATAATAGAATAGAATATGATTTGTTAACTGGGATCTAATTAGGTAGATATAACATACTCGTATATAACTGTGATGCAGGGGTGCCCCCCCCCATGTAAGTTGGTACCCCCTCCCAAAACAAAAATGTGAATTATACTCGTAAAAACCCTTTCTTATCTAAAACTAAAAGGTAATCTATATAACCACCTGTTATCCACACTAGATGCCACACAAAGATCCCTCCTATATTTCATCACGTTTGATCTATTAAGAACGTAACTAGCGAAATGGCCAAGATCACAACTGATAACTGATCTCCATACCCTGTAATGGACTTCTAGATGTCCGAAGACAGTCGGATGACTTTGTATTAAACAAAACTTTGTGAATACTAACTTGTACAGGTTCCTTTGTTCGAAACAAAAGCTGATATCAAAACATAGCTCACGAAGCTCTGGACGCAAGAGCATGGGTCATTCCACATCCTTTTAACATGTTACTTTGGGAAGCCCTCGATTTACCTTAAATCATCAAGCCAGCATTCAAATTTCAGCTTTCTAGTGGTCCCACTCCATTTTGCAGCGATATCCGCTAACAACCAATGCGTTGCTAACGATACTAATATCTTAGTCTGTCTTAATCGAACAAAAATCGTTCGCCACTCGTTTGAAAGCTCTCAATTTATTACACACGATTTCACTCCCAGCTGACTGTAGTTGTACGGAAAGCTAAGCTATGCGCGAGACATCAGTTTTAGAATTGTTTACTTACAAATGATCGGAATAGGCAAATCAACACTATCTTGAGTGACGCATATGTTATGAGGCGCGTGAATAGAGAAACCAAGAAATATATCCCTGCCACTTTTTTTTCGAGTAAGCGGTAAAAATTTGCCAAACGACGGACTTAAGTTACACAATGAATTTCAGCTACCATAAGCTATACACGAAAAGGACTAAAAAGTCAATATCAAAATTGATTATACTAGTCCAAGCTCTCTGAAAAGCTTTTACTAGGTATTGAAAAAATTCAAACCCAGTCGGCAATAGACAAAACGGACAATATTCGAGCACTGTCATTGTCATTTATACATTTCAGTTAGAAAATCAAACTATATTTAAATTAATCACTGGGTTCATTACTATTTACATTCTATCTAGTGATGTAATATATTTTTCAATGTCGTCACGTTAAACTCTGTTTCAATCAACTTTACCCCCAAAAAAAATGTTTTTGGAACCCCTCCGACAGAATTTCAATGGCGCAGTCTGCATAGCCCCCCTGTGGGCACCCCTGTATAGAACATACGATAGTGTCCCCCGCCTAACGGCTATAGAGGCGTACATGTAATTTAAAATTTTGTGTTTTTTTTTTTCGTTCATAAGTAAATGCACATTATCTATGTATCTTATTTGAAAAATAGAAAACTGATCCACGTAGAATGCTTATCTATTATGGAAATAATGAACCTTTTTGTATTAATTTGCAGCGTTTTTGGTGTGTGATGAAACTGAAGTTTTGCGTTTTTGTGAAGTTGAAGGGAGTTGCTGCTTCATTACAAGATGGGCGGAGTACAGTTTTAGGCAACTCATAAATAATAAGCAACGGTTGTATCGATCCAGCCCGCAGATGAGTTCCGGTACTCTCGCCGGCCTTTTGTCCTAGTCGAGTACCGAGGACGATCCTCCGACGTCCTCGTATTCATGTCGGGGAGCTCAGACGTCTGTGACACCCCGTGCTGGGTGGGATGACTCGGGACGAGAAGCGGAGAGAGGAGGGGGGCTCATCACGCGAAGCCAGGCCGTGACGGATGGGCGTGCTTCGGGGCGCTGCCATTGAGGTATGACCTCCTCATACTACTAGCGGTCTCGCTTGATCTCGGCCCCTCGCTGCCGCGATCAGCTGTTTCCTTCCCAGGCGTTGTGGGTGAGAGGCTCTCCGGCGTTGGAAAACCTGTTCTTGAGGTTTCGACCGGCCGGTCTCTTCCACTCGTTCCAAATAAAACCAAATCCGCCTCATTCAAGTGCACGACCTTGGACGCGGAATCTGGTTTCGGAATACTCTACATTTAACTATCACTCAGGTCCTTCATTACCATGAACACGACCGCCATTATATCCATCAACTTGTCTGTAAAACTTCATCGCTACTAAGTAATGCGATGAATCTATATAAGGATGCAAAGCATAAAGTTGAACTCTTGACGAATCAATTACAACCTAGTTTCGAACTTTCGGCAAAAGAAGTACCTAGCCAAAACTTTTGGCGCATTCAATGCGACTTTCAAAGTTCAAATTCTTATGTTTCATTTTAATAGCTGTAATAAGATTACAGTTAGCTAGAAAAGCAAATCCACCTCATTTAAGTACACTTCTTGGCACGACCGCCATTATATCCATCAACTTGTCTGTACAACTTCTTTCAGCCCGCGACTGAACTAATATTGTAGCACTTTTGACCGATGAATTAGACGTTGGGGGAGAATATCAAGTTTTAAAAACAATGGTCTACTCTACTGTGGCTTAGATATCCCAATCCGCGATAAAACGCAATATTAACTTTTCCACAACCTCGCCTGATTTGAAAGACGACTGATATGCCCCTCCCCAAATATAAATACATAAGTCAATACAGTACCCAAAGGCATGGAATGTTATTGTTAAGACAGATATGGGAAGGAATTTTTTGAAAAACGTAAAAATAAATGAGAATTTTCTTATTGCATTGGTTACTAAAAGAATGGGGTTTCCATTTCTGGACAAAATCTCTGGAAACACCTCGGTACCTTTGGCAGTCAACTCGTTGGATTGGAAGGCAAGAGCGAGGATGAAGTGGGTATGAGGTTGATGGAACATGGAAATGAATCTCAGACGCGTCAGGCTGACCTGCCTCACTGATGGAGTGCGTCGTATAAGACGTTTTTGATTTATTAACAGTCAACGCGTTTTGCACAAAAGAATCCACACACTCCATGAGAATCAAGATGAAAGCTCTGTTCCATGAATCTGACAGAAAAACCAAAGCTAAGTGCAAAACCAATTAGCAAGCCTCCAGTATTCAAATGAAAAAACATCTTTTGAAAACATTTCCCTACGATCAAAACTATTCAGTACGGTTCTAGTTGTAAGTACTTCGGACACTCTCTCATGAAACAAATGCTTTTGCTTCCCATCTCTTCAACTAGGCACACGAAATCGACAGAATCACTCTAAACTGGACATCAAGGGGCACTAGATGATCTTCCTTTCTCTGGTGACGTTTACATTTTCGACCGCGCATTTCGTAACCTGCATGCTTGACAACCGCAAAGGATCGACTTGCAGGGAGCCAAGAGAGAAGTTCCATTCCATGAATATCGAGGGTATCCAAAACCACATGTCGTGTCACCGAAAATTCGATTTTTAAAAATTTGTTGTAATCTGTGACATATTTGATTCTGCTTCATGAACATTGATCCTTTAGTTTCAAGGAAACGTTCCTACGAAACCAACAATTTTCGGGAGAATTTACATAAGTTACGTCTGCAATGCCTTAGAGATCCGATGAAACATCTTGAAGTTACCTGAATTCGATTTTGATCGGAGACCATTTTGGGAGTGCTTATTTGGGAGTGCGATATAAATCCAGAAAATGGGAATAAGCCTGACCTAGTGTCATGTATATGACGGGTCTGTGGGAACAAAGAAACAGGCTGACATAAAAGCAGGCGTAATCACTATTGTTCCCAGGGTGATGAAAAACATAAAACGCGACTGAAGAATCCAGTTCTTTACTACAAAAATTGTTCCCCTTATAAAACTGAAAACAATGTCGTTGCCTTGGTAAACTCAGCGGCAAAATTAACGGTACTTTCGCGACACAAAGCCCGGATCGTTATCGCAGCATCCTATGCGGGCGCACATGCTTGGATGGGCCGCCCTGAGAAATTTGAGCAACATCCGCTCCCCACTACAACAAAAGACAAACACCAGTTTAATGAGATGAAGAGACGCTTCCTTAGTAATAAGAACCTCCGACCGGTGTTAGGCTCGTCAAGAAGGAGAACGATTTGTAGGAAACGTACGCCCTCCTTAGCGATAGCTAGGTCGGCACTAACTTGTCTTTCAGTGGGGAACAGAGTTTGATGTTTTTCTTGGAGGCGGTCCAACGAATCCATGTGCAAAGCTGACATAAATCCTGGACCAGGAGGAAAAAACTTCCGCGACGCGCGATTAATCGAATTTCTTTCTAAGTGAGAAGAAAAGACTCGGTACCTCAGAATTCAGAATCATCTCCACGAAATTATTTTATAGTCTCTGCATTCATGTAGTTCATTAAATGCGATAAATTATTACATAAAGGCTTATCAGATAAACCTCCTGCATGAAAGCCCTCACGCTATATACGGTAGCAGGTAAATTATTTAAACTTGCAATTGTTCACTGGATGTTCTAAGAAATCCATTTATATTTATATTCCAGCATCTTGGATAGGTTTGGAACTAAATTAGACCCAGTGGTTCTGCTGCTGATTAGTGTGCTTCCTGAAAATGAAATTGTACGAGATAGAATGATACCTACCTACCTACGCTTCACTCGCTCTCAAATATATAAAAGTAATGAGAAACTCTTGAAAAGATAATGACATCGTAATTATATCAGCTGATGCTGATCAATTTGCGAGGCGACTTTTAATCTGTCTAAAGATGTTCACATTCGTGTTTACATTCTTTATTGCTGTCGAACTTGTAGCCTTTAGGGAGAGCAAAAGGATTCGTAAAGCTGTTCCCACAAAAAAAAAGATAGGTACAAACATTAGAAATTCCGATTTTTTAATATTGCAGCCCCCTGTGTTCACCCTTTAGGATTGATAGAATGCGATACTGAGATCTCAGTCGCAACTAGACCCCAAATGTAATTTTTGGTCGAAGTTTCATCAAATTTAGACGGATTCTTTCAATTTTTTATAACGGCATTTTTTTCCTGGTCAATTGAAACGGTTCTTTAGTGAAAATAATAAATGAAAATCAATTATATTATTAATCCATCACCATCCAGTTAAATCTCTAAAACTAAAAGTTTGGCCTTTCAAGACTAAGTTTGACGCTGTATGTCTTTGTCTTGGTTGTGCGTATTCCATGTGCGTGCTTCGCTGAGGTTATTTCTTCAATATTCGTCTTGAGTCGCTCAAATTTGGAACATAGTCTCTCTGGGACAGATATAGTTTACACTTTCTGCGACTCACATCATTCACAGATTGGAAAACCAGCGTTTTATGGGCAATGTGGTGTTTTGTCATAAATTAGCTACACTTCCAGTGATCCTCTCTGCTGTCCAAAGTCAGAAATCTCTTGCGATGATGATTAATTGTACCTATAAGTCACTCGAGTATGCATTGGTGAAATGTTGTCCTACCTGTTTTTGATGACCTGTCAGTTTTTCATTTAGTAAAACATTTGGACCATACCAGCCCTAGCGGGGTAGCTAATAAGAGATCCTCTCTAAGTCCCGATTCATCTATCGCTTACCTAGAATAACTGAAGAATAGCTATGACGAATATAGAGCTATACTTTAGATAAAGAATGTGAGACGTTTATAAATGCCGAATTACCTAGAATATGAAATTATCTCTATGATAAATATTTTCTCTCAGGTAGTGCCGTGAACACCCTTGTTTTTGCGCGTAGGCAACGAAATAAAGGCAATTTATACCTCGATCTACAATTTAAAAACCCGGGTCCGAGTTATTTTCAAACCACTTTCCGTCATATAATCAAGCTCGACAAATGAGAACCCACCACCTTTTTGCCGTTTGCTCATCATCGTTTGCATGATCCCGTCCATCTTGCAACAAGATTCGAGATCGCAGTAATTATTCCCCAGAAGTTGGCATGTTTACGACACGAAGAGGTGAGCTAGGTGGAAAGAGGCGCATGCTTGACGATTTCTCAAGCTGAGCTCTTGCTCACTCTACAAAATCTCCGGTGTCCATGGTCTCTAGGGCTACCCTGGAGTCAGCAGCAATTTACGAATGGGAGGTACAAGAAGATTGAGATCAGTTTCAATTCATCTATCTCTGGATTTTATCTTCGATCTACATTAAAACTATAGTCTCCTTTCGAAACCTCAATAAAGGTGGTCTACACAGGTTCTTATTACACATGGTCTTCCATACAATGAATTTTCTTCGACGCTTCGTTCGTCTAGAATAGCAATTCGATGTCAACCCCACAATTCGGGATTTCATCATATTCATTGGAAGGTACAAATAACAAACACAACCAAACTTGTGGCTCATATAAAAGTTGTAAACAAATTAATGCAACAATTTGTAGCAAGTTAGGAAGAAGTTCCCTAGATTATCTGCTAACCCTCAGATATAATTGCTATCGAGTCATTCACGCTCTCGATAAATTGAAACTCCAGATAATGTTAAACTGGAGTAGAGAGTACGGATAAACACCTCCATTTTTGTTATCTGGCGAATTGTGCTATCCCTCAGATTTACTGATCTTTGGGTAAATGTGATTGATAAACCTGCCCTAGAAATAGCATAAGCATTACTGGTGTTAATGTTCCTCATGTTTGATTAATAATGATATTACTTTTTGAATTTAATATTTTTTGGGTGTCCTCAATGAATTCCTGTTTTATCAGACATCACGAATTGTGTCCAAATCTGTTTTTCTATTCCAATGGGTGTATCTCGATTCGCAGGCGAAATAGGTCTTGAGTAGGGTGAAGGTGCTGAGTAAGAATTGCGGGGTAACGAACTCTCCACACGCCAAGCTTTTACCTGGCCTACACTTTACTTAAATGAACGAGCAGATATTACAGACATTTAATAGTGATTTTAGGATTATTATAACAGGTAATAACTGTGGGTCTGTTAGGAAAACGATTCGTAATTAGCTAGAGGCTTATAGAATTTCATCCAAAACATCTAACCTCTGTAAAGCCTGTCGACATTGTTGTGAATAAATGTAGTTTATACATAGCACCTTAAAGTATGATGCCTGATGAAAACAACAGAAATATGAGAAATTAACCTACTCATGATAATTAGGATTACTGTCTTGTCACTAGGTCTTCTATATCAGTTATGCAGATTGGTGCTGGATTGGATAGGGTTCAAAACCTGGGATTTCCTGCACTTATTCGAAAAACAGCCCTGATCAGTACAGTTGATTTAGTTTCAAGATATAATTTGCTGCCTAGGAATTTGAGCTCCGCGATAAACTGGATAATTATTAGCAAGGAGCTACGAGATTAGCGGAGTCAAATACTCGTTGAAACGTGAGATGTTGGATTTTAAAACTAATTTGTTAGTTGTGTGAGGAGTGCGTATACTAATACATACATTATCATGAAATACTACATGCTTCATTTTCTGTGATAAATAAACGTGCTAATTGGCCACTTATTAGCTGAGTTGATCTTTTAAAACTTTGGAAAGCCTACATAGCGGAAACAGAGAGCACAAATCATAACATAGGTCAGTTGAGACAAAACGTTTAGAATTGAACGTCCGTTGCAGTACCCACCTATAGGTTGACACTTATAAGATTATAATATTAAAAATTGCTTACGATTTGAACTGACACAAAAGAAAATTCCTTTCCCAAAATTTGCCGACAACCTACTATGTAAAAAAGAATCTGTTTCAAGTCGATTCATACCTATACGGCTTGATCGATTTTGTTGGTTTGCTATTTTGTCTAATGTTCATCTGATTAACACTCTGCAATTGTGATTTGATGTTTATCTGATCAACACAATGCAATGGAGCATCGTTGGGACGACGGGGTTTAACGACACTGTACATAGCCACCATATTCAGCTGAAAAGGTTTTGAGCGTAATTTTTTTCCTGATGATTCAGAAGAAAGAAAACTTACTGATCTGGATCGCCCCGATCTTCTCTAAGTACAGTATATCTACTACGATTCTTTTGTTACCTACGAAGAATATATTTCATTGTAGAAAAGCAAAGTTGCTAGTTCTAGCAACGGGAATTATGAAATGGGAGATGTTGAACGAAAAACACATGTTCTTGACTGATTGACATACGATAGTGGAACTCATCATTATTGGATTGATGTGCATTATTCGAGCACCATTCTTGTACAAGAACTTTATCTTCGCCCATCCTTCCACCTGCGATAGTGGCATTTTAAATGGAATTTTCGGTCAAACTGTTCAGGTTTCCCTGTTAGTTGTTTGTAAATTTTAGGAGCGTTCACTCGTTTCCGGTTCCTTAATTATCTGTGGATTTTAAGTCTGATTAATGTGTACAAACAGGTTTTTTGAACTTTTTCTCTTTACTATATTCTATTCATAATTTGATTAAATCAAAATTAAAATAAAACTTCACTGCTAGTATATTGTAATAATTAAAACAACGAAGACTGTTGAATTATAATAGCAGAAACATTGAGAAAAGCTTTTCGAATGGAGAATAGGGTAATCTCTAACCCCAACTAAGTTTGAATAATAGTCTGTAACGAGTTAATTCAAGTTAGATATCAAGATCACCTTTAAACCAATAAGCGAATCATGTTTTGCTGAGTTTAGTTTAACTTGTTGAGCCGAAGATAACTAAACTTCGGCTCAGTCAGCTCCTTTGTTGAAAGGCACAGTTAGGCTTTCCAATAGTCCATCTCCTTGTGCAGGTCTCAGAAATTTCTCTATTTACATTAATCACGGGAGTAAGGGATCTCCAGGCCCGCCCTCCTCCCATCGGTATTGGACTAATTATTGTTAAGGGTTGTCTTTCCTAATAGGGCGGTGAGGCGGATGGAATGGCGGCGGGCGGATCCTCCAGGATTGGGGAAAGCTGGATTATTCAAAAGGTCCGGATTACGGGGCCGGGGGGGTTTGAAGCCGAACGGCGGAAGGATAAGGTGAAGGCAACAGAGCGACGGGTTAGGCGGAAAATCATTTATAAAGTTGAAAAGCACTTTCCCCTCTTCTTCATTCCATCCATTAAACGGTACAATTAACGTTAATAAAGCTCTCAGCAAATGCTTCGATTTCTCTGAGACCATGGCCTCCGAACCATCATCGCTGCCTAAGGTTAATTTCTCTTTTCCCTATGTCACTACTTTTAAACACCTTCTGAGGATGCATATTTTTTATTCATTTTTTGTTTTATTCTGCTTTTGCCAAGTATTAGAAATCAGTTGAGAATCCGACAGCGTATATTTGAGAGAAATCCTTTTTTAGTAATCGTGCGTGTATTCCTGATGACACATTTTTATTTTTGACGAGGCAAAATTGATCATAAATGATGGCGACCATCAATTTCCACTATTTGCATATTTCGGAAAACCAGAAAAATAGTGTACTAACATCCCAAAAACTTCATTTTTTCATCACCATAGTGATAATGCATTCTCGGATCAATGCAGTTCAAGGGTTACTTCCAGAAATATTTGTTCACTGTGGAAAATGAAGTTTTCAATTTCTTCGTTTCCAATGGATCTTCTTACAGTTGATGTTTCAAACTCCGGAACTTATAGCTGTCAGATATAGTCCTCGTTTTTTCTAAGATTATCGAAATTCGAAGGCGTGGACTTAGTTCCACACAGTTTTGAAATACTGCGCAGTGCAGAAATCGGTTCTAGTAGTTTTAGTATTATAAAAATAACCAGGTCTGAGGGAATCGGAAATCAAAAAAGGAACAGGAAATATACTAATATTGAAATAGTACGCAGGGCAGTGGAGAGAGGGTCCTGGCCCAGGGGCAAAATTCAGGGGCCCTGAAAGAAGAAGAAGAAAAAAAAACCAATCATTGATGATGTACATTCCGCTGACCAGGTGCTCAGGTGCCTTAAACGCACGTCAGATCGGAAAGGAAAGATTGATCTGTCCCTTTACCCATTTCGCCTCTCCAGGCACGTCCAGTGCCTCCCCCTTCTCTACGGGGCTAATGAAAGTGTACAAATCATTTTCCAATCTGTGTAGATCATTAATTTAGATCCTTTCGAAAATCCCCACTGGATACTTTACAGTTCATTGAAGTTAGGCTCACATTCCATCGTTTATTACCAAATTCGCATTTCTGAATCATTTGTTCTTTTTCCATGCCTGAGTGGTGTAGGATCATACTGCCGATTGCTCCCTGCAAGCCTTTCTTGAAATCGTGGTTCTTCCTCCTATTACAGAACTTGCAATAACTGCGACTCCACCAGTTTTGCTATCCCCTGATCAGACTAAATTTCCAAAATCTACCGCCAAACCTTTCTACTGTTGATTGAACATTTCTTAATATTCTAGACTTGCCTATAGAAAAATTCACGGAATCGTTTTTCGTACTGCAAATAGTCGACATTCCTCGCTACCACTGCATAATGGGAGAGGGCAATGTGAGGAAGTAATTTCATCGGCTCGGTTGCTTACGTTATAGAAGCGCTTGGATCGGTAGACTTCCATCGCTCCTTCTTCGCGCACCTAACATCCAATAATTCCGCGACCTTGGGGAGGTGAGGCTCCTTTTGGATGGCGTCTGCCTATCCCACTGGAGGTTGGTAGTGTGACTCAATCCCCTCTAGATGCCTAACAGTAGAAAAACTTGAGCTCGTCTAACTGTCAAACCGTTCTTAACAATTTGTGTCATGAAAGCATGTAATATTAATCAATCTACACCTTCATTATATACCCGCTGCTGTGATCCGCTAATTTTCGATCGGGTAATAGGATGGTTGAAGAAAGTACTTGATTTGTTGTAAACTCTTGGTAAACACAATCGATCTGGGGTCGAGTGTAGTTTATTATAATTGGGCGTCGTACCTAAAGAAAACCTTGGTAACTTTGGGTTTCGTGAACATTTGGAAAAGACAGGATCCTGCGGAAATAAAAGGCAAACAGGATGTGATGTTGCACTGCTACAGAATGAAAAAATAATATGGAGACAGTAATCGTATTCTAAAGTCATTCAATAGTTGTATAGCATGGGAAATCCATATCACATCCTGTAGTAAAATATATGAACAAATCCATGTCACCGCAGGGCCGAAAAATTATCTAGTTATTGACGGACTCATTGTTTACAAGCGACTGATCGCCCAGTTCGGACATTCGAACCATAGTTTCATTCCCTGTACTTATAAGAAACACTGCGCACATAAAAATTAACGAAAACATAATTTTGTTGCATCATAGTACGTTTGTGGAATATCGTTGAAAATGAGTGGATGCGGCAAGTTACAGGCGAATGCCTCCAAATGTCAATATATCGGTTAAAATAGCTGGGTAGTTTTGTTCCTGTGATATCTTGCGCATAGTGAAATATCCAAATGCGGGAATTTTGTATTGTGTTATACCAAAATTAGATCTTTTTTGGACAATTTAATTGGTGAGGCGGGATTTTAGACATGTTTCAATCTGAACCATGGTAGTAGTAGGTAAACTGTGATCTAAAGTAATTAGTGGATGTAACTAAACAGTTGGTATTCAGCTTTATATAGGTTATAGTTGGTAAGGAATCGTAACAACAATGGTTTCCAAAAATTGGGGCAAAAAAACGTTGTTTTTCCTGAAAGTACGTCAGTTTTATGTTCAAATTATCCAGTTACACTTTGCTCTCCTTTTTATTCATAAGTGATATGGGTGGAATGTCTTTCTGTATTGTACAAGACACTTTATGCAATGAACTATATTGCATCTTGAATGTTAACAACCATTTTCGGCTTTCGTTCCAGTACTAAGCGATAGGTTGGTCAAATTTGATCATCGAGAACTGCTTCAGGCTTGCGGACCACTGGTGCTTTGGTACCTAAAATAAATCAACGGGCGCTTTGTTACATATGTAATTTGGAAATCGGAGCTACCTGTCGCGTTCGTCGGAGCGGGGACGGGTTCTTGGCAAGTGGTCGGCTGAAGTGATCGACGGATCGCGTTACGGCGGTCGGCCTCTGGGCAGGGGGAGCCCGAACGGAGAGAGGATGGGGTCAATTGTCTAACGGGCTATAAGATTACACAATCAATATTCAAGATATGTAACGAACAATCGCGAAAAGTGGGGGGGCTGTAGGGTGAGCCCCAAGCCGTTTCAATACACAGCATCCTCCCTATGGGAGCGAAACGATCGGTCAATATGACTTCGTGAGTGGAGTCAGAGGTGGGAGTGGCAGGGGGGGTCGTCCTTCACAAAACGTTTGGACGTGAACAGACTCATCAAGTATTTTATCTCTGACCTACTGGGTGCATCAGCCTAGTTAATCCACGCGCAGACTTCTCTCTTCAACATGTTGGTGGCCATCCAATATAGATTTTTCCATCATATCCGTGATATGATAACAGCGACATAACAGTGATTCAATCTATTACCAATAGTGCCTTCTTATTACCCTGTTATACCCCTCCGCAATGAAAAAATAAATCTCCACCCGTTCACCTCTCAGGAATGTAAATGTAAAGGTCATTCTACAAATATTAAGCTGTGTGTTAGCGTCTGGGATTTTTCTTCTAAATGTCTGTGAAAACATGAAGTTTTTCTCCCTGAAACGCAGTAGTCCTCCTACAATGTCCTCTCTTTTAAAACAAATGATAAAACATTCATTTGATTATAGTTCTTGGTGCTAAAATATGTACGACCAATTTAATTATTGGTTTCGTATCACCCAGAAAATACCGTAAATGTCACACTGTAGCTGTCAACAGCAATCATCATTTTCTTGTGAAAGCCTTATGTTTGAATTTTCCATACTTTTCGATTCTGCGTAGCTCAGACGTTTCTTAAACGATTTAGTTTCTTATTGTTTAACTTGTTGTCATCAAAATTGTGTGGTTGGCCACTACCTTGATACCATGGAATTTAGTGTCCTATAAGGCATTGATGTTGAAGCAACTATCTTGAGTAGGAGCTTAGTAGGGGTTGTAGTAATCTATCTCACCAAGATAAGATTAACGACGCATGAGTATTCTATATCAATTTTTTAATTCAGCAAGTTTGATCTCGATCTCGTCGTAGGTTGGGAGGTAGAAATATTAGTAACAATTACTTATATTGAATGAATATGAATGAATTATTCATATCCTCTTGTTCTTATCCTATTAAGGCAGTATGACATTACTAAAAATTGGGTAATCACTTTTACAATCTCTTCCCCCCACAAATACTTACTGTTCATTATTCCATGAAAAGTTCTATTGAGAATGATGAAACACTTTAATTTATCCATTAGTTCTAATTCCCTCACATATACCAGAGTGGTCAAACTATCGTAGTTTCAATTTTGTACGTAATACTGAATTAATTCTATGAATTTTTGAATAACGGTATCTGAAGCGGATTTCATCATGAATAATTCGCTCGCTTTTCAATGGTGCTACACGATTCTACTCTTAACAATAATATGAAGTGCAATTAAAAAACTATGGGTTCGTGAAAAAAGTTTGTACTTAGTTGCTTAGTGAGGAGCAAATGCTTGAGTGTTATAGAAACACAGTTCTACCTCTTTTGGTTTATTCAATAATAAACCATTGTAATCGCTCTTGAAAAAAAAATTCTAACCCCCACTGAAAATTTCATGGTTTACGTTTCAAAGGGTGTAGAATCCGAATATGCAATAAAAAATTTTCCGTCCTAAGTAAGAAAGTAAGTGAATCAAGGCGGCCTAAATTTGTACTCTTTTTGAAGAACACTCCACGAGGAATCGAATGAGCCCTTCCCCAGGTCCGTAGGTCAAACCATTCTCGATCTATGGCCCGATTTATGGTGCCAACATTCGCGTTATTTTGGTTTATCATTGTTTTTGTGTTGATATCAGTTACCTAGTGACGTAGTGATGTAGTGATGTAGTAATGTGGATACTGGAATGAACTCCTAAAAGGCTTTGTAGCCGATACATGGGTTGAAGCATTCTGATAACCATTAAAAACAATAGAATAAAAAAAAAAAACATAAAAAAACTCTTCAAATTCTTTTACTGAGGTTTATTATTCAATTGGCTTGCGTTCATGATTTGAATTTATTCTAAGCTTTGAAGTGTGCGTGTTTCACAGGTGATAGAGCGATTATTGAATTTCAGGAGATATGCATAGAGCACGTAAATCTGTTCTCGACCAAAATACCTATTTGGATTGATCAGTTGATCATATTTGTGTGCCTCCTGAAATTCAATAATCGCTCTATCACCTGTGAAACACGCACACTCCAAAGCTTAGTATAAATTCAAATCATGAACGCAAGCCAATTGAATAGTAAACCCCAGTGAAAGAATTTGCAGCGGTTTTTTTTTTTGGAAGGAATTGAGTGGTTTGGCTAAAACTGTACTAACTGCACATAAACTTGAACGATGTAGTGGTAAATAGTTTACAAACTAAAATTAAATTTTGTTGTAATTCATTTAAAAAAAATTTATTTTAGTTATGTTTTGGGATCACGGTTCCCGTACATTTTTCATTTTCTGAACCGTATAACGAGTCCTCTTGAATCGTATAACGAACCATTCTTTTGGATTCTGTGGAAATAGCTGTCAAACACAAAACCCCTACAGCATACCATGATAAACACTTAATGGGAAATATATAACAGTTCAAATAAAATTAATTCAATTAGCCTTCGCATTAACAAAATGGTAAAATGACAGCGATTACGCAGACAGTTCTTTACAGAATGACCCAGTTATCACACTAATGTCTTTCTTTGTTCTTCTTAATCCACACCAGGACTGTAGATCTGATTGAGACAGATTGAGTAACCATTCTGTCTCTAATTGTTAGGAATCGTAATCTTATCATTTAAATCTTAATTAATAGTTTAATGTGCTTAATGAAACTCCTGATTATTGCTCCAAAAATTGCTTCATTCTACTGAAGAAACCTCGAAAGTCTACAAAAGCCTCGAACAAGTAACAAATATTTTTCCGTATAAAGGGTACCTACTGCCAGTCCGATTCGAAGACACTTGATAGTATTAGCCTTAGACTCTAAGGCACCCTAAAAATCAAAATGGGATGCAATTTTAAAACAAACAACCTGAATATTTCCGTTGCAAATATTAATGTATACATAACCGTAAGTACGAAGGAATAGTATGCATAAGAAGCTACAGAATACCCTGATGGACAAGTTTTGCGAGCACTACATTCTAAAGTCAGAGCTATAAAGTAATGTAAGTTTATCCCGCTTCACGAGGCAGTTACAAAATTGACGGTAGCTCGAATACATTTGCTGAAACGGAAAAGTTCACTCGTTCATCTCGATTAGGAAAACTGGTTGAGTGGCTGTATCAACTTCTGGTGCCTCCCTCAAAGTGGATTGGGATGAAGTTACGCCGGGCGGCGAGTAGACACGAAACCTGGTACGTTAGTGATCGGAACTCGGTATGGCTTCTCGAATCAATAACCTACCTCCGAGCTGAGATAAGGCTGAAATCTATTACTGCGTGCGTAGGGATTAGCGGTGACGGGGATTAACTAAAATTGATAACGGGCGTTTTCGCGATTCATGACTTGGTACCTTATCGGCGGGTTCCCGCACGACCAAGACATGTGTGGGCAAATAGCAGTCGGATCCCAGAATAGACGTACAACCGGTTTAATTGCTAATCTCTGTAAACCTAGTAGATCTCAGTTCAATCATCAGGTAGCCTCAGTTGATTGTACCACACAAGGTTAAACTGATTATGGCCAATCTGCAAAATGTACATATTACATGGTGAATAAGCCGTCAAAATGTTTTAAATAATTGTTTAGAATTCCATATTGGGTTTCTATGTTTGGGGGAGATGGTGAGTTAAGAAGGACCCCAAAACTCAAAATCGATCAGTTAGCCGGGAGCCCCCCTGAAAATGTAACCAAAATCGGGTGAAAACTGTTGAATTAATGCTTGTTTGATTAATTAATTTGAATAATGTCTCGATCGCATTTCTAATCTTAATAGTAGCAACAGCGTATTGAAATTAATATGGCTTGTTCGGAGTCTTTGTCGGAATACCGTTTCAAGTTAACTTGAGAGAGATCGGTTAATTTGTTGAGATGAAATGATAAGCCTTGATAGATTTTACATGAGAACGCGCTTAGTGAGGTTTCCTGGTCAATGAAACTTTTGGGAACCACCTGCGGCGTGATCAGTACATTCTGCAAAAATTTCATGAAAATTGGATGAATGCTTTATAAATTGTTCTGAGGATATGCGGACTTACGGACTGACAAACATAGTGGCAGACATGAAACGGAAGTTTTTTGCATGGCAAATGATTGATTTTGGAGAGAAAACCTTTTTTTCATGGTTTTACTTTCGCCAATGTTCCGTGGTCCACTATCCCAAGTATGGTCAACTGGACTTCGATCGAAAAAACGCTCAACTATAAAGATATTTCCAGGATTCTATCCAATTTTTTTCTGTATTTGTTTTGCCTCCCTCTCAGCCCAGATGCACGCTTTCCCGGTAGGCCCCTACTAAAACCCCGTTCTTGAATGATTTTATTGGGAGTTGAGCGTTGCCGGAGGGGTTTTCGACGTTGGGACTCCACTCCCAGAGTATATCAAATAGAGGCTACAGGATCCGCGGCCTTCCATTATGGGAGACTCAACAATAGTGAAATCGTTTTACAAAAGGATTGAACTGCTTCTCCAAACAAAGCGACTGGAGTTCCACCTATAGGTTGTGAATGCACGCTTTAGTTTTCAGTTTTTCTCTCAGAGTTTGAAATGAAAAGTGCATTGTCCCACCGCTATCGATGACAAGATTGCGCGACCTAAACGTATTGAGAGCGGTTTGTTTTTAGCATCAGTTATACAGTCCTATTTTCGTTGTTAAACGCTGATGGTGAATCAATAAATCTATCAAGATTTTAATATAGTGTTGAGATTCAATTTTATTTGGTGAATACGCTTATTTCAGATCATCCCTTCATCTGGTATCTGAAATCATGTTTTACTGAGAAACATTCAAAATGTTTTCCGCTCCTGAATAGACACATCAGTAGTTTCACACAGAAACTGTGATCTACTTTCTCCACTAAATGTGTGGTTCCCGGAACCGCTAGCAGTTTGAATTGGCGTCGAAAACAGTCAGTAATTATTTCTGATTATCCTTCATCAGGTTGGTTTCACACTGAAATGTTCCACTAGAATGTTTGCTTCCCCGAACTGTTTGTGGAGTAATTTTCTACTGTTTCGTAGGCAAATTCTCTCCTTTATACTCGTTCTGTAAATAAAAGGTGTTTTATAAACCCTTCATCCCATGTTCATTGCATTGAACTAATGCTTCTTACAACGCGAGAATCTTCGGTTCCTATCATTCCTAACTCGGGCGTTTTTTCATGTTGCATTTGCTTATGGTTTGAATTAGTTACCCTTCCGAAGGGCTGATGCGATATGCCTGCAATACCCTTGGATACGCTGAAGCCAAAAACAAGATCACGATCAGGCAATTCAGGAGGGAGAACTGTCCATTACAACTGATTCTATTGTCCGTGATTATCCCCAGTCGCAGTCACTGTGACATTGTATGTTCAGTTGGTTGGTTTTAAGGTCAGTGAATGAATTGATAACATTTTGTATCAATTCAATGGGCCAACGTAGAGTGTTCCTACTTGTAGTGTCGCACTACAAGCCGGTTACGGTTACGGTTTTAATGGAGTATGTTTATGAAAATATAATGGAACCAAAAAATGTACGTACATGTGTTTGATGAATATTCTGATTTAGCACCATTATAATTTTCAGTTCAAAATTCTGTTTCTCTCAGTTGCAAATGACGATGCTAGAACAGTAACAACTGTGCCAAGATCTCACCTTTACAACGGTATAATAAATTTAGATTCTGCTTTGCTAATTAGAGGAGAAAATGACGTTCGAATGCAGAAGAACATGGCATTCGTAGACACAAGAAACGATTTATTTATTTCATGAAAATATGACTGGTCAAGACCTCAGGGTCCACCTCTAAGTTCAGTCGAATGGAGTGACGCTTTCAGATCGAAAATTTTGTAGGTGTTTTCTGGGATTTTTTGTTCAATTAAGGGTTAAACAGCGTTTTAACCCATGAAACGCTACTTCAGACCTCTTAGAATTGTTAGGCATTCAATTCCAAATTTGAAATCACCTTTTCGATTGGTGCTAAGTTTATTTAACAAAGACGAAGTGTCGGTTGCACACTTGACATTAAAACCAGTCATATCTGAAGAAATTTGAATATGTCTGTTATTCTGGATAACCATTCGACTCTTAGGAAGAATGTTCCAAAGCTTCCTACAGGAATAATTCTAATAACTAATTATTAGTGAAACTTCAAAGAGGCTTAGTAATATTCTCATTTATTCATAAACGCGATATATTATGCTGCACACCCCACAATAGATGCTGCCATTTGGAAATAAAAAATTGTATTGTTCAGTTGAAATAAAACTGGGTTGAAAAAGAACAAAATGTGTGACAACCCGGAAGAGTGAAAGTGGAATTACTGGCTGGAAGTAGAACGTGAATTAACAACCTGAGTTACTAAGCAATTAAATACTAAGTAATTGATTGAAGTCTTCAACTTCCTAATCACAAGTTTGCGATGTGGTAGTTTATTTTTTATTTTTTTTCATTATTCAGACTCGTTCCATGGAAAGTGGAAATGATGAAACCGTTGCTAGAAAACAAACAGAATTTAAATAATCGATAAAAGCTAATTGATTTTGTGAAAATATTGAGAAAGGATTTTGGATAAGACTATTGTGACATAACGAGGATATTGATTAAATAAGGCGGACTCCATCACGTTCGATTATTTACAGGTCGATTATCGGTGACGTCACGAGAAACCCAACCGTACCTAGGTAGAATGGAAGCGAGCTGTATTTGTATGGATATGTCCTGCACCAGTTGAATAAAAAACCCAGCCTGATACGTACTCTTCCATGAAATAGGTCTGAGGAAAAACGCTGCAAATTCTTTCACTGGTGTTTATTATTCAATTGGCTTGTGTTCATGATTTGAATTTCTACAAAGCTTTGGAGTGTGCGTGTTTCACAGGTGATAGAGCGATTATTGATTTCAGGAGATATGCATAGAGCATGTAAATCTATTCTCAACCAAAATACCTATTTGGATTGTTCAGTTGATCATATTTGTGTGCCTCCTGAAATTCAATAATCACTCTATCACCTGTGAAACACGCACACTCCAAAGCTTAGTAGAAATTCAAATCATGAACGCAAACCAATTGAATAATAAACCTCAGTGAAAGATTTTGCAACGTTTCATGAGTATCAGAATGCTTCAACCCGTGTATCGGCTGCAAAGCCTTTTAGGAGTTCACTCCAGTATCCACATTACTACATCACTACGTCACTAGGTTATTGCTATCAAAACAAAAACAATAATGAACCAAAATAACGAAAATGTTGGCACCATAAATCGGGCCATACATCGGGAATGGTTTGACCTACGGACCTGGGGAGGGGCTCATTCGATTCTTCGTGGAAAGTTCTTCAAAAAAAGTTCAAATTAAGGCCGCCTTGACTTTTTTGAGGTTTTTAGGGATTTTACAAAACTTTGACAACCCTTAAAGGGCACTTTAAATTGAGTGAGAGAGGTGGTTCAAGAATTGGGGCGTCGTCGGACCAAGATGGATTTTTCTGAAAATTTCAGATTATTTGCTCCAGCCGTTTGGGAGAAATCGTGCGTTCGAAAAAAATGTTATTGCAGATTCGGATTCTACACCCTTTGAAACGTAAACTATGAAATTTTCAGGGGGGGTTAGCATTTTTTTTTTCAAGAGCGATTACAATGGTTTATTATTGAATGATAAACCAAAACCGTAAATTGACTTGAAAACGAAATCCATAACGTGCTTGGAATACAGTGCCTATTGAGAACCAAGTTCTACACGGTGTATGTACCTCTTGTAGAGCCTCGCGAGCCCGACGGTTATGAAGAGGATGCATAATTATTGAGTAGGGAGGCACTGACGTCACAACGTTTGTCTGCTCGTTATGACTTGGAGAATGGAGAGACACAATGAGAGCTCCGTCCTCAGCGCATTACAGCCCGCGTTACGATTCATCTTTGGGTGAGAGGCGAAGGACACCCCGATATTTATCACCCAATTAGGATGTTTGACGCTGTTGAAGAAACGCTCTGGGCCCGCGTCTTCTCTGAATTCTATCTCCCATTTCGAAATTAGGTTATTCTTACGCTTTTCTCTCCCTTCATCTTTGTACTAATGTTTCCACTGAGTTTCAGTTGTGGTTTATTACTTGATAAATAACCAATTATTGTGACCGCGCGTTAATGCAATGCTTGTTATTTCTATATGATATCGGTTTTCAGCGCACATTATTGGTCCAGACGTACTAGGTTAATAAACGAACCCTAAACCCAATTATATTCATATTATAACTCCATAACGTCGACATCCATCGGAATAAACTTGATTAATTGAAATAAAATCATCTTAAGCATGATCAAGATGATCGTGTCAAAAAGAAGAAGAAGACGATCATGTTTAATGATGGTAGTTTGGGAGTTAGCGGTAGCGAATTTATTTCTAGATTGTTATAAAGTTGTGCATCAAGTAAAATCATGATCCAGCGGACATTCATGCATTACTTACCTATTATGTTTTTGATGTATAATTAATCTACTGTGATTTTTGTTCTTATACTTTTTCTTTTCTTTGCAGGTACGTAAAAGTGCGAGATTGAAGATATCCTCGTGGAATGCGAATGAGTAAGTTAAATGTTCAATGACTTGTTCGTGTTTTCCCTAACAACTGAGGATTTGATTCTGTTTCTGGAACATCCAATACCTCCAATATCTGTTTACTTAATCCCTTGATTGTAACCACTCTTTAAGGATTCGTTATAGCTGAATAGAAGTCTGCGAGGCCCTTCGGTTATTATATTAACTTAAACACATTTTTGTAGAGCGAACATAGCTTCCTTAGAGCATAGCAAGTGGGGTAAAGGCGTGTAATTCTATTCAGGGGGAGCTCTGCATTTTTTTTTCTTCTGTTGCTCTGAGGGCTGTTTGTGTAACAGAGGTATTTGACAACGAAACCAAACCTCTCTGGCTACCGCTCTTCCAGAAATGCTCCTACTCCTTGAACTAGGGCTTTCATATGAGGCTTCTGTGATTGTCGGCTCCTTTTCAAGAACTTCGTCTATCCCTGATCTAGTTATTACTTGGGAATTGTTTATAAACACGGATAACAAACACGGAGTCTAAAAATATAAAGACAAAAACGATTTGGAAAATTAGTCGTTCAAGGCAGTATTGTCTGAATACGTCTTTTCTTGTGGTTTCTTACAATTAATGAAAGAGGGTGTCATATTTGAGTAGCTACCAAATCGTAGGGCTTTTAAAATATTCTTTAGGTAGAAACTTTAGCGAAAAAATGTAGGTAGCTTTATCGGTGAAGTTGGACCGAGGTGAATTCTTTTACTTTGAAATCGGTACAAAAGAGCAGAGATTCGTACTCTCCTTTGTGAGTTATTTTCGCTTCAAACAAATTGATTTAATCAATAATAGTGATTAACCACTATTAAAATGAATAATTTGACAGACTCACATTCTCTATGGAATATGATCAGTTTTGAAAATCTCGCTTCAGGTTATCAATTGATATTTAATCTCTAAATAGTTCCTCGGCCAGTAATGATGTAAGATGTTGAAGATAACTGATGTAAATATTGAGTTGTGAACCGCTAGTTGAAATAGAATCGATATGGTTTGTAGGTGAAAATATACGTTCACTATTTAGCCATGTTATGTTTGATGCTATGCAACAATGAGTTTTGATCAATCGGCTGATTCGTCAATCAGCCACCAGGGAATAGTGAGGCGAACTCTTACATAAAGAAGTGCAATGCTTACGAGTAATCTTGTTGAAGCTCACAGTTGCAAAAACTTGACTTGCCGGTATGCAGGGCTTTCTGATGCAGGCTAGGTAGGAAGTAATGCGCCGCTAGCGATGTACCTAACGTGCTTAGTATTCTCTGAGAAATCTTCTATGAAGAGAGCAGCACAAAGGCATCTGAGTCACGGTTGGATCGCTCGACTTACAAACAAGTAATTGAGATTTTCCTGTGCAAGCTGAGATAGTTCTTCAGTCTAGCGTCATAATGCGAAGAAGCTCCGTTTTTGCCCTTTGATTTCCATAATGGTATAATTACGTGTTAGATGTTGCAATTATGTTCGAATGCGTTGCGGAGCCTTGAATATGGGTTATTCCACAAACATGCATGGATGCGTGATGTTTTAAATACTGGGTCTTGATTATCAGTACGTTGTCCTTTTTTTGTCTGTAGCGAAGGATCTCCAATTTCGCTCATAATGTCATGAAGTGAAGACCGAAGGTAAAAGGTATTAAACGTTACCCTTGTGGACCTCCGTTAACACGGTTAGACCGTGCATTACGTGTATATCGCTCCCATCCCCCGCTCAGGGATTGGAATGGAGTGCTGGATTAATAAATTGTCCCTCAGAGACATGAGGGAGATCTTCTGTAACTACCTCCAAAATTACTTTCCCCAACGTTGAAGCGTTATTTTTCTCGGATGACTAACTATATAACCTCAATAACCTTTACGTTCTACATAAAAATTACATTTATTTAATCATTTATTTATAATTATACTGGCAAGCCCAATTTACATTCAGTTCAGTCATTTGCAATATGTACAATGTCCAAATACAAGATATATATATTGATAAGTCGGGGTGGGGGGGGGGGGGGGGGATTACAATGAGATTTTCACAAGATAAACGAAGGAATCGCTCCCTCTAGCGATTCAGTCGAGCTTAAATTGTTATTCTAACACATCATTATTGAAAATAACAAATCAATATGCATTTTATATAGGGGTTTGAACTGTATCGACTGCTTTGGGAGATAATTTCTGTATCCTGATGCAATGTCTTCTAAAACGCGAGCGAAAGTCATTTTACGCAGTCACGGGACAACGTGGTAGGAGAGCTCGTTAATTTGGGTTTCCCGCGACGGATGTTTCTTCACGTAGTTGATTTTATTGAAGCGTCTTCTTCACTTCATGCTCTGCTGATCGTCCAAATACGACTTGTTTCTTTTCCAAGAGAGGTACACTACGATGAATGTGACCACCTGTCCAGTTTATATCATCCATAATTGAATGTTGATTCCTATGTAATCATCTGAGATAATCCGTACTGGCTTTTAAATGGGATAGCTTTCTCGTTTTATGGTTTATCAAGCATCGTGCTCTTGTAGTCATAAGTAAGCTCCGAAAACTATCGGCAGAAAACAATATATCTGCACAAGGGGAATATAGTTTTGTTTTCCTTACTTGACAAACTATCGGAGAACCTGAAAGAAGATGTCTGGAACTCTTCCATAAAATCGGTCATGATGTCATTCTATAGATTCCCAATAAATTTATGAATTCAAGGATGTGTGCTTATAGTTTTTCAAATTAGAAAAATATTCATTTATTCCACCGCTACAACATCAGAAGTTCAAGATTTCGCTGTTCGGATTTTATACCGCTAGGAAAGGACCCTCAGCCATCAGATCATATCATGAGATTCTTATGTAGGTGTTGAAAGAATGGAATATTTGTTGCAGACAATTTATTACTCAAGTAGGCGTGAAATTTAAATGTTTATATCTGTGTAAGAGGTATTACATTTTCCTGTCAGGGTTAGCACTGGGCTGCAAGCAATTGCTTCCGCTAGCTCTTCTAGTTAAGCCAAGAATGTAAAAATACTGATGATGTATGATCAAAGGTCCACTCCACTAAAGAGCCTATCATGTCTTTCGTTATGAAGAAGCAGAGAGATACTCTTGCAAATGATGGATTGGAGACAGGTATGGCAACGTTGCCTGCACTAAAAGTTTGAGAGCAGCTGTTTTAATTGTACTCCCGATGAGCAGTTCGATGTATAATTGCTCAGTGAAAAACCAGTAATCGAATATAAGTTCAAACCCGACCTGGATCTTACGAATTATCAACAATATTACATAATGAAACTAAGCCATGTTGTTCCAGAGCTAATTTCGAAACGCAACGTTCTGGTGATGGAACTAAACCAGGGATTTTAGTCTTGAAAGAGGAGATTGAAGGTATACCGGTAATCGGATCTTTTTTCAAGGATAACTGTTAAAATTCTCGAACTTGTATAACTCATGACATTTTCGTTGATGCAACTTTGTAAAATTTCTAAGCTTTTGCCATTAAGAACAGTAGGTACTTGGTGAATTCGGTGAGGTTTTTTCCTTCTAGTAACGTTGATTACATTTGATTTGGAGGCGTTGAGCCAGCCAACTTAGCAGGGCAAGAAATGGCTGCGCCCCAAATTTCTTAATCACTCAAGGCATCGAAGGTCGGTAGTATTTATCAAAGTTGATTATTCCTCCAAGGCTAGCTATTTATCTCCGAAGCGACTACCTGAAATAGTTTTGACATAATATTTACTATAGAAAGTGGATTGGTAGTCGGTGCCTTCAGTCATCCAACGCGTTGCGCGGATTGCTTCGTTTTAGTTTAATTATGTTTCTTTTAGTACTGAGCGGTAAACGAACGGTTGTTTGCTCATTTGTATTAATTGCTTTTTACTTCTGCGGTGCTAGTTACTCCCTGATCAATAATGTGTGGGATTATTTCTGCGTCAGAGCCACCTTAATCCCACCTGTTTCTTCGGTTGACGTAAGATTCGAGACGCTGTGACGCAGGGATGTTGGGGTCGCTTGCCAAGTGGATTTGAGGACGGCCGATGACGCTTGTTTCTCTCTTGGGAAATCGGCTCGTCACTTGAGCGGTTGTTGGCGAGTTGTTAGTGACCTCCCGATTCAGGGAATCCCTCCACCCCGCCATCAGACCTTGATGGGATCTTATGAACACAATATGGGAAGGAAATCGAAAGCAATCTATAAACCGTACATCATCATCGAGTGGAGGTTTATTTGTAGGTTAATTGTTCAAAGAAAAAAACAATATTAGCGAACTAAAATAGCTATTACATTAGCCAGAAACATTACAAATAAAATCTTATGGGATTCTCTCGTTGGAAATTCGTTTTGAATCATTGTTATGTACTAATTGATGTACAGATACACTAATCTGATATATGAGTTTAGATAATGTACCAAAGGCTACGGCTGATAAACGAAGATGGCTGATTTAGTAGAACTGTTTCAGGAATAATAAAACTTTGGGCTGTAATTTGCAGCAATTTCACTTGAAGTAAAAGCCGTTAATTCATCTAATCAGTTGTCGTAAGTATAAATTCATTAATTTTAGGGTATTACTGGGGTGATATAACAGCAATGGCAAAGCTGCCTTACGATTCGCCATCTATTAAATCTTGAATCTTTCCGATTAAATATTAAACCATCTCTTCTTTCCAATGCACTCTCATGCTCTTGACTTTGATTAGCTTCTTTCATGTTCAATCTTTTCTCGCAAATAAGTTTAGTGTCGATAAATTTTCAAGGGAAGGATTCAAATGCCACTTAAAAGGAGCATTACTCATTACGTTATTGCCACCCTCCGGTTGAACTCTCGCCTGCTGAGGTTTTTCAATTATCATAAGTACTTTTCCTTGCCCGAGCCCTCAATTTGTGTGTAAGAGCTTCTGATTAATTTGTAAAATGTTCTCCGCTTTTCTTTGCTCTTGAAAATTGTGTTTGTTAGGAAGCAGCGGAATACGAAATTAAAGTTCGCCAACTTCTCAATTCATCTTCTTGGGCCTCTGAGGGACTGGGGTGAAGGGCAGGGCCCATAGCGACAAGTCGGACATCAATAAAGCGGCAGGGAACTGATGTAAAAATGTTTACTGGGGATTAGTGCAGTGGTAAAGTATTACTGAGATATCATCTAAATTACTATCACTGCTCTCCTGTTTTTGTTTTTTTCAATAAACTGTAACAGACTATGTTCTTCTACTATTCATTTATTTGTATAGGGTGATGTTCATGGCCAAAAAATCGAATGATAACAAGAGGTAGGAACAAACGGTTTCCATCCTTGCTGGATACAGACGTACTTAATGAAAGAACGTTGTAAGACTAGATGTAATGGCAAAACTACAATCACCATTTGCAAAAATCAAAGTCTCCCTTCACCATGTCAGCATCTGTAAGAAAACTTGAGCCGTATTTCTAAGAAGTGAAATCAGTTAGCTACTCTTAACAATTTGCGTTGATGGGATCTTGTGCACCTCGTAATTCGATCAGCGAAAAACAGCGGCCTAGCACAGAAGTCATCAACCTTTGACTGATAATTTAAAACTTCTTCAGGTGGATTATGTAGATTACGTGTTACAGAATCACACTCGATCCAATCACCATGTCTGTTTGCCGATAACTAAATATACATTGGTGACACACGGTTATGTCAATTTCTGATGTTTGATCATTACCGTCTTTTTGTTTGCTTTCCTCACAAACGGCAACAATTGCTGAACTAATTCGCATATTGTAGCATCCCACATGACGTCTCCTTCCGTTGTAATTGGCGTCGTAGCAAGTTGCATGCTTCCATAAATCCATCCCCACAAATTGTCCCCTAACAACTATAACTAGTATTATAGAGAAATCACAACAGTAATTTGCAGAATCCTGAGTGGGCAGATCGGTTGGGTCCTAAATTTTGCGTGGAACGTTCCTCTCTAGTTAAAACTCACAGAAGTTTGCACGTTTTCGTGACCCGTGTAAGTTAGTGTTACATATTTGAGTTTTCATTTCTTTACTTGTGTGCTGTTCAAATTGATAACAGAATCACCCAACATCTGATGTTTCAATAACTCTGGTGATGGACGGTCGGGGGGATTTCAAGCCTTGGGCACATCCGAAGTTACGTCAGTTCTCCTATCGCTTTTTCTACCCTTCTGCTCTCTCAGCCCGTGTTTCCTGAGCGATGTCTGAGATGCAAGTTTTCAATGGGACAGCTCCTTCTTGTGAAGTCCTCTCTTCTTCACTGCTGTTGTCATTTTCTCGGGCCGCGGTGAGCGAAAAAGGTTTTTCAGTTCATTTCCTCCCGAGTTTGTTAAAAGATGACGACGCATTTCTCAGTAGTGCTTCCTCGGTTCCTCGCCGTTTTTCGCAGTGTGGTCTTTTTTCCCAATGCTTCTCTCACAGTTTGTGTGGATAGTATATCAATCTTCAAGATTGATTCTATTGTCAACCTAGTAAATAGTAATTCGTAACGTTTCTGCGAGGTTTGATGTAAATATGTGATTTAGCAGTTTACTTATAAAAACCATGTGCTCACCCAACGAAAGGTTTGGTTCCTCGAACTGCTATTAGAGCGAATTTAAATCATCATCCTTGTACAGAGAAATCGGTATGCGATCTATGAAAGCGGTTCCTTCTAATTAAAATTTCCACTAAATTTATATCATTGTCGGAGTTGAATGAAAATATGCAGTTACATAAAATGAAAGCAAAGATGGTTATTTTGATGTTGGTGGTGGATTGCAAAAGGAGAATACATGATACGATACGTAAATCAAATGACTATACCAACATCTTTACTTCCAACTGAAGGCGCTGAATAACAGTTAACGAAACGTTGGAACTGAAGAAATTCATCATACATGATGTGTTTTACCAGAATATCCAAACGAGCCCCGTAATTTGTCACCCCGTAATTTGAGTCACTGGTTATAATTAAGCCGGAGAATATCATCGCCCTACCCATGATGGAGATAATGTTATTTATAATTAACCCTGATTAACCCAAATTAAAATGGATTTTGAGTTTAAACAATAAGTACCTACTCATCTCCATTTGAACCATAGGGGAGTTCTTTGGCAAGGAAATGTTCGATAAAATGGGGAAATACCAATTCAAGTGATTAGGTATCTTGAAAGTATAAGCAAAGTATACAGGTCCTGATTCCAGATTTTCAAACGATCCTAGAACATTGAATCAAATTATTTGTCAATTAAAAAAATTATGCTGCATACTCGGAGAATACTTTTGATTTCACACTACGTGTAATTTGAGAACCGTTTAGTGTTCTCATTCATTCTCCGAATTCCACCGATTCCTACAATCTAGCGCGTTCATATTTTGTTTCTTTGACTTTTGTTGATGTTTCGGAGTTTGGTCCTGTGGACCTATAAACCTCGGGAAGACCCGGGAATGGTATACGGTGAATGTAACACTGCATAGTGCATAACAGAATACGTGGTTTCAGTCCGACGGGTTGGATTGCAGGGAATGCCAGCGTCTATCATTACTCCGTGAGGTCCGATTCGTTGTGCTGTGTACCGTCTAAACCCACGTATCCTTGAAAATCGAGGAAGTTATGCGTGTGGCGAGGATTCACCGACGCCGGGCAGTTGTGCCTGGGAAGTCTAAATGATAAAGCAATCGTTGAAATTCTTTCATGGAAATTGTTCATTACAAAGCGTCCTCTACCTTAGGGGAGTTTGGATCAATCAGGTTGGAAGTTTATAAAACAATATCGAATTTAGTTGAAATGATTCGAATCGAATTGAGAAATTATCACCAGGTATCAATTTTCAATTGATTTGGTGGGAAAAATCTATTTTGGAGAAAAAGAGCTGTTTTTGAAAAATCGTTTTCGGCATAAAATTTGATCGAAAATCATTTATCAAACTGGATGTATTTGTAATATCGACAAGGGGTAAAATGTAAGGGTTGTGAAATATTGATAAAGTCAAAAACTTTCGCGTATGAATGGGTGATTTTTTCTACAGGTGTTGTTCACTGTTGTTTTGTATGAATTGGTTAGGACCTGTGAGTGAAAAAGGATTGTCGAACGGGTAGTTCCTAATCCGCTAGTCACTAAAACGATTTGGTTGATCATTTGATCTATCGATCTTTGATTTGTTGTTCTGGTCATTTAATTTATTTTCTTTCGGTAGGGGCTTGCGTCTGTTTAGTTGTATTTTTGGTAGGTACATAAAGGGTGTCCTGCGAGTTGTCCCCCCCCCCCCCCCTCCTAAAATCGTCCAAATGGGAGTAAACAAAAAAATGTTTAAAAAAAATCAAATATTATATTTGCGCACCCCGCGCAACTGCGCAACCATCCGCAAACCCCTCCAATTTTCTTATTTTAAACATCAACCCCAATTTTTTATTGCAGATTCGGATTCTACCGAAAATTCCATGAAAATATCATCCCTCAACCAATTTGTTGGTTCCCTCAACAGAAATAAACAAAGTTAGGTCATTATTCCGTAAAATGGAAAAATGGAAAGTCGAATCAAGAAACGGATAGCATCACGTGATTCAGCGTTAAAAAACATAAAAAATGTATAACAGTTAAGAATTCACCATCATCCACTAGGTATTTGACAGTTTTGGGGTTGCACAACTTTGCGTAGTTCTCGCTGAACCGGTTGTGCTCAATCAATGAAATTGGTTGAAGGATCAAATTTTCATGAAATTTTGGGTAGAATCTGAATCTGCAAAAAAATATGAAGATTCAAAACGAAATTTTCTTGTTTACTCCCATTTGGACGATTTTAGGAGGGAGGAGGGACAATAGGTATGTGGGACACCCTGTATAATACAAATGTTTTCTCTCTCTCTCTCTCTCTCTCTCTCTCTCTCTCTCTCTCTCTCTCTCTCTCTCTCTCTCTCTCTCTCTCTCTCTCTCTCTCTCTCTCATATACAGACAATAAATATTTGTGTGAATCGTTCTAATTCACCACGATGAATTAGTCAATTGATATCTATGCTCTTGATGTACGTGTTTTATTGGTAACTCTTAGTTTTTCTGTTGAATGATAATGAGTTCCGACCAAACTTGCTGAAGATCTTCCAGTTTTAATTTCAAATTCACGTTTGTTTATTACATTGTGGTAACGGCAGCGTAACCCCGCCTGCGTTCCAGTCCTCACTTTTATCGCCTCGTCCCGAGTCTTAAAATAAACTTTGGGAAACGAGAAAAAGAAGGGAGTGACGGGTGGGAGGACGTCAATGAAGAATGAAAGGCGGTGGTTGAGCGGAGGGGGCCTGTTCTGCTCTGTTGAAGGAATCCACCTGCGTTTGGTGTTCGCTGACGCACATGGTGTCCACATGACAAGCCCTCGTAACCTGTCTGCTGCAAAGGAGCTGTCGGCGTTGGAGATATTGTGATTTCATGTCGCGCCTCGTTACTGCGACCTCACCGAACAGTTGTGTTGGAATAAAAACGGATTAATATACAACGTTGTCTGTATTTCCCCGAAAATAATGAGTTACGCCATCATCAGTAACAAACATGAAGTAAAGGCACATCACAGAAAGTACATCTTAAATAGGCCCAGGTGATAGGAGATTGCATCCTATTGGCTCAGGGAAGTGATAGGGACGGGGAGGACTCTCAAGGCTTACAAATTGAAAGGGGCACAAACAGTAACATTATGGAAAGGGGGAGCCAAAGTTATTGCAAGAATGAACCCAATAATGGTGAAATATTTTGAGGAATAACCTCATTTAAACATTTTCCTGACCTATCACTCTTAAAATTTCGACATATCTCCCTTTGAGTAAAAGTGAAGGAATGCTTCGTATTGCCTGTTGGTCAGATCAAAAATAAAGCTATAATTAGACTCATTCAGATGACTTGTAAAGGCAGAATCACCCCTGAAATTCTTTTCATGTTCTTTCATTCGTTCCCCTAATTCCCTACCAGTTTGACCACAGTACTCAAGCCCTCAAGCCTGTGTTTTCTGTGATGTAGCTTCAGTTCACGTTTGTTACTGATGATGACCTAACCGTCGAAATCTATTCAACTGTGTAACTCATTATTTTCGAGGAAATATACACAACATTCTATCTCACTCCGTTTTTATTGAAATGGGTTTCCACAACTTCGTCGAGAGTGACCCAGTCCGTAGTTGTGTTGGATTCAAAATGGAATAAACCAACCCTTTTGTATTTAAGTATTTTTGTCACTATGGTTTCATTTGACCGGCTATTTCATCAAGATTTGGAGACAGCAATCCAGTTCCAAGTGTGCATATATTTGCTGAGTAAGTTTCTGGTGGTGGAAGATTCCTCTCAGTAACCGTGGAAGATGGCATTCTTATCCATGAATGTTCTTCAAAAGGACATGACAAACGAATTCCAATGATGATTTATTCCTTCTGTAGCATCAATATAATAAGAACGTACAGCATTATGTATAATAAATTAAGGATCTCGGACACAATCGGATACTGACTGAACATTACTACATAGGATAAGAAAGTGATTTATAGGTTTACTGATGTCATTTCCTGATCATCTGATGTCACAACAGGTTGTATAGTATTGCCGAGTCTTTAGAATGTAGCAATCGTATAGAGAATCTTTAAATTATGGAAATTATTGCACAAACCTTAATCTCGAGGGGAAGGGAAGTTAGAGGGTTGCGGGGTCGTATTAAAATTATCGTTTATTCTGTAATGAATCTTTCCTGTCTAAGAAAGGAAAACTATAATTTTACAAGGTACGTTGAATCAACTAAACTCAAATCAGGTACCTATAAACCTATCACCTACCTATAAATATGTGTACTGTGAGTAAGGACATTCGAAATTATAATTTAGTCACTAAGATATTTAGATTCCCAATGCCACAAGAACAAATTGAAAAGGGAAGGGACAGAAACGAATTGTGTAGCGGTCAAGTTTGGATTTTACAGTGATAGTTTAATGGTTCAGTTATTATTAAAAGAATGGTTTATTGGCTCTTCCCCCATAACATATTATGCTACGAACAAGATCTCGGTTAATACCTTGGCTCACTCATGAACATGATTGGTCTGTTGGCGAGGGGGTTCTTGCTGGCTTAATTGGAGCAGTGATTGCGAATTTGTACCACACACTAGGGTTCACAATCAATTAACAGTACAAACATTGCAAAGTACGTAGAACTTGATTTCTCGCTTTCTGAATGTCTCAAAACCTCTTTATTCTGGATCATTTCTTCCAGCTTTTCCTCTCGGATTTCTTATAAGTCTGTATTTCCTCGGAAAAGGGAAAGAAAAACTTTGTTTCAAGAGTAATGAAATAGGAAGTAGGAACTTACACGGGGTCGGGAAGAAAATGTAAGTCGGAGGCAGAAGTTTGTTCATCGGTTCATCTGCCATCGGATGGCGGAAGGGGTTGAAGTAATGAACCCCTTACGCGAGTCCCAACTGCCATTTCAAGTCCTTGCAAAACCCGTCCTTTCCATCCCTTTTACCATTTTACTCTCAAGTCCCCTAGAATGTTCTTGGTTCAGCGCTTTCCCTCATGATCCTTTGCCAAATTCGTCAACTTCTTCTGTAAAATTATCCCTGCACGGTGCAGCATCACTTTGATGTTATACCAATTCCAACAAAAAAAGAAGCCCTTAAAAAACCGTAGATCTATCAGTAGTCACTCACTATTGTTTTATCGCGGATCAGTCATAAGTATATGCTTCTATCTCGTCCCCTTCACATAAACCTATGTAAAGAATGTCAACAGGCTATCTATGGTTGATTCAACTTACTACTTTTTTTTTCTGAAGTTGAGGCTACATTTTTTTCCTTTTTTAGGGACAAGGGCCGTCCTTTGGAATAACAGCAAACAACAGTGCCGTTTCCTTGCCTCCTTTCTGGGTTACTTTGTTTATCTTGAGCGAAGAAACGTCGGACTTATTGTATTGGATTACCGATGCTGTGGGGTCGAGAGCAGAGGGGCGTCGGTTTTTTTCCTTCTCCCGCATTTTGTTTGCATAGACGTCGTTATTCCACACTAGCCAAACGTTTCTCGTGAATGGAAACATCGTACTCGTTTTGATGTTTCAATCTCGCCCTGTGTTCTCTCGTTTTCCTCTTGTGTGTTCTTTCGTAGTTGCCTCCTTCGTTCCGTATACTTTTTCCTATTTATCCCCTAGTGCTACAGTTAACAGCCTAGATTGATATGATGAAAGCCTTCCCTATTATCATTAATCTAATTGGCTATAAATTTTCTCTTCCTTTGTTCATCTTTCTCATTTCAGAGTTTGCCTTGTTCTGATATGGGGTCAGTGAGCTCAGTGAGGTTGAGATAATGTAAATATAAATTCTTTCACTTTTGCTTTATCATTAGTATTTTATTTCTCTCTTAATAAGACTCTTGTGGTGGAGGATTTTGATTCTCTCCTAATGAAAATCTTAGCACGTACATTTCTGTTGTTCAAATGATGATGTAATCCCAGCAATTAACCCCGAGCATTTCGACAAAATTTGTCACCTCTAGGATAACCAGTGTGAAATAGATGAAGAAAGGATTTTTGAACATAGTGGAATTGATATGTCAAAATATCTAATCCGTCACCCGAGTTTTGAATTTCTTTTTATATAATATACAGGTATTTAGCTCTATAGATCATTTTATAACTATAAAATAATCACCATGATACAATATCCAACTGACACAGATAGGTATCATTCCACTCAACAAGCAATGCCATAATGCGGATTTTCGAAGCCTTCCGACGATTCCCCTTGATGTAGGTTATTATATTCTACCTGTCCATGAGCAGCCCAGTTCCAAATTTCAGAATAATCAGAGCTCGTTCATCTGGTCAGCTTGGTTACGAATTAACACACTTGGTTTGTTATGAGGATTTTTCTCCCAGGGGAACACATATATCATTCTGGATGCACCTTAGAACTTGCATTCAGGGCCGTTTGACTTTTCCCTCTATTAAGTGTCAGCAAATGGGGCTTGGTTTGCTTGATCCAGGTAGATTTGCTTCTCTCATTTCGTCTTTCATACTATACCAGTCATAGTTTGCAAGCAGAGCTAGGTTCATCCGTACCCATCGTGGAATAAGACAGCTCTTATCCGTGATTCGTGTGGAAAGTGGAATTACATTTTTTCAATATTTGGAGAGTTCGTTCTTAAGGAGCGAGGACAATTCACAGGCATTGTATGTGTGGACTCTGGGTGCTTTATCCTCCACATCAAATGACGCGATTGCTCCGATTTTATTATTGCGGATTCCATGCTCTTACATTTCTGCACGCCCTGAAATTGAAAGAAGTAGGTTATTGTTTGGATAAATACGCCTAACCTCAATATGATATATGTGGTATGCGGGAATGGAAATTGAAGCTAGTCCCCTTCAGAGGACCACATTAGCACAGTTTTCAGAGGACCATATTAGCACAATTTCAATTTCTTGCGCTATGGTATGATATTGAGATGATTTCGTCAACCTAGATCGTGTAGTTACTACTCACATAAAATTCACGTTTGTTCATGCTCTAACATTGATTTTTGGACGGTGATATTCTTAATATGACATCAATATTGGATTTAATCAAAATCGGTGAAAACGATAGCTTTGGGCTTGTTAGAAAGATACTTACAAGGATTTTTGAGCGAGATCGGACCGCTAGAACACCAAAAAAATGATACTCGGGTTTTACACATGCATTTCCTAAACGATTATTAAATTTATCTAATAAAATTCATACAGTCTACGCACAGAAAACTGTAGGAATTTATTGGGATTTACACCATCTAGGACAGTGGTTCCCAAGGGGCGATCGCCCCCAAGTGGGCGATTGGGTTATCAGGGGGGCGATAAATAAGTTGGGGGCGATTGGGGGGGGCATGAGTATTCAAAGGGTGGAAAATGAAAATATTACTGTACAGTTGAAGTTGCCGGGCAGCCATTGAAAAGGCAAAATAACACAAAGTTTTCGAACTTTCATTTTTTTTTTCACCTTTTAACTGTGAATTTTCTCAATTTGTCTTCTTTGTTCTTAAAAAAAATCTATAAAAAATGTAAACATTTTAATTTTTTATTTTCTATTTTATTTAGGAGTGACCGGATAACACTGCTTTGGTTGTGTTTATATACAGTAATAAAATTGTTTAAAATAATAAAATTGCTTTATTATTACATTTCACTTCAAATTAGAATTAGGCATACAAAGAACAATTAAAGGGGGGAGGGGAGGGGGATAGGTGTTAGACAACCTCCAGAAAGAGGCGACGGGCCACAAAAGGTTGGGAACCACTGATCTAGGGGGTAATTCTCAAATTCCATGTATATATCATTAAAGTCGGACTAAAACTTTGTAATGTTTGTACAAAGTGTCGAGGATTTGACATAGACGGACAGAGAGATAGATAAGGTACCGAAACTGGTCACCAAACTCTGACACTCAAGAGCAAGTTGAAATTTTGATTTAGGAAGACAGTCATTTCTTCATGCACTAACACAAAGTTCGTATAATTACCTATGTTCTCTTGGCTCGCATGGCCGTCCTCATTTTTTCATAAGGAGAAAAGAACAAAACAGAAAAAAAAAAGGTTGAGGGAAAAGAATCCGTCGGTTTGTATAGTAGGAAGATAAGCCCGGGTTGAGGAAAGGCGGACGGGAAGGAGGTTGGCCTCAGAATAGCAATGTTGTCTGGCTACTCGCGTTAACATGCGAGATCTCAATTGCTTCCTTTTCACTGGAGTCCATCCTCGTTCCACATTCAGTCAAGAGTGGAGCACTCACGAGCACAAATACGACTTCCAGCCTTTTCACTGTTGAGTAACATCGATAAAGTTTTCAGAAAATTGTAAGCACGTTGCAAAGTAGGTAGGTATTCTGTATTCTATATTGTCATTACTTGTTTCAACATTGCCGCAGCAATGAACTATTTGTATTGCTCCGAAATGTTTATTATGCTAGAAGATAATTCTCGCTCGCAATGCTGGTACTCGTTATTTAAATTATTACTCTCTTGGTTGCGAGACGTGGAAAGGGATGTATATATTTCATGTTCATTCTTAATTCATCCATGAAGCCATACCCGACCTGGCGATTTGTTTTCGCATTACCAAAAAACGACCATTTCAAAATGAATAATGAACCGATAGGTGAAATTTTGATTGAACCTGGTAGCTCGTTGGACAGTTTCAACAAAACAATTGAACCGAATGGTCCCAAACTGCTGAAGTTCAACTTACTGCTTCGTTTGAGAGTTGATTTTCCAATCGCAGTCGTGTTTGCGATCTTTTATTATTTCAACGCTTAGCTAAGTTGGACCGGAAAGTTATGAACTGTTGCCTGTACTATCGAGACCGCACAACTTTCTGCCTGAAGATCATGTTCCACGTTATGCGAATCCTCTGTTGGCTGGGCTAAAGAAAAAGCTGACAGATTTCAATGTCAACGGAAAAGTGAAGAGGAGGGGGAAAGGGGTGGGGGGTTCAAATTTAGAGTTATATTGATCGTGGCTATTGAATGAGGAAGCTTCCAGTGATTTTGTGTTTGTTGGTTTTGTGTGTCCATCGCAACTCAAATACATAAATACAGGGTGTTTCATTTCGTGACGGTCACAGGCCAGGAGAAGATTGTACGGAAAATTTCTGATCGAAAATGCCTCTTAGCAATTTTTTTTACACCCTTGAAATGCGTTTTTTTTCAATTTCAAGATTTTTCTCGTTTTTTTTTTTACCTTACCGCATTAAAACGGCCATATCTCCCACATTTTGCGTGCGATTTCAAATCTGAACCCACTATTGGAAAGAGCGTTAAATTTCCTGTCGCCCTTATGGGAAACCAACTTATTTGAGCAAGCGAAACGGGTGAAAAAATCAGCTTGAAAAAAAGTTCACGTTGTCAAATCGTGTAGGTTTTTTGGAACAGCCCGGCGGACTCTGACTCCTTTGTGTACAAATCTGCGTCGCTCATTGATAGAAGGGGGTCATAAATTGAATGGTGGGCATTTTGAACAGTATCTACAGTAAAAATGTACAATTTATTACAATGCTTCATTAATGATTTAATACTTTTTACCAGGCGAATCAACGCATGATGAAAAACCGGAGTATCCAGTAAAAAACCACGTTTTTCTTACTTGAAAAGCAATGTTCTCCCAGAAAACTACACGGAATTTCAAATCTGGTTATATCCCTGGAAAGCCTAGATTTTGGCGCATCTTATAGCACTACAGGCTAAAATTCACATGCCTTATTACAGGGACTCATTAGCGTTTGAAGAAAGTCGAGATCTCCACGATTTGAAATCGCACGCAAAATGTGGGAGATATGGCCGTTTTAATGCGGTAAGATCGAAAAAACGATAAAAACCCCAAAATTGAAAAAAACCGCATTTCCAAGGGTGTAAAAAAAAATTCGAATTCATCGCTATGTGTCTCGTTCAATAGTTGAATCATCCTAGTAGTCCTTTAATTTAGGATTCACCTTGATGGAGTTGGTACCCAAGTAACGAGAGTCACATTAATTGTAATATCTGCCTCATATTAAATTCGTACTGAGTGGGCTTAATACTGTTAACCACTAGCCCTTGTAGTGAAAAGAATGTTTAAATGTTTAAGTTTTGAGAATGTTGTAAAATAGTGAGGTTGAAATTGGAAGTCGTAGTAAATTGTTGTCGCCGTCCTACCATCTTTATTTTCTGAACGCTGTCAAGGCTGCCGTTCTCGGATAAACTGTCGGAAGACGGGATAACAGATTAGCCTTATTGAAAAGTGCAACAACCAGAATTAAAGTATCTAGTAACTGAAACGTGATATCAGAAACAAAGAACGAATAGTGTTAATTCAGTTGTACGGAATCAAGAGTTATACCGGCTAGTGCCTCAATGGGGCAACTGGCGCCGTGGCTTAGTTGGTTAAAGCGCCTGTCTAGTAAACAGGAGATCCCGAGTTCGAATCTCGGCGGTGCCTCTTTTTTTTTTTTTCGTTGCTCCCACCTAATCTGCATTATACACATATGCCTCACAACTCATTATATTTGGTATTTTTCATTTCATTCGTTTCGTAATTAGAAGGTAATAATGCTCATTGTTAGGTAATTTATTGCTTCGACACATATTTTAAAAATTAGTTGTTAAAATTTATTCGTAGGTAATTGATTGTTTCGTCAACATATACCCCATATCAAACAGTCATCAGAACTTGGAATAATTGCAATTAGGAGTTGAGGCTTTTAAATTAATATATACACACATTAAATATGATAATCATTATAAATTTTTGGTTACGAGTAGGTATCCTTCATGTTTCCTTCGATTTTCGGAGATGAAACGGTGTTTTTTCAAGTATACAAGAGCTGAGAATGTGCCATCTATACGTCAATCACCCTCTTATGTTTTGTCATGTGTTCTAAGCAAACATTAGGTGCACATAGATGGTGGCATTATTATTCTCTTAATAAATATCTGTTATGGTACCGGTTGGTTTCTGTGCGTCCGCCTATTAGTGTCTGCAAATCGTATAATAAGTTACAGATTTCGAATGAAAATGCGACTGTAAGTTGGTTCGCTCTTTGTTAATCGTTCACTTACTTCACTCACGTGAACGTGTATATACCTAAACGTATACAGGAAGAACGTAACCAAGTTGCCTGATTTCTCTCAATTTGATACCTAGGGCAGTATGTAAAATACAATTTAATCACGGTCGCATCATTAGTCACTGCTG
This sequence comes from Creontiades dilutus, assembly GCA_031894815.1. Lineage (NCBI taxonomy): Eukaryota > Metazoa > Arthropoda > Insecta > Hemiptera > Miridae > Creontiades > Creontiades dilutus. Next base: position 1,254,436 of record JAVIWC010000437.1, on the reverse strand, counting down.
CGCATGTGCGAACTTTATATACCGTATAACTCCTACTGTTTAAGGGATTGTTCCAAGATTTAGGATGTAGATGGGTCCTAAAGAACTAAATCGTTTCTGACCCTGCACAAATGTCACACCTTTCTAACTTGATTTTCTTTATTCAAAATTCACCGTTTTTACGATTCTCTCGTCCATAGGAAAGCGCTGTGGAATTTCGTAAGATTCAACACGTTTCAATGATCCATACATCCATGTTACGAATACGAAGAAGCTATTTGCTCCAACCGTTGATTTTAGTTTCGTTATCTGCTAAGATTTAATTTGGTTCGTCCTGTAGGTTTGGTTTGTATAAGTATTACAAAATTTTACTTCTCACTTCATTTTATATCTAAATTGCTCTATTTGAAGTTTGAAAGAAATTACCTTCTATTGGTATTTAGTTAATGCATTATAGGGAACGGGATTCCTTAAGTCCGGTTTCTATAAGATCACAGTTGCACACGATCCGTTTATCAATCGTTAGTAAAAAAAGAAGGAATTGCCCCCTCTATTTACCTCCTTTCATAATGAAATTCGAAACTGAAATGGGTTAGTAACTAAACCAAGTTATTAATTGAACGAAGAATGAATTACGCAAGTAGGCTATAGTACAGTGAAAATATAAAAATTCATCACTATTACCCAATTCCGTATTTAAATTTCAAAGTTCTGAAATATGATTCAAAGCTAGACCAAAATTCTTAATCGAAACAAAAAGGGAACAAAACATCCGTATTATACGGTGTGTTAGCAACACAGAAGTAGAATAAACCCTTTTTTCTGTGGATAGCAACGGATTGTGAAAGTGTGTGGATTGAATTTAATATTTCTGACGTTCGTTGCTCATCCAGACTAAATCTGTGATCGAAAAAAAAAAAATTAATTAATTGAAGAAAAAAATAAATAAAATAGGATAAAAATACTGAAGATATAGCGATCTATCACTTGTTACTCCCGATATTCCCAATGAAAATTGAAGGTTCCGAAATATTTTTATATCTTAAATCAAAATCTTCATTAAACTAAAAACGAAAAAAAAAAAAAAAAAAAAAAATGTCATGAATCTGTCGACAATTATCGCTTGAGCAGCGATTGAAAAGAAGAAATCCCCTCCTATTGGCAAAAGAGAAATTTACGAGGTTTTTTGTTGCATAATTCTAGACTGAAATGGGGATGGAGCAAATAAGAATCACGTAAATCGGTTGAGAGGTTGAATTTTAATAACGTCGACAACATTTGTCGAACGAAAATGCGTTTTTCCGGCTTTACTTCCTCCAAATTTTCTCTTCCGTTGTGCTATTCGGAATTCTTTAGGTTTTTTTGCACAACTACAGTAAACATCAAGAGGATCGAGCAGAAAAATAAACACAAAAATCGGTTTATAACTGAAGCCTGCGCAAAATTTTTCGATTCACACACACTTAACCTACCGTTTTTTCACGGATTCGGTCTGAGAATGGTCTAAAACGGAGGGGTTTTCAGTTATTATTTTCTTTCTTGTGTTACGGTTACCTAACATCCCATGGATCAATTCTAATAGGCGTCCATCTATTGCCGTTGCCTTGCTTCAGAGGGACGTCCTAAACACGAATTCGTTTGCCGGATTATATGGGATTAGATGGTCTTCAACGCCTGTTCAGCAGGTTCCCCGTCATTCTGGCAGAAGTTGAGCTTTGATGGACGAGCAAAGATCCCTAAATAAAAACTTTGCAAATGATGATTGATGTTGATGTTCCGAGACAGACGTCTACATTTCATGACGTGAAAGAGTAAAGAAAAACTAAAATAAATGAATAAACGGAGGGGAAGTGAGGGAGAAGAACATAGAAGAAATCCGTGTTTCTTTTAGAGACGGATGGCACATGATGAAGAATGGTAAAAGGAGGATGGGGGGTAGTCTAGTATATAGAATCAAAGAAGAAGATATCCCCCGGTGAGGTGATGGAGACAAATGCAGATGTGTCTCTGGAGTGGTTTGGCGAGAAAGGGTCTGGCACTGAGAGGGTTCACTTCTCCTCGTATAAGGCAATTGATAAGCCAACGTCTCCTGACTCTTCCAGTCTACTTTTACCTCTTCCCATTTTCCCTACTGTTTCAATACTATTTCACCCTCCCCCTACACGGATACAGGATGCGCCGAGGGGCGGGATACTCATGTTCATTGCACTTTCTCGGCCTCTTCGAACGATGTAGGTGGCATTCGAGATGTTCCAACTTGCTCTTACCCATTCACATACATATCTTCCTTCCTTTACTTTCTGCTCCCCCAATCTCTTCACTCTCCCAGCTGTCACAGTTTTTTTCCCCTTTTCAGCCCAGGACCGCCCGAGCTATTTATGGAGGCCTTCAACGTGCATCACTTCCATTTTGCCGGCATTCATGATTACAAACATCCACTTTTATGTTAGATACCTCTATTGTTACACAATTTATGCGTTTGCAAGTGTGCACTAAGTCACTCGTTGATTCTGCAACTTAATCTATGCAGTGAAAGTTGATTCCACACTAGTCAACCAGATTTTATGATTAGGTGTGAGATATCAGTTGAAAAAATTACTAACCCCCATCCCATTGTTTAATTTTGGTTTATTATTCAATAATAAACCATTGTAATCAGATTTACGTGCTCTATGCACATCTCCTGAAATTCATTAATCGCTCTATCACCTGTGAAACACGCACAATCCAAAGCTTAGTAGAAATTCATATCATGAACGCAACCCAATATAATAATAAGCCCCAGTGAAAGAATTTGCAGGGTTTTTTATTTTTTATTTTTTTATTTTATTTTTTAATGGTTATCAGAATGTACCCGTGTATCGCCTACAAACCCTTTTACGAGTTCACTCCAGTATCCACATTATTACATCACTACATCACTACGTCGCTGGGTTAGTGATATCAACACAAAAACAATAATAAACCAAAATAACGCGAATGTTGGCACCATCAATCGGGCCATAGATCGAGAATGGTTTGACCTACGGACCTGGGGAATGGCTCATTCGATTACTCGTGGAGTGTTCTTCAAAAAGAGTACAGATTTAGGCCGCCTTGACTTTTTTTGAGGTTTTTAGGGATTTTACAAAACTTAGACAACCCTTAAAGGGCACTTTAAATCAAGTGAGAGAGCTGGCTCAAGAATTGAGTCAAATTTTCAAAAAGTTCAGCTTTTTGCTTCAGCCGTTTGGGAAAAATCGAGCGTACGGCGGACGGACGGAAAAATTTTTTATTGCAGATTCGGATTCTACACCCTTTGAAACGTAAACCATGAAATTTTCAGGGGGGTTAGAATTTTTTTTCAAGAGCGATTACAATGGTTTATTATTGAATAATAAACCTAAAGGAGGTACGTGCTTGCATTGAGTTATTGAGTTGTTTATTGGTTGGAGTGTCTAACTGTATCATATACAACCCCGTATTACTTGAATTGTTTATATCGTCGCGGATCATCATTATCTTCCACCCTCATACTACCATGTAGGGGAGTTATTTTTATTGATTTCAACGGCAAACCCTTCATTTCGTGAGAAGCCGGTTTTCCTTCAACTTTGATCAATACGAGTTGGAGTCCCAAAATGATTGAGAGCTTTTGAATAATTCATTCCGTTCCTCCTCTAAACACACGCTTTTAGGACTGATGTCCTTCTCTCGCTCAGAACTCGACTCATTTCAGTCATTCCGTCCGGTATAATGCACCTATCTAACCAAACTTTACTCGACGAGGATAGTCATCGTGATTCTCTGAGATGCGATTTCTGGGCAACATTATACATTTGCTATCAACCAAATGACACCTACTTCTTGGGTAATAAGCGAACCTACAGGCAGTGCGGGGGCTGCAGGGGCTTTTTACCAACGCTGAAAGCTAAGATTTTTACTAGATACATTATTTACCTCCATTAGGCAGGGGTGCCCACAGGAGAGGGTCATGTCGCAGACTGCGTCATTGAAATTCTTGGGGGGGGGGGTTTCCAAAAAAAATTTTAGGGGGGTTACAGTTGATTGAAACAGTGTTTAACGTGACGACATTCAAAAATATATAAATACATCATTAAACCGTAAATAAAATGAACCAAGTAATTCATTTAAATCTTTTTTGTTTTCGACATTTTATGTCTTTACTTTGCTACATAAACTCGAAAATGTAATGCGGACAACTTCACGAAAAAACGCTGCAAATTCTTTCACTGGGGTTTATTATTCGGTTGGCTTGCGTTCATGATTTGAATTTCTACTAAGCTTTGGAGTCTGGGTGTTTCACAGGTGATAGAGCGATTATTGAATTTCAGGAGGGACACGAATATGATCAACTGATCGATCCAAATAGGTGTTCTGGTTGAGAACAGATTTACGTTTAAATATCTTATTCTTAAATGAAACATCGTCTTCATCCTCTTCAGAGTCAATACCTGTTCCTCGTCTGAATTTTTTTAACTGCCGACATCGTCCTGCACTAGCTCTAATAACACTCGATGGATGTCTTAGGGGTTAGATAAACAGGTTTTGACGCCATACTAACCACAAAACGAGAACCTCGACTCTGACTACAGACAAAGCACTAAAGATCACAAGCTAACAAGGGACCGAAGAGCCTCTTATATACGCACCGTTCGATTTGTGGATGGGAACTGAATTATCTGACAGTAACATCGTGAAGGAGAGGTGTATTTAAGGGGGGGAACTCTGAATCGCACAAAAGTGGAATGCGAAGGGTTGATCACAATTTTCAGTAGAAATACACTCTACTACTACGTTTTAGTGTAGATCACATTTTCTGCATTTTAGTTGTATCAATATAACTAACTGAATATCAAAATTGTAAATACACCTTCAAAGTGCGCCACGAAACACTCACACCCCTCATAAAATCGCAACTTGTGGATTGACAAAAATGTTTTTTGGTCGCATTCTCCAGCAATTCACACCAACTTTTTAAAATTTGATTAATTGCACCAAGTTATAAACTTATAAGCAACATTATTCTAATATATAGTTGGCGTACATTAAGAAATCTAAGATACATCACTTAGTCCTTATTGTCCTGATATTTGCACTCTATGATGCTCACACTAAGTGAATCAAATCGTGTGGCTTGGTTCTCTTCAGTCTTTTAAGCAGATCCTCTGTGTTGAGGAGCTTGTTTCCAAAAGGTAATGATGACCATTGCAAAATCGATTTATTGTCTTCCCGGGGGTTTCGGGACCGAGCTCTTCATAAAAATGCAATCAAATTGGAGCTAAAGGTCCTATATCCCCTTGAAAAACAAGGTTGAAAATTCAGTTTTATTTCATAAAGTACAACAACCATTGAATAGTAACACACTGGCTACAATATTTTGAGCATAAAGTAATACACCCATCACTTTGTAGGATTTCTCGACTTCCAACCCATTTTTCCAAGTTTTTTTCAATGATTTAAATCGTATTTTTTTAGTTTGTCCATATGAATTTTAATAGAATGAATGTTGACAACCCTGGTGAAACCTCCGAGGTGGTTTCCTTAACATTTTCATTATAAAAAACTGCCAGGCACTGCTTCGATGAATTACTATCAGAAATAGAGGGCATGATCGTAACCACGCTCTGCTACCATGTGAGGTGAATTGGTTTTGTTGCCCCTTCCATTGAGCTGAATGCGGTAATGCCCGCCATGCTCAGAGGATGACCCGGACGCTTAAAAGCGTCCGATTCATCTCCCAAGGCGACGGATTCAAGAATCGGGAAGGGTCAACTAACCATATCCGTCACAATTGAAACAAAAACTGCTTTTCTCCAAAAAGTACCTTATCCAAAATCTTGAAATTTGAAAGCTCCGTCAAATTAATTGACCTCTCGAAATAACATGCTTCTTTTTGCGAAATTTTAAATATCAATAATTAATTCTACAATTATTGTAGAATACATTTAATAAAAGCTTTTTGACATGGGGCAAGTTTTCTGCTCGTAATGGTTTTCCGTGGATTTCTCTCTTATGATCAAAACGGATGTAGTATCTTTTGGAAACAAGCTCCTCAATTAAGGGGCTTGGTTTCATTTATAAATTATTTCTGCTAAATCATTGATTCCTGTAGACGTTAGCGTGTAATGAAAAGAACGGTAATCACGTTTTGGTTTTTCAAATGAGGATATATTTGGCGTGGGCGTGTAGTTCGGTTAATTTTAATTAAGTGTTTCTACAATTCAGAGATTACATGTGAGGAAAAGGTGAGCCTCGCCTGTTCTAGAGATTCAATAGTTGAACTGAAAAACGTATATCTTCCACTACTTGGACTTTTTGTGTTGGAATAGTTCTCACTCTAGTCTGTGCCTTGGAATAAACTGAAGGTTTTTTTATCACCTGTTTTCATTTGGTTCCCTGAGAGCTCGGTTGTTCGTCTGACAAGCTTATTAAATAGCTGAGATGTAGTGATACAAGGGAGATGCCAGCGAAGCTGGAACTGCTTCGACTCGTCTCTTGGGTTGTTCTATTTCGGTAAATCAAAGCCCTTAGAAGCTCGAATCATGTATCACATGTCGAGAAACATGATTGGAACACATCTGTCGCAAGGTCTATTATGAGCTCCGGACATGGTGGTTGTATTTATGGAAAATGTTCAGTCACTATCCTCAATCAGTTACGTCTCATTGAGGAACTTCTTCTTGATAAATCTGATATAACATTGAGTGAATTGAGATGAAGAAGATTGCCGATTGCCTAAACACATACGTTATTCCCAATTTGAGCCTTTTTAAGGAACCAAGAAAAACAAAATTGTTTTCAAATTCACATCAAAATGTGCAGTTTATTTCTCAAATAGCGTATGTATCTCATACATTCAATAACAAATTTAGGTATCCGCAGAGGCTCAGAAATAATGCATCGACCGGATCTTTACTGAACCTGAATATGGGAAAGTTTTTGAAAAGCTACAATCTAGATCTTAAGCTCAACAACTGGCATAGGTATCGATAGCTTATTGGTGTAGTTCTGCCTGGCCTGTCATACCGGTGTTCGATTATCCATAGGTCCAAGAAAACTTTTTTACTTCATCAGGAAATTGATTGACTAATTTATTTAATCTATAGATTTTATTCCATTTTTAGACTTATTTTAGACTTATTTCATTTTGTGAGTGCCTGCTCACTTGTAGTTAGGTATATTTAAAAAGTGCAGACATAGGTACTTCGTTTAATAAGTAAAGGGACCTCCGTTTAAAGATGATTTGAATAGGAGGGTTATCTAAAACCATAATAATGAACCTTTTTTCAACATTTATTTATAGACTGCGTATCACGTAATACATACACGAATACATTAAATTATTGTATTAAATAAATGTATCCCTAATCAAATGGTCAGAAAATAGACATGTTCAAACAAATAGATCCCTACATAAAATACACGTAGCAGAATCCCCTGAATGCGACCACTGCAACGAGGTAGAAGATAACATCGAACACACGATTGTAGAATGCCCATTTAATACGTGAATACAGTGAAATCTTTGGAGAAAGAGGACTGAGACAAATACTGAAGAAAGGGAAAACGGAGAATTTAAACTCATATTAAAATTGATGAAAGGAGAGGGGATTCATCTATAGAGCTTATGTTAATCCAAAGCAAGAGATTTACTTTATAGCTTTTTTTCATAATAAACCTTTTGTAATAATTATCGATATTTACAATTTTTGAAGAATGTGTAAAAACGAAAACACTCAGGTTTTGATGATTTTAGAGAACAGTCAAATACCCCATGTCCGATTTCCCGGTAGTTGTTGGCTCCTCTTGGTATTTGGGATCCCTTCATCAAGGGAAGATAGGTAGGTAGGTACCCGTTTAATACCCACGTCGAGAGCAGCGGTCGTTCTGGTAAAATGAGGAAAGGGGAGAACCGGGGGTGCCCGGCCGAAGGTCCCGCTCACTGAGTCGGCGGGGGCCTGATTAGGGCAGTTGCTTCTCTATTTGACGCTGATCAAAGAGCGGCCCTGATTAGAGACAAACCGAAGGGACAGGTCGGGACCACTTTGTTCAAAGCTAGTCTAACAGAAGGTGACAAATAGAATTGGGATGAATCAACCGCAGTCACCAATTCCCCCGTCGCGCAGGATATTGGGATCAAACATGGTTGGCGTAACGAGAGGAAATGATTGTTATTTTCGGGAATTGATTGAGATCAGCTCCAAGAGGACTCCATGAAATGCAAAATATCTATCGAGGTATCAGTTGCCTTTGAGCAATTACAAATCAGTGGCCTTGCTAATGATGAAGATATTTTCTAATCAACTTCAACATTTTGCGTCCGAATCTACGAAGCAGCGAAAGCCTTGTGTTCACTCTCGGGAGCCAAACATTTTTCGTAGTCCCAATTTAACATTTTTACTCGCATTTTGGGTTTCATAGCCTACTGAACAAATTTGGTTCCGTGTCTGTCGGTCTGTCTGTCCGCATTTCCTTGTTACAGCCGTAACTTCCACAATTTTGAATGAGTTTGTCTCATATTTTGAGGGACTATGCGGATAAGGCCTCTTGAGGTCCCATAATAATTTCATCTCAATATAATCAGCGGTACGCTCTTCGCATGCGCTAACCTGAAATTCTTGAAAGAGGAATAACTTTCACAATTTTGATTCAATTTAGCTCATATGATAAAGGATTATACGCTCAACGCCCCTCAAGGTCTGGTATGCATTTCATTATCGAATTAGCGGTACGCTGTCTGTCAGTTATTGTGTCTTTATTCATTTATTAGGAAAACGTTCAATTTTAAATCGTCTACTCCGCCTCGTAACAGGAGCAGAATGGTACGTCAGAAACACTAAGGTCCTTCAAGACCTCGACATCCCTATGGTTGCAACGCTGATCAAAGAAAGATGTGGAAAAATACACAACAGCATGCTGGATCACATCAACCCACTAAAAGGAGCTACCCCAGCCATCCTGGCCCTACATCCGACTATCAACCGCCGATTGAAAAGAGAGTTACCACAAGACAATCTATTATAAAGTGTAATATATTAAATTAAGATCAACTAGCATTAGGATTAAATTATTTAACGTTTGAATGAAACGTTACCTGGTTAAGGGCAGTCACTGGGTTGTACCTTTACACATGTGAATTGGAGGAATTTTTATTCTACTTTATATGAAAACCAGCACAACTGAATTTTTTTTAACAATAATAAACTTTAAAAAAGTACACTACTAAGGAATCGGCTCAGCAGCTTCCTCGTCACAATCAATGTGACACCGCTATATAATATAAAATAAGGAAATCTTAAGTACATTGCGTCTGAAATACAAGTTGCTTTTGCGGTTACTCGTCAGAATCACCCAGCAAAAACGAGAATCAATTAATTCCACGGAAGCGCAATCAATCGTTAATGAACACAAACAACAGCCGTCTCTCGGCTCTTCGATTATGTTGACTTTGGCCGGACTGCTTGGAAATGCCGTGAAGGCTGTTCACAAACGAACTGGTTCATGTATCCAACAAAAAACTCAAATCGTCACTTGAAAGGCCTGGCGTTGTCACCATTCGATTCAGCGAGAATTGTTACGTATATCCTGCCTCCAACCTTTTTTCGTCGAGACTTTTGAAAAAATCTCAATTTTGACAGATAACACACGTTTTTTTGCAGTTAAACTCCGTTTCCTTAACTATAAATATTTTTAATAACTAAAACAACTACACCGTCGGAAGGCTGACATTTTGGCGCACGTTTTACCAGGCCTACACAGTTCTGCGTCGAACTGCTTCGAGCGCCTTAATGGGGTTTCTAGGCGAGATGAAAAACAGGCGATTTCCAGGTTTTGACAGAACTGCCATTTCGCGCAGCAATCGCACATCTTCAATGCAATAAAAAATTTGAGCTGTACCTTAAAGCGAGATCTTCCATTAAATATTTTTTCTTGCCAAATTTGAACGATTTTAACGGTATCACAGAAAGTTGTTGAAGATACTGGCACCTGTGTATGGATATAGTCTTTGGGTAGCATAAGAGTTCATTTTCCTTCTTAAAGTGATTCTTTCGGTACTTCTACTTTTTATATTTACTCGTTAAATTTTATTGTTCAAGAAGAGTTTATACACATATACTACAGTTGTCTTTTCTATTAATTTAAACAGATCCAGCACACCCAATTCTGTAAATAACCTTTCCGTTGAGAACTAGTTGGTTTTTCTAGGATTGTTTTTATTAGAGACTAGGTTAAAGGCTCTGCTACGCAGCTTAAAAAGAAATAGGTGAATAAAACAATGAGGGAGTATAAAAACAATACGCAAGTTCAAAAAATCGTATATTCCATGTCCCCGATTAGGGGAGCATGCCGGTTGCCCTGGGAGATGCTCCGCCCCGTTGGGGCCCTCTCCCCTTCACTGGCGGGGTGGGGGGGGTGGGGGGGGTTTTTGGGGTGTTTGTTTCACCCGCCCAGCGTCACCACCCCCTGAAAAACGGATATACTTTGATTTCATCTTTATATATACGATTTCTGAGTAACAAGAAGAGCATCTAATTTAGTTTTAAAAGTTGTGCCCCATGCTAGTAGAGCGCATATGAGGAGTGATTTCATCATTGCATAATAAAAAAGTGAACATCATTGTCTATGGGTTTCTAAAACTCTCTCCTTTTCTATTTAGGATTAAAACTCGCTTAAAATGGATAAATACTAGTATTTCGTGTGTCTGAAAGAAATTCCACCCCAAAACCTTGAATTGTTTACTCTTCTTGCAGAAACATGAAAAATGGTTGTTAATTATATGTTAGACCTCATTGAACTGAAAAAATGTTGATTATCAATCTGATTATTGTGAACCAATGAATGCTGTGCTGTGCTAAGCTGTGGTTAACCTGTTGTTAATGTGTCGCTTAGAGATTGTTTGCTGTGTGATTAGTTGCTCCCTATCGATCAGGGGAAAAAAAGCGGTTCCGTTGGTGTTGACACGTTGGAGTGCGAAAGTTCCAGGCGTTTAGCGCCGATCGAAGCGTGTCGAGCAATAAACGGGGGCTGAGAGCTTTGTTATAGATGAACTAGTTGGCGTGAAGGCAGTAAAAGCTGAACTCTAACTATTCTAAATCTCCCCCGTAGCTCCAGCCCTCCCTCTCAGTGTTCCTCTCATTTCCTAGATGGCTCCATTATCTCACCACCCAATTAGCTGGAATCATCGGCTGCAAAAACAAGGCTCTTTACAGCCCTTTGCCGCGACCCCAACGGCCTGAATTCAAATCATCTAATCTCCGTATCTACGTCATTACGTTTTTTTTCTCTTCCTTTCAGATGTAATGGGCAATTTTATGGTTAGACAAACAAAGCCGCAGTTCAATTCTCGAGTATGTAGGGATTCACGGGAGGTCTATGTTTTGAATAAACCTGTATGAGAACTATCTATCATATTTGATTTTATTCAAGGGCACAATTTTAACATTCAACTAGTTTTCGTGGAAAATTCGGGTATTGGAATGGATCCAAAAAGTGTGAACAAACGTTTTCCAAAATTCTATCAATGGAAATCCGTTTTGAGGCATTCGAAATCCTGGATTTCAACGCTTCTTCAGTATGCATGTGTCAAGAAAGACGATAACTCTCCTCGGAATTGTGATTTAAAAATCCATTCTTCCGCACACAAAAGAAAAACTGATTTGGTCTGATTACATTGTTCAATTAATCAATAGATCAAGTTTTTTAAAGTTGGTGAAGAGCTACCTACATATCGTTGCAACGTATTTTAAAGAGGTTTATTATTTCGATATTAGGAAAAATCTTCTAAGTAAATCACTAATCTATGTATATCACACATAGTTTTTGGTACATTAATTACCAAAATTTACTCCATATCTTGTAATTCCATAAAGGTAGATTGATAAAAATAAATTAGCCACAAGGATCCGTCAGCTGAGCATTGTGTCTCCATACCTCGTATTCACTTCTAAATGTCCCAGAGATGGTAGGATGACTTTGCCATAAATGTAACTACGTGAACACCGGCCTCACTCGATCAATTCAAGGGAGTTAGAATAGAATAGAATAGAATAGAAAATATATTTATCAACAGAAAGGAAATCACATAATGGCGCAATAGCCCGAACAATACAAGACTCCTTCTGTCCACCAACCAAATAAGTTCTTAAGAACTTGTGGCGGCTGGTGGAGCAGGTTCAGCTATACAAACTTCCACACTATTTAGCTAGGAACATAATATCTATTTAAATAATATAAATAGGGCCATTCTCTACAGATCCGAGTCCCGTACTGCCGCCAATATCTTTCTCTTAAAAACTCCAAAGCTATACATATTAAGGCTAATTTTCTTTTATACAGGAACTGCAACACTTTATAATATGCGTTTCTTTTCGCACGCTCAGTCCTGAGTTTCGGCAATTGAATTTTAAAGGTAACAGCAGTGCGCGTATGCAAAGCAACACTCAAGTGCTCAGAATGGATCCCTATTTTATATAAAAGTAAACAAGATTGAAAAAGAAATAACTGCTTTACGGTAAGCACATCGAACTCACTGAGCAACAAACGAGTGGGGTACCGCGGACTTCTATGGAGGGCTATTTTGATAATAATGTTCTGAGTAAGCTGAACAGTTCGTAACAATGAATTGACAGCACTACCCCATACAACAATGCCATACTTTAATAAAGTAAAAGCCAGTCCAAAATAAATTGATCTTAACTGAGCAACAGACAAAAAATTTCGTACTTCCCTGGAAACAAAAAAACAATTTTCGCAATTTCGCAACCAAAGAATCAATGCGGAATTTGAATTTCAAATTATTATCAAAAATAACTCCTAGGTACTTACATTTCGTAGCCAAAGGTAAAAAAGTACAACTACACAAATGTGGGTTATGGGAACAAGAACCGCGGTGAAAAGAAACCCCAGAAGGACTTCTACCAATAACGAACACAAAAACGTTATTTCGAAATTGTTCGATATTAGGTGTTTCAATAGTTCAGCGCTTTGATTTCACCGTTTAGGATTAATTGAGAGTTTTGCCGACAATTCAATTTCAAATTTACCCCCAAATTGTTTATCCTAGTTTCCGCCACTAGAGCTACGTAGTTTCAGAGAAAAGGTTCGGACTGCGTTTTTTTCCCCAAGTTTCGGACCCTGCACATTTTGAATTGTAAAACAGCATATTTTAAGGAGTTCGTTTTCTTTTTGTCGGTCGAGTAAAGCTTCAATATTGAAAATAGTAAACTAAAACGCTCGTGCTCCCTAATCACCTAGCATAGATATGATTTTAGATTCTGTTACGACGCAATACACGTAGAGTTCCAGATTTTGCCAATATTTAGACTTCCGATTATGAGAAGTGTAAATAATGATGGCATATCTAAATTAAGACCGCATAATTTTATATTTTATGGATAATCGGCTTCCGAACGGAATATGTTCCTTCTCTAAGTATCGAAGTCGGTGTTTACGATCCCTCCATCTTCGCCGTATGGCTCAGCGAAGGTCGTTTTTAGCCCGTTTTGCATCGTTCGCTTAAAGATTAACACGTGCTCGTCTCCATCCGAGAATGACTGTGTACTATTGGCACTGTCATTAGCTCTTCGTAATTGGTGATGTTGCACCACTGCCAACACTGACTTTGTCTGACTCTTATCAGAGTTTACTTACTCATATTCATGATTAGAGTTAACTTTTAAAATAGGAAACGTATTTTATTTTTTGCTCCAAGCAATCAGCGACACTGGTATTCAATCAACCCTCATTATTCACTGATGCAGCCCCTTTAAAAGAAACGTCGATGATTGTGAAAATCGATAGAATTCTTTGGAGTTCAGTTATCTGGTTATCAAACACTGTCTCGCCCTCCATTGGTGATTTTTGGTAGTTGACCATAAATTTTAATGTAAAACGGTGATGGTGTGTTCTCGAAAATTTCCCTATCTCGAACTTCTGAACAACGCATTAGGTACCACTGGCCGTTCGTCTTACCCATATGCTGTTCACATTTGTGCGCAACGGATATGAATCCCTGTATGACGATTCATCAGTTTACTGACAAGTGGAGGAACGTGCTCTAATGTTCGAGGACATCTGCGAACAGTGTTCACAAACTCTGTCGAGAACAGTGTTCGCGAATAATGCTCGTTCGGAGTCAATGGGCCTTAACACACATCAGTAACGTCAAAAACACAGAAGCAGAAATCATAACGGAAAACAATCACACAGTACAAACAAACAACAGAAAAAGGTCAGCTGACACTGATAAACAAAACTAGAAGAGGAATAAAAATCTCTCCCAGGGGTGCGGGAGCATTAAAATCAGGGTGGCCCAACCCTCTTTTTCGAGTTCTTTGATTGGTCAATCTCACAGGCTTACCTCAATCCTCTGAAATTCCGCCTTTAGCGTCCCATACCCCCAGAAGGAGGGGGAGGGGGTATTTTTTGGGCTTTACTTCAAACTTTCCAGACGACGATACAAGGATTTTTAAATTTTATTTTGTATTTCTTTGTTTTATTTACTTCGGGTGCACGTGCCCCTAGGCTCCTGAGGTGACTTCCCTAGTTCCTCCCAATAGTAATTTTAGTTTCTTTAAGCACATTTTTATTGATGCTTCCTTTTGAATTTTATGAGATTTAAAAAACATCGCTGTATTAAACTGCAGTATTGAGACCTTTTACTATAAAAGAAGTTGATCAAATATAAAAATTGCAAACCTTATCTCATTTATTCATTGTCATTGTCATTATCGGATCATTCATTGTCCCATTATGTCAAAAGCATACCCTTAAAACATTTGAAACGTCGGCGTCATGGGCGGTCCCAGGGGGGGGGGGGGGGGGTCAATGGGGGTGTCCCCTCCAAATTTTTTAATTTTATGGTTTAGAATAAGCTTATTTTGCAAACACACTTTTTTCTTCCTCTGTTTTCTGGTAATTTTAACCTGGATAAAACACCGTCAAGTGAAGTGATTAAATATGAATTAAACTGAGTCTTTAGGTAAGGACTTGGCTTTGGTTTGATAAAAAAATGTATTACATTTTCTAACAATGACCCCCCCCCCCCCAAAATGTAAGCCTAGGACCGCCACCGGTCTGCGTTAGCCATGGATACTCATCCCTACAAGTGAGGACTGCTTACTTTACTGAGGAAGATAAATTCGGTGTAAACTGGTGGGGCGAGGGTATAGGAAGGGTGTAGGGTGATTGATTCTTTCCTGAAGCTGAGCAATGGAGTATGAAAGAGTACTGAACTCCAGTAAGTTCCGAGTTACAGTCCTTACGTCCAATTTTTTAATTGGTCCAAAGCTCTTACAAATCGCTGTATAATTGGAAATTGTATGTTAGATCCCAACTCATTATAATGATGCGTTTTGACCTCAGTTTCAAGACATCTTTGAAGAAGAAAAAATCAAAAAACGTAGAACGTGGAACAATAATTTGAAAAAATTCTAAATTCCAGCAACTGTCTATCAAACTATCCAACTCAAATCTAACATAAAACTGTCAAACAAACTGTCTATCTATTAATCCAATCCAAAACCGTATAAGTAGTATGCGATTCTACTGTGTTCCAGTATTACGAAAATTTTTGAAACCATGTTTACGCGATTTTATTTTGGTATTAGCTTCAATTCAATATGAAAAAAATTAACGTTCTGTGATACCTAGCAAATGCCATACTTGTATATTTCTGAATTTTGATTCTCTTATAATTCAACATTAATATATGATCAAAACAATGAGTAGCGTTCAAACGCTTGGTCTTAGTCAGGCGCATACATATTATGCATTACATACTCCTGTACACTCTTCTGAATATATTTTGATGTCAAAGTAATCATCAGAAAACTATTGTAGCAATGTATTTGATCTATGAATTAGAAAGTACAACCGTTTTTGGTTGCTTGTTTGGAGTTTTGAAAGGTTGGGAAAATAAACTTATAATATTGAAATATATTATGCCTACAGAGGCTGCGATTAAATATACGAAGTATACTACATTCATCATATAGCATGGATTCATAACCCCCTCTACACTACTAACCGCGTTGGGAAACTGGGGAAGTTTATCTTTGACTTTTTATTCTTTATGATGCGAGTTGTTCGGGAACTGTGAGCTCGAAATTACAGCTCGACGAGAGCACGCAGTTGACTTACGAGACATCCCACGGCTGTTGAGTGCAGGCCTCTCCATAAATTGGAACGAAACAAGTGACCTAGACCTGGCTGTAGCGTGTAAAACATGGCTTGGAAAACTCTCTCCCATACTCTACAGTTCATAAACCGAATTTCGTATGGAAGAACGTCACAAGGTCCTTAGAGTTATGGAAATTCTGTAATATATATCGATCGATCCCCCATTCGTTCAATTCCTCCTACTTTGCATCACTTTGTCGAGTATAACGTTTCGACATTTGCCTAAAACGGCGCAGCCTTCTTCCGTACAAACGATCCTCCTCTTTTCACCTACGTTTATGAACAGAAATGAGATGAATTCAATTGAATGACTTCAAAACCGCTTCATTGAATAGAGACTACGAAAACTAAGAGCGAAATCATGACGTACAACTGTCATCTCGAAAGATACCTTTGTAGATCCAGTCAATCTTCAGCATAATCACATTGTACTATATAGGATTGATAGTAAGTTAACAAATAAATATTAGTACACGGAATAATGGTATATGTATACTTATTGTAAATGTAGCATTTTGTGTTTATGCTCAAATCATTTGATAGCCAGGCTGACAAAGAAAGAACGGATCGGAAGTCCGTACAACGTAAATATACCTAGTAAACCTGATAAATATGTCTTGGAACGCCGCATCGTACGGTTAACGTCCCTTAAAGAATTACTTCTCTTCCTCCCTTAAACTGTGAAATTTACCTCGCATGGAAGTCTACCTGAATAAATTGAATATAATTAAATAATTATTAATGTGCTTATCTTACCTGTTCACTACCTATTACCTCGCACCGAATCAGCCGACGTTTTGTTAGCTGTTTGGGACGAACTTGGCCTTGAATTGATGCAGTAATTCTCGCTCTTCAAATTGATTTCTGTGCGTTGCCGATATCTAGATAGTCTCATCTTGAATAACGGTTTGTGCATCAATCAAGATTAAGATAAAATGAAACGAATTTCGCATGCTGGTGAAACTGCTTTATCAACCCGGTGATAATGAGATCAGCTCCGGTGAATAATTCGTTATCGTGGTGCATCTTATGTCTAACTGACCTGTTCACCTTTGTCTACAATTATTCCCAAATAATGTACTACTTAATGACTTGATGAACTGGATACATAATTGCCACATGTGTTGTCCTAGGTAAAATGATAGAAATTACAACATAAATACGAGTAATGTACAACCTACGAATAATGTTTGAACGACCGAAAGAATCCTTCTTTAATATTTTCAACCATAGGTTGGCCGAATGAAATAGGATCAGATGTTCTTAGTTAGTTTCATCCTCTGCCGTCAAGTTGAGTAGGAAGTTTTTTGTAAACTTTAATCGTCACATACATGCAATCATCACATGCGTTGAACTTGGTAAGCACCAAGTTCTGTTAGAAAATCACGAACAAACTTCACTAATCAATTCATGGTAGTCACGAATCACAGGGCGTAGTTGAAATTCAAGTCGGTCAAAACTAGATTAATGACGGTCATTTAAGTGAACATAAACCCAATAAAGGCATTCTAAATTTTATTAAAAAAAAAAAAAAAAAATGATTGAATACAAAAATTTAGTAAAAGTCATTACTATTTCCCACAAAAACTGTAGATTTAACAGTAGGAAAGCCAAATGTTTATTATCTAAATTTACTTACTTCTCAAACCACTGGTGTTAGTTATTGACCCTGCTCTTCACTGAACATGAAGAATCTAGTTAAAACAAGATGGAATGTATCTGTATCTGTTTACACCCCTAATATATATATGATTAATTGAAATCTATGGGAATAATTAAAATTTTGTGGGAAGGTACGGAAGATTGCTTCTTTTTTTTTGTTTTGCAGAAAGATGTAGGTAAGTGTGTAAGTTTTACGAAAGTATAAAATAAAGTTACATCAGCAAAGACAGTTTCGAAGTTCTTTAATATGCTCGGGACGAGGTTAGTGGCTGAGTGATAACGTTTCTTCCACTTTATTGCGACTGGCTTCTGAAACCAACGCGCCATGAACACATCATCTGGCCCGGTGCCCGACCCTGAGACAGTCATTTTACTTATAAATCGCGCGAGCTTTTAAAACATAGGCTTGAAGTGCGGAGGAACGGCGGATATGAGGTACTGTTTACTTATGGACTTTCTTGGATTTCGCGAGCAAACATTGCATTCCTCCGAGAGAGTTGATGGTTTTCTTTATGCCCTATGTTTACCGTTCGTTCTGGATGTTTCTTCACCGGGGTCGTACGTGCGGGGCCGCGAATGCGAGAAACATTGCATTTTTCTTTGCTCGCTCACTTGGCGGTACGTCCTGGAAACAGAACGCAACGTCTCGTGACTGCGACAAACAAATTTTGCTGCAACAAACAGCAGCTGGACGCAGCCTTAAATACCCAATGGCGTATCCCCCGCTGTAACTCTATTTTCTCTTGTGTAAAAAGCCGATATCCGAAAGGCAACCATACGAAATTTCAAATATGATGAAAAACACAGTGGTTCTTGATGCTTTTGTTGAGAAAACATTTCCTATTATTCTCTCATAGATAAATGTATCGTTTATATGACAAAAAATCTGTTGATTACCATAAAATGTGGCATAATCCAGCAGCTTAATTTTTCCATCAGCAATTCCTTCGTGTTTTTGTTGAATTTGATTTGCAGAACTGCTTGATGATGAACGATTTTTATCGCACAAGTGAACCCTATTCAGAGGTGAGTTATTCTCCCTCCTTCCTTTCGGACTGCAAGCGGTCCAAAATTTAACGTAATTTATTTTGAACTAAGCGATGCCACTGGTACACCGAGTAGACGGACAGTAGATGATCTACGATTTTTGCAAGTACCTGTCTTCATACATGACCTCATACCTCAGTCTCGAAAACGCTTTAGTTGTCAATGCGCTGCTCGATCCAAACCATATTAACGAAGGATATGATTATACAAAGGATTATCTGGTCCAAAACTTCCTCAATTGGCAAGTATTTAAGGCCGGTTTAAGTAGGTGTATCATGTAGTTCTAACCGTCTAGTTTTAGGTGAAAGATCTTTTTGGTGCACTACGGCTAAGTTGCGGACAATAAATTGTTATCCTTCAGAATAATCTTTCATGTGACTTAATCCACATTCTTTTTCGTTAAGGGACACATCGAGTTGTTCCTTAAATGATTAATGGTCTATAAATTTAATGATGATAATTGAATGTTGTTAAATTATGGATCGTTCAAACTAAATGTCTACTTGTGCACAATGATTGTTCTTGAAGAAGATCGATGAATGAAGTTTTCGAGTTACTAAGCGACTCTTGAACGCGATTTACATATTTTGTTTCCCCATTAAAGTTGAACATTGAATTTTGACAATTTTGTCAAATCTGAGGTAAGTAAAAAATTTAGTTTTGATATAGAAATGCTCTGCTGGTGTTGTTTTATCTTATTTTTGATCTAGATAAATCAAATTATTCTCTCTTTCTCTTCGATATCTTTCCCTCTCTCTCTCCCTCTCTTTCCCCTCGTTCTCTGGTGGTCATTTGGCAAGTAGATACTCAACTGTTGACCTTCCTCAACGTAGATTGATGTTTGAATGTAGAGGAAATCAAATACGTTTCATGGAGCAATATGATTGAGCTTTAGTTGGACCACCATAATTGATTGACACGCTCTAAACTGAACTTCCTCATTTATGTTCAAACATTTACTAAACTCACAACAACAAGAACTTGACTTTTGAAAATCACGATGGTCGCCGGCCCCAATGCCTTCGGGATCTCATTCCACCAACTGAAAGAAAACAAGGGATTCAGAATCACTGCCGCAACTTCTGATCTTTGCTAATTCTCGAAACTATCAGTTTAACATTTGCTGTCAGGTAACGTTCGTACCTCCACGCCGTCGGTGAAGTAGAAAAGAGAAAGTCGTGTAACTGCGGAGAGTGTAACAGGGAACAAAAGAGGACGTTTCGGACTAATGTTTAAACGGGGAGCATGTGACTTAAGTGCCTGAGAGAGCTCGAGCTATGCAGAAAATATAATGGGAAGTCATTACGGGAGAGATTTAGTGGTGGAGGGGCGGCTTGTCGGATTTATTATGTGAGGGGCGGGGAAACGGGCGGTCGAGGCGTGAAATATGATTCGTAAAAAAGAGGAAGAAGAACAAATGAAAAACGCAAAAAAAAAGTGGGTCCACGGGCCAAGTCAAGTGAAAAGTCGTTTTGGTGTAAATTGAGGAGGATTCGGTTTCGAATTGAGTCTTCTTTTCTTATAACGAATTCACGGCAAAACAAAGGTTAGATATCTGTTAGATTGTAAAACTAGATAATCACAAAAGTGCGTGCGCTTTTCATGAAGTTTGTCGATTAACCACAGCTCTTGTTGCGAGGGAGTCGCACATAATGAGCACTGTAATAGATCACTTGGTGACCTAAACGGCGATAAAAGACGATGAATAGCTTTTTGTTTCAATTAGGTATTTGAGGAAATTTTGTAACTGACCTCTCTAACTTCTGTCCTGTACGCAGTACGCCATTCAGTTTTTGTTACATATTGATAGATTTCAATTCAATCTATCGTGTGACAACAAGTACAAAAGTACAAAAACTTCGACGTGAATGTGAATAAAATGAATTAAAAAGTTGAATAAAAATCCGTTTTCTAGGAAACAATATTACTATTTTTTGAAGATAAATGTCGTGATTATTATTTTGTTTCATTAGCTTTTGGTTTATTATTTTCATTAATAAACCTTTGTGATCGACCAAAAAAAAGAAGAAATTATTTAACTTTTCCTCAAAAGTTGTTGGTTTGCGTTTCAAGATTAATAGCAATGAAATGAATTATAATAAATTGGTTGGTCCGCCGTCTACCTTACGAAGATTTTCAGTTACAAGATTGGCTCAAAAATCGAACATTAATTCCGGATGTAACAGTAGTCTCTATATCTTAATCAATCAACCATATCGATTAAACTATTAAAAAATCGAAATCTCACAAACTTCCCACTAAAAAGGGTAGTTGTTTGTTTGATTCACGTAGAATTGAACGCAACCGGTTTCTCTACTATCTTCCATTCGCTCACTAATCGCACATCTGTCTTTTAACGCAAGAGTGGATGCCATAAAAATCGACTGGCGGCAGATCTGTTGCAAGATGGACACTATACGAATATAGAAGCCATACAGATCGAGTTTTTCAAAACGTATTTTTGTATTCGCGAACAAGTGAAGCGTAGATAGGTGTTTCATCATGTCTAAATACATTTTAGTGGTCCTGTTTGTGGATTTCTATGTCATGCCGATATACAGGATATTACACCATCAAACCATGTTTAATACAATTACCATAACAATTAAGCCACCTAGAATACAATTACAATTAATGGAAGAGCCGAACTTGGATAATGAACAAACGTAGATCAGTGGTTTTCGTAGAAGGGTTATCGGTTTTGTGCAGCGGTTTTTTTCTTTTTTAAATGGATAACCTCATCAATGGAGGTAAATCATTTTGAATCACAGGTTCCCCTGAATCATCCACTAAAATGATTAGGTAGATATCTATTTAATAATTGTTTAAGTAGCTCATGATTTGCTGAATTTTGGCGTTTATTGCTAAAACAGTTTCGTTGAAAGAATGCAATATTTGTCACTCTGTTTCATCATTTTGTTGGGTGCGGTGCGTGTTTAAAGCGAAGATGCCCTTGTACTTGGTGTACCTATATTTAGAACACCTACGTGTTTTCAGTTTTTCATCATCGCAACGACGGTAATCTTTCATGTGGTAGGAAAGTTGAAGACTGTGCGTCCAATCAGACCGACCGGAATTTATCTGCAATGAGGTAACTAATGGTCGCGGCAATTTCCTAAAGGTTTTTCTAATTAAGGCCCAAAATTTTAATGAAAAAACATGGATAACCCATTTAATTACAACAGTTGGTTATTTGGAGGTGATTTCATTCGAAGAGATATTCGGCAGGCCTAAGAATTTCACTCGTGCACTAAATATTAAGGCACGAATATACTTAGAACTATTTGAGATTTTTTGGAGGTTGTAGAGACAGAGTTAACTTTGATCACTGCGTCATTTGTTCCTTTCGTTCCTTATGTCACAAACGATTTCTCAAGGTCTGTCCAGGCCCATGATATAGCGCCTGGACTTGACATAGCTAAACCCCGAACGATTTAAGCTAGCTTTAGAAAGAAGTGGACGATTGCCCCTAGAACAAAGCCAGTTCCAATTATAAGGAGATGATTTGACGGAGGGACCGACTTTATTAAGCTAATGATGCAGAATCGTTTATGAAAGCTTGTTCTTTTTCTATTTTTATACTTGGCGACCTCTCCATCAATCGGTCCACCTGCTTTTGTCTTTTACTGTTCTCGAACTCGTATTCCCCGTTACTATTATCACCAACATTCCAATAGCGTCAGTCGCCGGTCCTGTTTCCGCCTTGATTCAGAATCAGTCGATTTTTTTTCCACACCTCTTACATGCTATCATTGGTAGCTCATCAGTAACAAACGCATTTATGACGTGAAGATGACCCATTATTCTTCATTTTAAATTCCAATGGTCTGAGGTCCCTGACACAAGATAGGTCTTAATTGGTTCGTCAAAGACGTTTGTAGTCCTAACAGGTGATTATTCCTACTTCGGTTAACTGCCTGAGTTTCACCTCTTTGACTTTAAAAACAGTGACGACGCGAGTAAAGTATCTGATTATTCGAAGTATGTGTTAGGTACTGAATTTCGTCCAATTGGATGTGATTCGGGTGAGTTTGCTTTTACTTTTAATGTTAAGGTTCCTTCTCCGTCACATTTCATTCAATGAGCTGGATGACCAACCCAAATTTATATAAAAACTGCCATTTAACGATAGACAGTTGGTTAGCGTTAGGATTGTCTGGCTAATTTGGTAAATGCCCAAAAAACCTAGTGTGAATCAGCCGTTTCGAACTCCTCCCAATCTCTCTTTGTAAATGTGCGGATTTCCCATGACTCGTTGGTAAATTTAGTACCAACAGATTCACGTAATCAATTTTAAACTTTCTGCCAAGACCTTCAAGTATACGAAGGTATACCCTGAATATGTACCTGATACAGGAATAAGCCTTTGTACCACTGTTCGGAAACAATCATTGGTAGGCCTTAAAAGCTGAAAGGTACTAACTTTGTAAACTTAATTTCCACTTGTCAAATTTGTAAATCAACTATGTAAATGTTTTAACGTTGCAAAGTTTTAAACTTTATTTTCACGTAGTAAAATCAAGTAAAATTACATCAAGGAATTCACAATAAATGACTTGTTACAACAAGGTAGAGAATT
The DNA here is from genome assembly GCA_031894815.1 of Creontiades dilutus. Taxonomy (NCBI): domain Eukaryota; kingdom Metazoa; phylum Arthropoda; class Insecta; order Hemiptera; family Miridae; genus Creontiades; species Creontiades dilutus. The sequence goes on along the minus strand of JAVIWC010000437.1, from coordinate 1,230,987 downwards.
ATGGTACTTCAAGTTGCACTTCATATTTTCTACCTTGCAGAGGCATTTTTTTTGTGGAACATTTTTTCAAACCATTGCATTTCTTCAAACCCTGGCCGCCGACCAATGATTGTTTCCAAACCGAGGTACGAAGGATTGTTTCTTCATCATGCAGATGTTAGGGGTATGTGAAGGTCTGAACACAAATTTCGAATTGATCACGTGAATCTATAGGTACTAAATTTACCAACGAGTCGTGGGAAATCCGTACATTTGCCGAGAGAGATCGCTAAAGTCTGAAATGCCTCGTTCACACAAGGTTTTTTGGGCATTTACCAAATTGGTCACTCAATCTAAGATAAACCTACTGTCAAGCGGTAAATTACCGTTTTTCATATAGATTTCGGGCTTTCACCGACAATATTAGGAAATAATAGTATTTTTTGCTAAATCCTAACATCAGCCGCACTTCGGGCTCGTACAGTAACATATATATCTACACACCATTCGATCAGAGAACATTCACCCATAATCTTCCACCAATATCACGGTGCAGCCAGCACAGTGTATACTCTAAAATATAACTTTTTTGACTTTTTAATGAAGCGTAGGTAGAGATTTTATTTGCCCACAATAATTTCCACCTTATTTGTTTCAATTATGTGAAATCTTTCCTAAACCTAGGGTCCTCAAACTCTTGGAACAAGCTTTTATCCTGTTGTTGCGCTATTTATTTATTTAAATTTGCCGTACAGGTTCCCAACACAAGAGAAACCGTTCTATGCCAATATTTGTCCCCGTAGAAAAACAGACAAAATTAAACAAAAACCTAGCGCCTTCCGCTCCTATACCAACACAATTTTTTATCGACTAAGTTCATTCTATTATTTTTATATGACACTTATACAATCGAATCGTGCTATAATCATGTTCTCAATGTCACTAGAATGATTGCAGTGATACTGATTGCAGTTTCTGGACAAACAACAGACTCAACAGCATCCAACTATACAATGGATTTCTCAAAGTAATTATTTGGGAATATGTTTTGATTACTCGTTGTAAGTTTAATCGAATAGTATCTTACATGTGAATACCGAATACTATCTCCTGATAGTATTTTGGTGATACGCTTTCCCTGAAACCGTTGACGTAATTCGGACCCATCCACCTTCATAAGAGTCAATTTAATAAGCACTTCTTCCCTTCAATCGAGAGTGGATTCTAGTTTGCTACAAGAAGGCAAGTATCTTCATATGATCCGCTGAAGTTGAAGGAGTTTGTTGGAGGTTATCGGCTAGGACTACATTATTACGGGATGAGTTGCGAGCCGTTCGCAACCAAACGGGTCGTGTTTCACTCAAGAACGATGTTTGTCGGGCAAACAGAGGTTGAGTCGCAGGAACGGTACGTTTGCTCAGTGGCTACAAGCAGGAAAATATCACCATCCTATAAACCAAGTTACCACAATTGCTAAAAACAATTGAGTAGACAATGCAGAAACTGATTGGTAACAGGAGTAGTTGAGGTTTACTGTAAAATCTCCCCCTTACTTAGCTTACTTGTGTAACTATATTTCAGGGAAATCATGAATTAGTTCAATCTATCAGTGAAATGGGTACAGTAGGACACACCAGCAAAATGGCTGATAACAAGTACAACTGCAAAAGGAGTAGTTGAGTTTTACTATAAAATCTCCACCTTACTTAGCATACTTGTGAACACACAAAGTTTTTTGCACTACTTTTATGGTTGCACAACTAAGTCCGGTGGTTTTTTTCTCTTGAGACATTGATAGTTCTGCTGCATTATCCATGACATCGAACATTTCTGGGTTCTCGTTGTAGAGGCGTTGATCGAACTTCCTTGCGTGCTCAAGAATTGTTTGATGGACACTCTGTCTCCTCAAGCCTTGATGAATGTCATCATTTCACACATACCAGAGAGTGCCAGTGTTTCCGAGTATACCTAGGAAGCATTGCCTCAGGTTGTACAGCGCTTTTTGTAAAATCCCTAAAAACCTCAAAAACATCAAGAAATGTGGACTTGTTTTGTAGAACTTTCCATGAGGAATCGAATGAGCTCTCTGTAGGTCAAACCATTCCCGATTTATGGCATGAAACCTTTATTTCATGGTTTTCTCGTACATCTATCACTGGTTTACCCATGTACTGAATAAAATGAAAGCAACCATTTACTGATGGTATGTACATACCCATATTTGTGTAACAATATTTTAGTAAAATCATGAATTGGTTCAACCTATTGGTGAAACGGATACAATACGACACACCAACACAATATTTGATAACAAGTACAACTGCAACTGGAGTAGGTGTGGTTTACTATAAAACCTCCCCCTTACTTTTAGCATACTTGTAGAACATGAAGTTTATTGCACTACTTTCGGGGTTGCACAACTAAGTCCAGTGGTTTGTTTGCGGTAGTTCTGCTGCACTATCCTTGATATTGAACATTTCTGGGTTCTCGTTGTAGAGGTGTTGGTAGTGCTTCCTTGCATACTTAGCAAGTGTTGGACAGTGTATCTTCAAGTCTTGACTAATGTCATCATTTCGCATATACCATGGAACACCAGTCCATGATCCGCCTAGGAGGGTTATCATATACAGAAGTAATGAACTTGTGTGTAATATTTTTCTGTAAGACTTTACTAGGATCGTGGAGGTGTTTGAAGCACACCTCAAAATGTGTGCAAGTCCGGTTCTCCCGAATTGAGGAAGAAGCTTTCGTAGTTCCACAGTCCCGTGAATGGTGTCTCCGATAAGAGGGGTGAGGACCTTGGACGGTAAATCACTAGAGTTGAAGGAAGGAAGGAAGGAGACGACACTGTTATATAATGTCTCTCCGTCCATTGCATAACCTCCCACTCTTTGTTTACGCAGCCTTATCACTAAAGCTTCTCCACTATGAAACGGGTGAGGCTCCACTTCAACCGTATCGCACCTTACCAGTGTCTGTCTCGGGGCTCATTCAGCTCGGTGCGTGTGGGCGTATAATTGGAACTTGAAATTCACTATCACAATTCCTATTTGAAAACCTGAATGTTATAATACTGAAGGATGAACTGAGTAGGCACTGGAGTTATTTTAAGACCCGGATAGACCCTGTTATAATATTGTAGGATGAAATTCAGTAGGTACTGAAGTTCCTTGAATAAGGAAGAACGCCTTTGCTTTGTGGTAGACCCTGTTATAATATTGTAGGTTGAACTTCGTTTGTACTAATCTTTTAGAACTGATCTGGCACTAGAGTTTCTTGAACAACGAAGTACGCCTTTCCATTTATGGTAGACCCTGCTGTTGATTCTGACTGATTCATCTCGATTTTACTCTTCCAAATACGTTACTCTATTTCATCATGATACTGAACAAGAAATCTGCTCTATCATTCTTCATTAACGTATAGATAAATACGTTATCTCTTCGCATTTCTACACCACAACATGACCTCCGCCATACACTCTTCAAATCCAAGTTCCACCTCAATCATTAATATTTTCTGTAGCTTGCAACTAATGACGTTTCTTATTGAGTTGTTCAAGAATTGATTTTTATGGACTTTCTTGGAAAATGGCTTGCCACCCCACCACAATAGCTCGACTTGGGGGATTGTATCTCTGAAAATGAGTTTTATATCTATCTCTTGTAGTTTTCCAATTATGTTGAAAATTTAATTACTACAACTTCAAATACATCAGGGTTCAACTATTTTCTCAAAAATCGGAGTGACAGTGCCACTTCCGATGAATACAATTCGATGTATACGTACAATATCTCACATTTTTGGGACTTCTTATTTCCGGGCTGAAATAACTCCACGAACTTGTAGGCGTTGGAAAGATCTTTCAAACCTCGTTGTTTGGAACTTGTGGCTGGTTTACACCTTTCTCAATAGTATTCAGGTAGTCTATTTAATGATAAACTCTGGATAAACACCGATACCACGATTGATGACAGTATAATAGTTATTTAATGAGCGCAATCGTAAAAACACAACCAAATCAATTAAATCTGACAAAGGTAATGTTTAATCTGGAAGCCTATCCTTTCTTAAAACATCCCATCTTCCTTAAATAAACATCATTCTCCTTGAATTAACTCATAAGACCGTGACAGTGAATATGAGCCTTGTTCTACGTAAAACTAAATAACTATATCACGTCATCACTGATAATTTAAAACTCTGTAAACTTAGGTAGGTAGGAACGTATCAGCTTTTGACAATCTTAATAGGGCGATTCGTAATCCGCTCACTTCTTCCAGCCTAATCTCGGAGCGGCGTATGTTCAACTAATTCATAAACTAGGCACAACGCATTTTCGCCGCAGCCATAATCCTTCCTGATAAAGAATTCATTGTCAGATATTTTTCACTTATTCACCACTTTTCTGTCACGTGTTTGACTAATGCAATGGTGTTTTTGTACCATCGCATTTATATTATAATAAAGAAAGAACGGATTTTTGACATCAATTCTAAGCCCTTTTAAGGCCCCTACAGCCGAGGGGCATTGCAGATCTGAAATCAAGCAGAAATACTTGACACGTACAAGAACAAAGTCGTTATAAACAATTTTGGTATTCTGCACAAAGACTTATTATTGAAAATAATAAACCAATGAATGAATAGGTTTAATTACTTTTTTTTTGTCGATCAAGGTTTATTTGATTTGAGAAAGCACAGTCAGTAAGTACGTTTCTGGATTGAAAAGGTGAAGGTGGTAAAATCAAATCAATCGTAACCATCATGAATATTGGAACAGTCTCAAGTGTTTTGTTATGTCTCAAGTTTGATTCCTATTCTGTAATTTACATGAATATTCGTGAATTCGAATAGTCCTGAATTCGAATATTCGTGACATAGGAGGTTGCTTTTGTATAGTGCTCTCGATACAACTTCACTTTTTTTCAGTTTGGGATTTCTACTACGTGCATTCGATAACAGACCAAATTGAACACCGTTGGTCGTTGTAGATATCCTGAAACAGAAGCCTAAATTTTTCTATATAACTAAACCGGCAAAACGTTTCATTCTACTGATATTGCAGTAAAGAATGTATCAAAAGAGAATATAGATACGTCTGTAGAGTGTGGTTTTGTACCTCTAGAATGTAAGTAATAAGATAGCTTGCTTCACGCACAGGACATGATCTGGCGTTTTCCTCAGCCCCCAGAACTTGGTACGTCGTTAGATCCGGCGAAAAACGCACTATATATCTCAGTGGGGTTGACAGTTTCAACGAATTTTGCCTCATGTTTTACAGCGTCTCAATAGTTAAACTTATTCGCAGTTATCAACCTCTGATATTTTTATGGTTGGGGATAAAATAAATGAGAAAATCGTTCGGTGCAAGAAATACCGACTTTACCTTGTTATCTTTAAGGAACCATGTTATCTTTCTTTTCTCTGTAATTTCTGATGGTCATGATTTTGTGTTTTGATGATTTTTCTTCTTCAACTAACTTTCAGAATCCCTTCCATTTCGTGACTATGGCAGTTTTTCTTTGCTTTGAATCGTACATACCTCCGCAAAAAAGAAAGAAAATCCGAGAAATCCCGGAAAACGAGGAACTTCGGAAGAGAAATGTCGCTTAAAGAGACCCCCGGGTTCATCGGGTCCTGGAACATTTTTACTTGTGAGAAAAAGAGCAATAATAGCCAATGTTGCGAAGTACACGTAATTGAAGTTGAAGATGCGGGACATTTCCATAATTCATTTCATTTTAAACAATATTTTTGATCTTGAGGTTCAAGCCATTCAATCAAAACTAATTTACAGTTCACTCGAACTCACATTTATTGCAGTAAAAGGGTCGATTTGTATAGAAAACTAGTTATTAATGGTTGCCATGATCGCCTTAATGTTTTGGGTTGCCAATCTCAAATGCCCCCCTCCCCCCTCCCCCTGTTGGGATTTTGAATGGTTTGAGTCATTCCTTCCTGTGTTTTTCAAATTCTCGTCGATTATTTTTTATTATTAAAAAGGTCGTAATTGAGATTCTGTTACACAAATTAAAAAGAAAATATCTTTTCCTATTGAAGTATAATAAGATATTCTATTGAAGTAAGTGTTAACAATCGTGGTGTGTCCTAGCCCTTTCTAATTAATTTTCTTAGAAAATAAAAGTAATGCAATCCCTCCAAAATTTAAAATAAAAATTTTCCAAATATTCCTCAAAGGAAATCCGTTTCATGTTTCAAAACAAAACATTGTACTTGCCCCCAAGGTGTTTGAGTTTGAACACAAGTAACATCAATTCAGTACGGTAATTTAGGGTAATTCTTTCATACAAAAATGAAGAATTACTGGAACTGTTTTCCTCTTGTGTCTTCCCCATCTAACTGATGGTCGCTCAATCTTTTCAAACCTGGGATACTTAATGCAGGGATTCGGTGGCTTTGCGGTGAGATTTGTTGATATTCTTCGGTTATTTAGTTTCAAAAACAGACAAGCGGCTATTTCAGTTTTCGGATACAAAATTAAGTTTTCCTTAATCCACCCTGAGATTAAACCACCCACCTTAGCACTGTTGGATGGGGGGGTGGGCTTTAAATAAAAAGCTCATTTACCGACAGAATGAGACATTTATAATTATTTAGTTTCTTGAAATATTTTGTTTGTGCACTTGATCTTAACACACACCTTAGATTTACATAGGAAGCCCCAAAATTTGCATTTGGCCCCGGGCGCCAAAGTTAGAGGGGCGCCAAGTAGGCAAAAAAAGTGACAGTTTACCAAGTTCTTTTAAATATTATAACCGTTTGGAGTAAATTAGAAAATTTTCACTAAAAGGAAAAATGATGTAAATAAGGAATGCAATAGGCCTACAAGAAAGGACAAAGGCGATAGAAAACGTATATATCGCGGGAGCGAAATTTATTTCTTGCCCCGGGTGAAATACGGCCTGGTTACGTCCCTGGTTGTATATAAGTGTACCTAATACATTTATATAATGTAGGCACTTCATGTTGTGAACTGAGCTAGTGTCATACTAGATGCTAAACTATTATCTAAAACACTGTCGAAATTATGATAAATCCTGTTTTAGTGATGCTCTTTAAGCCGTCGCAATTTCAGCAAATACGCATCGAAGATTTCAATAGATTTTTTTTTGTTCTGTAAATAACCGATCATCTTCCGCAGCCCTCCAGTTCTTGTTTTGCGTCTAAACTTGACTGAGAAACCTGATCCTCTTCCTTCCCCTGTAATTCCTTCCGGCAATGTAATTCCCGGCCCTGAAAGCGGAGGAGTATAAAACAGCAATTTAGTATTTTTCAATCCTTGAAGATGACGAGGGGTGATTTCTTCACACAACTAATTGGTTGTGGAGTTTGATGCGGCTCTAAAACACTTTAATTCTACCTCAGTTAGCATGATGCCCTATCAAATAGATGAGGTGTATCAACCTAAGTTGTCTCGCCAAGCTTGCAGTAATGTATTTTACATAAACATCTTGTCGTTATTTTCAGGAAGTATAATAATACCTGTAAACTTTTTTTTTTCTTCTTTTTTTTGAAATCATCAGGGGAATAAATTGATCGATTAAATTCCCCTCATAAGAGTGTAGTGTGAGCAAAATTCCGTCATTTTTTGGTATTCATGTTATATTATCTGTTATTTACACAAGTAAGTTGTGTAGCGAACCCGTTACGCAAAGCCATTCAGTGCTTGGATTTGTAAATTGATGGAAATTTACATGATATAAAATCTATGTATGTTGCCAATGACGAGGCTGAAATTGTTTCTGTAGTAACTGACTCAAAGCCAGCGAATAACATAATACTGTACGTTACATACATACATACAGTAATCTGTGAAATCTCTTTATTTTCGAGGGTATGATATAGCATGGGCGTTGATACGGTAATAGTGAGGGCATTTCTTGCTATTAGGGTGGCTACTATGTTTCCTTTTGCCCAAGAGCAGTGTTACTTAGGCAATTGCATCCGTAGTGAAGATTTTTGTTCCCTGGTCGCTGAAACAACATTTCAATCTGTTGAAATCTTATTTGAGCGTGTAACTAAAATCTACGTTCATCCTCAACCTAAAAATGAAATTGTGTTCAAGAACTTTGAAATGAAATTTGTTACTTACTTACTTTTTTCATTTGAACATCAAGGATTTCTACAACCAACTTCAGCTCTAGCAATATTTGTCATTGCCATAGTGAATATAAATACTATAGACTACTAAATCAATATATTTTCAATAGCGACATTTTCACACTGTTTTGGGGAAACATCACTGATTTTCGAAATAAATCGATCCAGAAATATCAAATGAGGATATTTTCTTCCGATATCAACATTTCTAGTACATATGCCTGTATATTTTTGCTGTAAAACTTGAATTTTGTTCAAATACGAGTCTGTATTCAATATGTATAAGGATGTCTGTGGCTACCACGTCTAACGTACTACAATGACGTACGAGAATAATATTAATCTCGTCCTATGATTTTTTCATTTAATTAGGTAGAACCGCCTTTGAAGAATAATAGTGGGTTCCCACATCCTTCACTCAACTCGGTATGCAGAAAGTATCTATCATATTTCGTGCCTCAATCGTAGTTCATAAATGCGTAGAAGGAGTATAACGTTGTGTCTTGTTGGGTATTTGTAATTTCTTCGAGCATGATTGAAGTACCGTCATCGCTTCGGTTAAACTTTCCGCATAATCATCCCCGTAGATGAAGCAGTGACGAGCGAACTTGTTCGGAAATGTCCATTTTGAGCGACGCACGCGCCTTCGGTAGAGCGGTTGACGTAAGATGAATGATCTTGTAACTGCCTAATGGAACACCTTGCGATTCACATGAAACATCTCGCACTCAACAAGGGAGGTAAAGTAGAGCGACAACAGCTACGGGAGAGGATATTAGCCGAGTGGGTTCTGCGATCTCTCCTTAAGTAACGAGGTTTTTTCTTTTTATTCAGAAATGTATGACATCCCGCCTCCTTCCCCTTCACCCCCTGTGAATTACATAACTTTATTTCCATTAACGTACGTCGTAGCTATATTTTCAGTGCCCAAAGTTCTCTCCAAATCGTGGAATGCGATGCGTCTTGATTTAACTACAAATTAGTCTTAGCTAATTTCCGTAGAAAATGAATTGTCACAACTCCAAATTTATCATATCTGTACAATTTTTGACATTTTACCAAATATTCTCAAAAAGTGTTTTCCAACAAACTCATCTTTTCGTTTAGAACGCTTGATTTTTTGGCGCTAGAACGAACTTATTGTCAGAATCTTGAAGATGTAAAAGGAGATTAATAAAACGGCGATATTTATATCGTCTGATATATATAAATTCACTAGATGGTTCTATTGAACTATAAGGTCAATTAATTTAGAACAGAAATTTCACAAATAAAAGAAAGAGAGTAAACAAGATAATTACCGTAATCAGAGAAATAAATGCCTTGCGTCGGGGAAAATCGTAACCATGGCTGGTTTGATAATTGAGGAGCTTACTTTCAAAAAGGCACATATCCAAATCTGGGAGAAAACGTTTTTTTCTCAATTTTCTATCTCTGAATATGAGTTGAATCAGATCCCCTTATCATTTCCGAACAAAACAGAACACATCCACGTCAATTCCGGGGCTAAAGTTATGTGTTTGCATCAAAAGGTAACAAATCCGTCCCCTACATTTTTCTCAGTGCCTTGCAATCGAATTGGCACATATCCTCTGAATTTCGTCAGGCGATAAGTCGTGGGTTTTCATAAAGGCACATATCCAAAAAGAAGCATTGCGCCTTCGTCTTGACGTTGAATATTTACATGAGACTCGATAGATGCCAGGCATGACAAATTTAAATATGGAGTCAGGTAAAGTTTTCAATAAAACCTACAGAATGGAGAATGAATTCTTTCTTTTTCAAAAAGGCACAAATCCATGAGTTTTGATCAAAAGGGCACATTTCTAAAGTGAAAATGGACATACAGCCTCGTGTTTTGGAGAAAATTGATTCATATTCTGAGGCATCTTTACCTGTGCCTTCTCACACATTACTCCGATGAGAAACTGCAGAAAAACAACTCCACTAATCTGCAAATCGGTTTTTTCACTTCCTGAACATTTTGTCGGAATGGATATGTGCCTGTTTGGAAGTAAGCTCCTCAATTATTGTTTTGATACTTTGGTTTCAGTCATTCAAGTTGAGGCCAGTTGTTCGATTTGTTCCTATTACCGATCTATGGGCTATTTCAGATTGCTGGTGCAATCTGTCATCAGTCGCATCTGGATTCTTCTTTAGCACTTTAACGCCAAAGCACTGGTCCAATGTTGCGTCATGGGATGATGCGTGAACTTTAACTGTTAGTAGCTTTGTAGGTTTGCTTGAAGTAGGCTTTGGTTTAAGGGCGCTCTTATAACTGTCCATTCGCAAATTGATGGTCGTCGCTTTACTTACCAACGTAGAATGCTACAGAGCACTTCTTTCATACCAGTTTGTAAACACAGTTTGCTGAATCTCGACGTTTATAAGTGGTGGGCAGAAGAGAAGTCATTACCCTCTACATATTTATAAGGGTTAAGATCCAAGTATAATTTCAGATTACCTCAAAACGGATTTCAATGAAGAAATTTCTAAAATTAATTGTAATAGCTTCATTTTATCTAAAAATTCGCTAAAATGACTAAAAATGTCATTTATATTGTTTTGGCGGAATAACTGTTGAACAAAGTTGAACAACTTGGAACGTCAATGGTTGTCAACACTCTTGTCAACTTGTTAACAATACAAAAATTTGTATGTATTTGAATTTCATTAAATTTGAATCATACTCATACATACATTACTTGATAAAATTTTCACCGTATTTTGATAGACTGTTTTGATGAAGGGGGCCACCACGACCAATATATGGGCGTATACAATGATGTTTGATGAGATTACCTAATTATAAAATTCTAAACAATTGCAAATATCAGTTCGTTTCTCAAATTCTGTTTTTACAAATATTGGCTATTATGAAAGGAATCATTTCAGAATAATTCAGATGCATTTTTACGTAATTAGCATCAAAATTCATTCTATAATACGTGGAGAGTAGCGCAATATATAGTTTCGCATGTGCAGCATCATACATGAAACAGTATCGACTAAAGTCTGTTTAGTTGTACGAAGACAGAAGGACAATGTGCTTCCGATTCTTGTTTTAAACATGGAATTTGATGTTTTCAGCTTCACACGATGTTAATCCTGTTCCAATCAAAGCTCACGAAGCCGCAGGTGGTTTGAAATTTCACCTAGACCATGCTAACCGTAATGAACCAACCAACCGTTGTCATGTAATATTGAGTAGATGGATGTCAATCCCATGGATGTATGTCACTGGTTACCACAACGTTTGAAGGCATTGCGATCGTTCCCATTGGTGTCCTTCCCTTAGTTCCCATGGTACAACGAGTTGCGTAACATTATTGTTATGTCAGCTACCAGTTTTTAACACTATCCAATCATCGGTTTCTTTCTCAGTTCTAATATTTCACTTGTGTCCTAACGTAAAAAGATCTGCCTAGATGGGTGTGCCTTAGGGCATCGTTGTGAGCGTTTAGAATGAGTAGGTAATTTTAAAACAGATAATGGCCAATTCATTGAAAGTAATGTATTTAATTTTTACGATCGACATCAAAGAAAATGTAGGTATGGAAAAGAATGAAGGGAAATAATACTCATGAGAAATATGCTTCTAGTTGAGGAGATCAAAATACAGGAAAGTAAAACAGCAGAGCAGTAATGATGGCGAAAATACGGCGAAAGAAGCTTAAATGTTCAAAGGAATTTCTCGATGACTTGTTAGTATATAAATTTCGCGAAAAAAGGAAATGTCGACATCAGAGCGTCTTCTGTAGTTTCGAGTAAAAGCAAATCCATCAAGATCTCGACACTATTATATGCGCATACTACAAATTAAGTGCAAATATCGTCTGGTTCTTGGACTCATAGCACAGTCCTTCTTCTGGTCAACAAAACCCATTTATTCCTCAGCACTATGGAGTTCTGTTGTTTCTGTATGGTTTGAGCGGTTGTTATAATAGAGGAATCACACTATTGGCGAATGTTTCATGATAGAGGATGTACCAGAAGTTTGTAAGGTGTGGTTAGGTCAAAATCCTAAACTGAATTACCCATAAAGGAATTTTTGCTAGATGAACCTTCCAGCTAGAGATATAATCATTAAAATATAGATTGAATAATGGTCGTTAAGTCATGCGTCACACTTTATTTCCCATGACTATGATAAACTAGCGCCCTACAGACTTTCCGACAATGTTCAACCAATTCCGCCTGGAGAGCTGTGAATCGCAAAGAACACTTAGAAGTTTGGAGTTTTGGTTGTGAAAAGCAATTAACATGCAGGTACTCGATTATTAGCATTAGAATGTCTTTCTCCGATCAACAACTGGTAGAAAATAAACATGAAATTGTGTAACTAAAGAACGTCATGTGAAACATGTAAACAATTCTACGCTATTTACTTTTTGAGGATGTAATCTATGATCTAGACTCTGTTGTAGGCTTCCCTAAATGTTTTTTATTCCCTCTGAATGAAACCTGATCGGCCGGACTAATAGTTCGATTTTACTCCTTCAAATTTGCTTGAACACTGTCCAGGACCGAGGTAAACTTGTCATAACCTTTCAATAGTAACTTGGAATGAATAATGAATAAATTGGAGATGCTTAGGAACAGGCAATGGTGTATGGAAAAAAGCTCACATTTTTTCCCAATCAACTTTCATAACATTTATAGTTTATATTCTTTGTTCATCTATTGAAGGGATTAGATACAATTGTTTGACAGCGTTGCTATGAAGAGTAATGTTTTTTCTTCACTATGCCCTCATTGTCTTTGAGTTTGTTTCTAAGCTGACACGTTCGATGAGGATTAAGCATTGTGATTACTGTTTCTGCAATTGAAGTTTCTTTGTCGTTGAACAAATTCAATTATGTTGTGTCCAACTCGGTGTTGTGCACATGGGCAATCGGGTGAACTGCCTTAAATAAGTCCTCAAGATTTATAAGAACTCTAATAATATTGCTTCTTTATTATTTCGCCAATACTCTGAAAATAGGTGTACAATTGTTTCAAATATACTTCGGAAAAGAAAATTAGATTTGTTTGTTGTAAGGAACCGGAGCTCCTGTGACTACAAGATTCCAGCGACTGCTCTCATTTACCGACCGATTGTGTTGGCCCTCTACAACCAATATCCCTTAGTTGTTAGAGGGAAGTTATCTTTGGTGAAGGTGGGAGAAGCTCTTGGTTCGTGTACGTGTTTTGAAATTACAATTTCTCCGCTGTGGGGGATGGCCTGCGTCCTCAGGAGGTTCCGAGCTCTTACATTATGCCACGTGCCTGTTTTATCTAATGTTTATGAAGGAAGGGTTCGGAAGAGAGGGGTTTAGGAGGCGCCAGTTAGGACCTAGCCCGGTTCAATACTTGAAAAACTCGAAGATCGCACGAGTGCACTAGATTGTTTACTGCCAGAAAAGGCCATAACACATCGGAGGAAAATAAAAGTTGTTCACGTTCAACAGAGCATCAGCTCCGACTACGTTTTTATACGGTGCGGTTCTCCTACGCTCGTTTGTGGAGTACCTCAATCCTTGGTAAAGATTCTTGAGTAAGAGGAGCGTAATATTTGGATTGATCAAGGGGAATACGGGACAACCATCCATGAAAGAAAACATAACATAGTCCGTTGCACACTATGCTTACAGCAAACCCACGGAACTATTAAAGGTATATGTGAAATATTTAAAAGAGTGGATTCTTGAGGAATTGTCCATAGAACATTCATTTTGGGTCATATTGGAAAGTGGGTTCATCAAGTAAAATCATGATCTACGAGTACTTGACTTGCCATTATCACGAATCGAAACCTGCGGCCAGAACCGCTCCCACCCATCTCTAATCATCTGTAGTCTTAACAAATCCAAAAAGATATTGAAGAAGTTAAAAGGCCTACTCCTGCACAGGCTTAAGTGTTGAAATATCCTATACCAATTATATAATATAATATAAATCCAATACACGTCTCTGGAGATGATCACCTCTCAGGCTTGAGCCGAATCCTCCATCGCTCCCTATAAACTCGTGACATTTGAATGTTGAAACCCTAATGTGCTTTGGAAAAATACCAATCTTATAAATGAGGTTGAATAGAAAGCATTCGGCTTATATTTATTGGTGGGATGTATGTAACCTCTTTATGCATTGGCTTTTCTTGTCCTTTTTCTGAAATTATCTTTGTTGTCAACTTCTGCCATTCAATGAATATTCGATGTTATTTCCAAGTTGTTGTACAATGCGTTGGTCCTTCCCTTTTCTCGATAATAGAACGTTTCTATTTGATCCAGCTATATAATAACATGTGTAAGATCTAAGGGTTCATTCTACGTAGACCATGAACCTATGTTCCACTCCCAACTTGGCAGAAAGTAGGAGTATTTTAAACTTAATAATGTGATATTGGTATTCCTCAAGATTAACGTAGTTCAAATTACACTTCTGATGAATATTGCCGTGAATTACCCGTAGTGCTACGACCAAAAGGAAATAATTATCTTTTTTCTGTATTATTGTTTTGGAGCGAATAACTAGATCATTGAGGTTATTAATTGTTTGCCATTATAATTTTATTATGATTTAAATGCTGTATGAAAATAGGTTGATGGGAAAGTGTTTTTTAATAACGCGGTATATCACAAGTCTAATGTAGCTTGCTCTACGAAGAATCTACGAAGGCGATCTTTCATTCTTGTCAACGCAGAAGGATCCTCCCTCACGCTGTAAACTGGACTTGGGGAGGTCCGCTCTGTGCTAATGAGCTTTCTTTTAATTACAGCGGTCTCTCAGATTACGAGTCTCTCATTAACGGCAAGTCCCCGCTCTCGTTCATACTACCCCATTTTATTCCGCTGGAATAATTCCTGACATTTCTTCCTTGGAATATCTCTGCCTGAAATTAAATCTGCGGGTCACTCGACTGTTGTCTTTCAGTTCAGCGGGAGTCGGAGCGAAGAAGGATTTCCACGGAGTTTTTTCTTTAGCTCTTCTCTTTTCCGCCCCATTTCTGTGGATCTCATGTTGAGCGCACAAACGAATTGTGTGACTCAGCTGGTTGCTCCAAAAACCGTCGTGTAACTAACTAAATACCACATACGTTGATGATGTAACTGTAATATAATACTATGAAACGCGATTGTGGTAATCTAAAATGAGTATATTGACGTAAACGTTACGTCACTTAGAAGAACACCTTTGAAATCCTATTCCTTACTATTCAAGTCTGTGGAAGGCTTGTAGAAAATAAGTCATCCCTATCCATGGACCTTGCCACATCCCTTTCTCCCCTTTAGTGTAGAAGTCCGAGATTTTTCGTTACCTCCAAATTCAGAAATTGCAGATTATTCTTTGCTTTTCATAGCTTTATTAAAAATTTTGGTTCCATGATTATCTGTTTGGAACCATTGTTTCGAACAAAACTATAGGCAGTCCTACTTCATTAAAGGTAGTCCGATTTTGATGAAAGTGTCTAGGTTTGTCCGATTCATCCCCTATTGTATATTCGACAAACTAGGGAGTTCATCTCATTTTGACGTAATTTAGGACCGTACACATCGCGTATTACATTATATATTATTTTGACGTAAATTTCTTAACTCTTATTTTTTGCTCAAAATTCAAGTGCGGCTGAAATATAAATGGACAGTTACTGGATTTACTTACTTGGACTACTTAGTATGCGAATTTTTGTTCGCATCCTAAGTCGGATGGAATTTTTGTTCTGGTTATCAACTACACAATGGATTAGTTAATGTCTGTGGTATCACTAGGACAGTATATGGATGGGCAAGATGGGCTTCTTGATATTTGTATATCTGTCGACCTAATGAGTGGTTATGAAGGGCTATATATGAATCCCATTGTAGTTTTGATCAAATATGTCTGATACGCATGATCAGTAGTGAAATTCGTAAGAGGCTAAACGCACAAACTGATATAGAATGGAGTTTTCGGAGATTGTTCCGAGCAAGTTGCAGATGGTTCCCCAAAAGTTTCGTCGAAATATTCGATGCCATGTTAACGCTGAAACTTTCCCGTAAATTGGATGACGATATCAGGAACTGAGCGGGTTTCTCCCCTTCCGCCTCATCACTCCTCAAAGTCCTTCAGGAATGTTGCTTTCAATTATATCGTCGAATATTGTCACCTACCATTTCTGTGTGACAATGTTGCAATACTTTTGGGAACCTGCCCTCTCAACTCGGTTGGGTTAATCAATGAGATTCGTACAGTTCATGAGAAAGGAAGAAAGGAGAAGTAAAATGTCCGAATCCAAGATGTCCCTAAAATTTTTTAAACTATACTTAGTACAAAATTGATAAAAGATCACACATGGTCTGACTATGGCTCTGAATCGTCTGCGCCACTCTAGATGAACCCTCATAGGTAAATTCGAAGGTAATTCTAAACAATGAAGGATTTCACAAACTTTTATGATGAGACTAAGTAATGTTTTTTCTCTTATCACTGATCATTCCAAAGAATGAATGAAACATTCCAGAGGACGCATACAACACGTAAGCGAATGTGTAAACATGGTACATAAATCCTTGTAACTACGACGATCGATCAACTGATATTCTAATTGCAAGAGAGATTGGTTTTGAAGTGATTAAGTATATTATTTGTATCATGTAGTTATAACCTGTTTTATCCTTTTTTTAACGGACTATTGAAGAGTAGTGATTTGTTATGGTCAGTATCATCTCATTCTTTTTCAGTTTGTGGTTTTTCCTATCTGTTTCGATACACCAACTCAAATTGTCTGTGTTACTTTGTTCTTGGGTCCCCACTTGATAGTGGGACTAGTAAAATGTGGATGTTTTATGTAATTTCTTTCGTTGAGTGCCTAAGTCTGTCTATAAAAACTTATCTAGCTATACCTATTAGTAGAAGTTTGTTCTTAGGAGTATATATAGGAGGACTACTTACTCCAATAATAATGAACCTTTTCTTACTTCGCCTCCTCTTCATTTAATTTTGAGTCCAACCGCCGAAATCGAGTGCATGCAAGAGAATGGAATTCGTAATATCTCTAAATCTATTCTCGGAAACAACTCCAAATTATCCCTCAAGACGACACAGCCATCTAACCACCTCCGGAGTCCGCCCTGTTTAACTATGTGAAGACGTATTTTTGACATTTGCGTGTTCAGTGTGATTTAGAAGCCCTACCTAGCCTTTTTTTTTCACTTCTCCCTCTCCCTACCACCTCTACCTCCTCTTTTCTCACGGCAAGAAGCGGAAATGACATAGTTGTTCTTCTTTCGAATAAAAACTTCCCGGCCGCACAACTCTGGCCCCGGACATCCTGTAAAATAGGTTTTCCCACATGTTAATATAATGCTTGAACTACTTTAATGAAGGGCTCAGGTTTCTGAGCTGACCCCGGGGTCAATGGCACGATTAAACGATGGCAAACTTGAGAAAGTAAAAAGTTGGACTTGATAGCTAGCACCATGGTGTTCCATTACGCTTTCCGTTATCGATTCAGTCAAGCAAATTATATGATTTTAGATCTCAAAAATGGTCATATTCCAGTAGCTCCTACAAACTTTGATAATGCTGTCATCATAGATCACCATCGACAAGCACTTCGGTTATGATCTCAGATAGTTTGGTCATAATTAAAAGTCATATTCTATTTGGGGATAGTGGTATAATGAACACAGCCGATTAATGATTGTGTCATTGTGAGTTCCAATTCTGACTATTTTTGGACCGCATCATTATTCTCTACTCTACAATCATCACACGGGCGCTATTATGACCAGAGATAGATGTGTAACCATAAATGATCATTTTTTTTGGCGATGGTGGTGCAGTAAAGCGCGAACATCTTGATAATCATTCAAATTGACAGTCCTCGTGTTGACCATTTTGAATAGGTAGTTCCTTTTAGGATTTTATACTAGTATTGACGTAACGTTAGATGTCTTGCACCTTACAAGTGTGGTTGATGTAAGTATTCTCAGGGTGTATACCAAACGCATTCTCTTAAAAGAGACTCCTAGAATTAGTTGCTCTTCAAGGTTCACTTGTAGCGACATTACTTTGGCTCGCCTAAAGCATGAGATGTCAGATTGTCAAAACTTTTGAGCAATTGTAGAAATGAGACAAAATTGTGGTTGTAGGGTGAGCTGTTTTGTATGGTTAATACAGAGAATTTTTATCAAACGCAATCTTCGAGACCAGCATGCTTACAATGAAGGATATTAGCAACTTTTTGCAAGCTTTGAGTCCCAATAAGACTATTGAGGTCATGATTTCGCGGAAGAAGTCCCTTTTATCCATCACGAGCCAAACGAAATTCGGAGATATACGTAGGATCCTGCGGCTTATGATGTCTTAAGCCAAAGTGGCAACCCTGTCTGCGGATTTCAAAAAATCCCAGGCCACCCTCTGAATAATCTGTAGAATACCAGGGCGAAAGCTCGAAGTGGCTGTTTTGTTGTCTTAACTGCTGAAATGGCTGTCAACGGCAAGACAAGCAAAGTCGAGCAATAGGAATCTAGTTATTGGAAGACCAAACAAATCGGCCGAACCTACTCTAAAAATCCCCAGGTTTGACATAAGCATAGATGTGGCCGATCCCCTGTAATACTATTTGAAGTTCATGCTAAAGCCCCAATTTTCCAAACATTGATTATTCTAAAACCTTTTCCTGTTTTCTGTAGAGGACTAAAACTTGTTTAAACTGAATTAAAACTGGTATTTTATGCTTCTGAACGAGATTTCACTGGTAAACTTAAATTTTCTACCATAGTTACATACCCCAAAATTGCTATTTGAGGTTTCGAATAGTAATATCTTATATTTGGCGTGCAATGCCGTAATTTAAGTGGCGGAATCGTTCGAAGACCAAATGGATCGTACGTGGGTGCGGTTGATATAGAAATTCTCAGGGTGGTGAGGTCGACTCGGTCTTATTCTGCTTCCTATCGTTGCTCGATTGATATTCCTACTTGTTGAACTCGGAAGTGTTAAGTGACCACGTGGCATATAAGCTGAGAGCTGACTCACTCATTGATAATGGTCGCGTATGTACCCACTCGTGGAATATCAAGAGGGACGCGCTCTAGTCCCGGCTCTCGGACTCACATTGCTTTCCGCGTCCGCCTAAAGATGCCACTGAGCTAAGTACCCACTCACCGGACGTTTCCAATTTGCCCAACATTGGGAGTATTCGCATTCTACTGGCATCGCCTGAATAGAACTATAATCCGCGGAGTGGTCACGAACTCGACCTAATACATAGTGTACCTGCCTATTATGTGTACTGTTGGTGGACACAATAGTTAATTTGCTATTTACTTTTTTGTTGAGTGAGTGTTTGAATGTAATTTATTCTCAAAGGTGATTCACTTGTACAGTATAATGTGCTTGAAAAGAAATAAATTGAGCTAAAGTGAAAAATAAATTTCAATTTTGTCGACGGAGGCAGATTTTGAACTATATATTACCAACATTAAACAAGTTCCAGCTTTTATACTTGCACTATAAATACTCGCATATTTTAGTAAGGTTTTTACAAATTTGAATTTAAGGTGCATCCCAACCGGAAGGTTCATTGGTGGTGTTACAAATTTTACCAAAGGGGAGACACAAAGAACAGGGTTCTAAGGAAAGCCATGCTTGACCATAACAACTAATCGAATTGCTATTATGGTCTGCTATCGAATAGTCATGTGATCTGTATGATCGAATAGTGCTGCGATGACCGTTTTTTAACCCTTACTGAGGATAAAAATACGACCAAAAATGAAAACTACAATTAACGCTACATTACGCATAAACCTAAAACAATATAAGTGTAAATCAACTATAGTAATCTACTGTTGTTGCTTTTGCCACAGCAGAAGCATGTGTCTGCTACAAAAGCTAACCTACTGGCTGCTCTTTGAGGGTTTTCGGAGGAGAGTCTGCTTGAATTAGACCGTGAAATGTTCCACTGGCACCTATATCCAGGCACCAGTTGAAGCTGATGGCATCGTTCGTGCCTCTGATTAGTATCTCATATAAACGCCACGAGGGTCTACTTGCCTCTAGGATCTCTAGCTGCGAAATTGCTCGCACTCCTACTGGCTTTTGTTTTGTACGGCTGCAGCTGTGTGGTGCAGTGGAGCGACTCAATCTGCTCCAAAACCCATCTCTTCTGCTGAGTTCACTGCTGCTAGGCATGCTCCAGCGAATGGTGAAGAAATCTGACGGCGCTTAGAATCTCCCATTCAATCCTAGGTGAGTGGGTGGGAAGTGCTTCAGACAGCATCAGAGCCATCGACTACCTACATTTTCATTTCGTCCGTAGTAGCCCTAAACAGGTATCGTTGGGCAGTTGACATCCTTTTCCGTCCAAATCAGGTTAAAAATGAGCACATGCATCATGTGGTGCAGCAGGTAGCAGGTTCTGGCCATTCAGCTAATGGGATGCGGAGGAGGAGATCTCGGAGAAAATCTGGTAATCGATGATGTCAATTGATAGGTCTGCCATACTCCTAGATGCCCAGGTTTTGAGATGCAGCGCGGGATCTCCGGAGGGATAATACAAGTAAATAGGAATTAACTGCGGCAACCGACATCTGCACTCGATGAATTGACCCTAATAACACCACGGTCCAGCTTCAGGGGTTGAGCATCTCGTCAGGAGCGCTCCGTGGTATCACCACCTGAGGGCTTCGGGGCTCTCACTTCAACTGTCGACCATTTTATTGGGGCACATCAATTCTTCCCTCTCTCTCCCCCCTCCATCATCCTTAACTTCTCGATTTCCAACGGCCGGCGTCGGGTAAACCTGGGCGTCATTATTTTATTTTATTTGAATTGTTTCGATTGTATTAAGCGGTGTATGAGGGGGAGTTGGGAAAAAAACTGCATCAACATTCCTTACATAGGCAACAAATTGTAGGTCCCTCTCGGGAACTCATAGCGTTCAATTTATAAGTCATTTTTGACGCGTTGCAGCACCAAAGCCAATAGATCGAAGCAAAGAACGGACCCCGCAAAATACACTTCGCGAAGAGAAAGGGAAGTTACAAAATATTGACTTGTCACTAAGCACCAACATTGTTCGACCCCACTCCACTGACATTGTCAGGGTGATTCGCCCGGTGGATATAATCTCGTAAATAATAAATTGTTATTTGCTCCTGTGAATAATCATAATACATATTTACTCCAGCGATACCGCTTAGCGATTCAGCGAACTAATCTGTATTATTGTATTCTATAATTCGGCACGTTTATTTCTCAGTGCTCCCTCTTCTGCTCTCTCTTTTCCATCAGGAAACAAACTAGAATTGACTTCCGTCTCTTGGTATAAAAAAAAAGAAAAGAGAATAAAAAAGGACTTTCCCAGTTCTGGAGAGTTTGGGATTCTGGACAACCGTCCGTTTTCAAGTTTGGTCCCCTATCGACCCTTCGCGCTTCTATTAATCACTCGCCCTTGAAAACTTTCCAGTTGTTCTAGCCCGCTCCGAGGTGGGTTTGCTTGTCTCTTGCCCGACGAATTCGTATCATTACTCAGTTGCCCCGTAAACTTTGCAAATGAATCGCATACAGTTATTCCTCATTGCTGAGTTAGTCGAGGGGAATTGACGCGGAAGATCATAATTTAATTGTGCAGTATTCAATTATCATGCACACTACATTTGCGAGCACGTTCTTGATTTTTCAGATAACATTTTCATTCTGTTATATTCTTAGAAAATAAATGTGTTCCAAAAGTTGTTGACTTTCACATCATGGAAATCTCCGTTTCGAGGCATTCAGAATTTTAACGTTTTTTACGTTTTTAGTTGCCATTCCAGAAAATAGCTCTTTTTATAATTGAGATCAAAATTCGTTCATTCGCCAAAAAATCAAAACAATCCAAGGAAGGATGACTTCGACTTAACTTTTTTCAACCTCAGTAAATTGTTCAAATTGCAAAAAGAATTGCTGCAAAGAACGCTAAAAAATAATAATCCTAAATACAACCAGTTATTTATTATTTTTCGGCGGAATACTACAAATAAAAAGTATAGAAACTGTGAGCAAGCACATCAGAACTATTCAATAAAACAAAAATGTACCTCTTCTACTTACCAAAAATCACCCAACAATGATAAACCCTGAAAAAAAGTAAAAACTAGGAAAGTTTCTTTGAAAAGCTGATTGCTGATAGATTGATGATGGTGTTATAAGATAAGTTTTTTGTGTGATAATATGTCCGCTTCAATGGTTTCTAGTCAAGAATTGATATGAATTCGCTCGTACAGTCAAATCGAATCTATCAAAACACTTGATGAAGGACATTTATCAACATGTTATAAAATTTGCATTAAATTAAGGAGTACTAATAAAAGTTTTAATCGTGCAGCACGATAGTGTGAGCAAATTTTCCTAAACTATGTTAATATCTCAGCATATTGAAATGCTGGATCCAAATATGTCAATAATCTAATGATTCACATGAAGATAATAACAATATACTTAAAATAAAACAATTTGTAAGCCGTGACATGTGCGAACATGTGAATATTATTTATTTTAAGGACCCACGTTACCTTGTAGTCATCATTGGTGTTTTTGTGGAAAAAAAAAAAAAAGAATCCTCATCAATAACTACGAATACCTACTGAGAACGGATATGAAGTTGCTATAACACTTTTTTATTACTGGTGAAGAGCAAATAATGCATTTTCTCATACCAGGAAAATGTAATAAAACTGCAGATGCAATGTTTATTGATATATAGCACTTCATGGAAATTCTCGGATGTAGTGGATTGCATCGAAAATTCTCGCGTGAGTTTATTTGAAAATTGTTGGTAGACAAAAACACCGAGAGCGGCTATAAAAAAATGGTTTTTAATTACCGTTCAATCAAGTTCATCTCCATTTGCATGGTTCTTTATAGTTTATATCTTGTGATATTTGAAAATTGAAATGAATACAGGATGTATCTTCTATAATTGATTCACTGAATGTAATTTGTTTTACTTTATTCACTTCGGAACATTTTGTAATGTAATTGTGTAATTTTTATGTTTCAGGTAAGTGATCGGCAGCTTAACAGCATTGCTATTTCGGTGAGTCTCTTAGGTACACTCTAAAAGGTTTCATGTTTTTATTAACTCAACAATAACAACACTGAGATACCTCAACAACATAATCCATAGTCTAGATTCTAGACAAATGTGTTGTTATGTAATAGTTTTAGGATGTGGTTAATTGTGTCGCAACAATGTAATAGTTTTCGGTTATCTAGCTCAATAGCTATTTCATTATCTCGGAAAATAGGGCACTTCTTGTAATAGTCCCAAATTATGACTAAATTTCCAAAAATCCGCTATTTCATAGCGTACTGGTGATGCTCTGTTTTGGATTACTTGAACCTGTCTCTGAAATGAGAACCCGTAAATCGTCGTGTAACCATTGAATACATTGGTGAAACCCGTTTGTTTCAAATCTAACTTCAAATCTCTAGTTCCGTACAAACAATAGCCCACTTTAACCGTGGTTAGGGATTGTTGGTGAAACACGCTCCTAGGTTCTTGAACAGTTCTTAACTGATTGAGATGTGCCCACGAACAACACTAGTAAGTTCGATACCAAAAGTTTGTTCAGCACAGAATTTTTCCAGAATTTGCACTTAATGTGCGGTTGAGAATCACGCTTCTAAAATCACGTACTTTAGAAAATCTGAAAATCGAAAACTTAAATAACAACTTTGAACAACACTTATGGTGTGATCGTCATTGGTAGACATACCCCCAAAAGCATCTAGTGGAATCATCCGGACCGCTTTAGGCTAATCTGTCCTCCGTCTCTAAGGACTTGTTAACAGTGAACAAAAATAAATGCATTCAATAAATGAATGATTAAAAAATACGTAATGGTGTGATAAACGGCGAATCAGATGATATAATTGCAATAGTATTAATTTTAAAGAAATCGAGGTTATGATAACTGCTGTTATTTGCCTTAGGACTAGTTAAGGCGTAGGTACGTAGATATTCGCATGTTTCTATATGGCTTGCATTTTAGTTTTTAATACTTATTTTCTGATGTACCATTGTAGGTAATAATTACCTAACTATACCTAATCTAATTTTTAGATGTATCTTCTCTGGGTATTAGGTGTATCTTCTCTTCCATACCCAGACAGACTTGAAATGTACCGACCCCCTCCGATTTTGTTCACACTTGGTGTAGTTGCTTCCTTCAACGAATAAAAAAGGCCTGCTAGGTCAGCTCCTCCAAAAATGAACGGTTTTGGAAGCTATAGCAGTATATTTTGACGATTTTGTATGACCTAAACATGTTTTTTGACTATATCTTCGGTTCTAATCGATCAAATTAAGCGTACTCGGTCTGATTTTCTTCGTAATAACGTACAGAACGCAACGGACCCTGCAGAAAGCAGGTATGAGCGTCCTTTTTGTTTGTCGGGCGGATAACGACGGCAAATCTTAAAAAACGCGATTTCTCCCGAGTCGCTCTGTAGAATTAGGCGTTCGAGGTTTCAAAATGTTTGTAATTACTTGTTTTACAATGGCCCCAACGGGTTTTGTGTATAAATTTCATTTGACGGAGTTATATCGATTTGATATGCACCGCCATTATTTCACTTTATTTCTCGTTTTATCGATGTAAAGCTGAATTATCTCGAAAACCGGTCGAGATATCGAAAATCGTCATTGAAGGAAAGTTGTAGCTCTTAAAATTTCCATTCGGATGGACTGCTTACACTTTTCCATAGCTCCAACCGTTTCCGCGCAATGAGCAAACCAAAGTCTGCCCATTCCCAGGTATGGGGAAGAAAATAGCAGTGGCAAAGGGAATTTCGTAGTCAGTAGAGCTCCAATTTGACCCAAAAGTTGCAACATCAGACTACAAATTTAAAATTTCTGACTTCAAACTGTGAATGCTTTCATGTATTCAACAATATTAATAAAATTTGTTTTTACCTGTTTGAATGTTACCACTTAGAATACGCTGTTACCTATGTAAAGAATCTCTAGAAATTACTACAACAGAGTTTTCATTCAAAAATCGGTTGTAAGATGGTTCTGGTTTGTTGAAACCTGTTCTTGTTGGCATACTGAGTTCCTCTGGGATTTGTAGGCTGTACATACAAGGTATGGAGGCACACTGATCAGTAGAGTGCCCTTGCGGCTGTTTCAAATCTTAATTGACCTACGGGGCTGAAATATAAATGAGCATCCAGAATTCGATTGCATGGTATGTAGGCGCGAACCGTTGAGATTGTGATGGAGTGTGGACCGCGTCTAATCGCCATAGGCTTCATCGTTTAAAATCAACACTTCTCTGCGCATGCGCAATTATAAACATCCACCAGGCAATTTTCTCAATGGTTCATGTTTCATGTTCGGGGAAAAGTTGTAGAAAATCGAATAATCCCGTAAAAATGTCATCATGATTGTTTCATTAGTTGCTACCGTTTCAAGGCGATCGTCCCATCCTTGGAAAAATCATAATTGCTACAGTTTCCAAAGGAATTCGATGACGTTTTCAGGTTATATGCGGGTTGGGCTGTAGGTGGTTCCCTGTGAATTCCATCGCTCAAAAATCAATCCTTCATCCTTGCATGCGCACACATATAATCCGTCAAGCGTCCATTTGCCAGGTCCTAGTGGTCCGATTATACTAAAAGTTGATGGACAGCTGGCGAGAAAGGATTTAATCCTTTCGAGTCAACTTCAACTCGATTGTATCATCTTGTGTTCGCCATAGAATTAGCGCTCCAGATCCGCAATACACCCATCGAAGGCGGTGATGTCTGTCGGAACATTTCCCCAAGTTGTTGTTACAAGCTTGTAATCGACATCTGTCAACATGAAGGGCCGTTTTCACCTACAAAGCATATCCATGGTTGAAGTAAATAATTGTTTAACATAACGAGGGACTTGAAAGTTGATTTAAAACAAACAGGTTTCACAACGAAATCGATGGTTATGCTGTTATCAGTAAGCCTCAATTTACGGCGTATCCATAAAAGATAGACATACTGTTTAAACGTTGGTGTACGATATCGAGAAGGCATTTTCCCGAAAAATGTCGGTGATAAAGAGATGACTGTGATAACTTATTTAACAACCGTTTCTATTTTCGATTCATTCCCGTTTTCGTTCGATCACTGGTTGCCTTGCACTACTACTTAGATTGATTTACTCCTTGTTCTCTGTTGTTAAGTTTTGTTTATGATCATACTTCGATCGTTAATATTGTTGTTTTTAAATACCGCCCAGCCATGGACGGGGAAACGGGGGCTTCGCGTGGGCAAAAATGTGAATCGTAATTTGAGTTTTCCGAAAAAGAAATACTAGTTCGTCTTGTATATTACGAGTATTTTCTTTCTTGTATATCTTGTGTGATTACTTTATGGAAAAATGATTTGTGATGTACAGTATTTATTCACCCCCATTTTCAATTTTATCCTTTTATGCACTATTTAAAAAAAAAATTAAAACCAGATACCATAACAACGGGGTATTTCAATAGTTTTTGTATCATGAAACCAATATTGCCGACCTCGAAATCCAAATAGTAAAATCTGAATCATTCTCGTCACACTCTTCCTCAAGTACCAATGCCCTAATCAAGCCTCTATTCCTCATTTTTCAGCACAAATAATCCTATAGGTAGGAAGACGTTAAAAAAAACACAAAACAAACAAAGAGAATAACATAGATTGGCAGAAATGCCACAGTGAATATTAACGCTGGAAAACAGAATTCTGGAATGGAAACAAAGAGGGAGAGAAGAATTGGCAATAATTGTTGTTTAGGGCGCTAACCAACCACATTTGGTTGGTTGATTTTGATCGTTGATTCATCTGAACTGAAGTTGATGGAACACAACACCGTCGTTCAACAATTGGGATCTGCGGTTTTATGAGTGAACGTTGATTAAAAACTGTGCTGGAAACGGCCCGATAGGCATTCACACTGTCGATACGATGGAGCCCACCCATCCACACCCATGGTGATATTCGACCAATCTTGGCGGAGTTTAATATACAGGGTTTCCCAGGAGTTATCACAATCCGAGGAAGGAGACGCTAACGAACTGGTTCATGCATCCGACAAAACTTATTCGAATCGTCAGTTGAGAGGTCTGGCGTTGTCACCATTCGATTCAGCGAGAAAAGTTACGTAAATCCCGCCTCGTTGAGACTTTTGAAAAAAACCTCAATTTTAATACAAAACATACGTTTTGACATTTCATAACCAAATTGTCGTTATGTCACGTTACGTTACGTAACGAAATATGCTCAATGATTATTATGATTCGTAGAAGTGAGGTAGGTAGGTACCTATATGATTATAGCTGAAATTTGGCTATATGATTATTATGATTTGGCTGGTAGCCTCCTTAGGACGTGAACAAAAAGGTGCAGAGGGTTTTGATCAACTGAGTGGCTCCTGAAGCTAACTTCTTTCATATCAACTGTGGAAAGCTGAAATT
The DNA here is from genome assembly GCA_031894815.1 of Creontiades dilutus. NCBI lineage: Eukaryota > Metazoa > Arthropoda > Insecta > Hemiptera > Miridae > Creontiades > Creontiades dilutus. The sequence goes on along the minus strand of JAVIWC010000437.1, from coordinate 1,203,434 downwards.
TGGCTGGTGGCCTCCTTAGGACATGAACAATAAGGTGTACAGGGTCTTGATCAGCAGGGTGGCTACTGAAGCTAACTTCTTTCCTATCAACCGTAGGAAGCTGAAATTTGTCTCGTTAGGACATGAACAACAACGCTACTGGAGTAGGTGATGTAGTCTGGCTCGAATACACAGAAGAAAATGTCCCAATGTGTTGCAGACTCGAATAGTTGATTGTTATCTACGCAATCAATGGTTAGTGGGGTTAATGTACTGTCATGTAGAACATATAACATACCGTTCTTTTACTACCCACGACGATATATGTATGGATGTAAATAATAAATAAAAATATGAGTTTAATTTTTGTTTTCTTTATATTGAAAAAAATGTAATTCACAGAGGAAGACAAGATTGCTAGAAGATGGAAGGGAAGAAGGAGGGAGGGGAAAGACATGAAATGTCCTAATGCGTTGCAGACTTGTATGCAAGAATTGGTGGTGGTTTCATTTTTATTGAATAATAAACCAAAATTCAGTGTTTCCACAACACCCCAAGTGGAGATCCCACGAAGTGTCGGCTTTCCCCGTTCACATGGCGCCAAAATATGAATGAGCGAACCTTTTCTGCAGGTTAACACCATTTCCGCTACTAAAAATATTTTTAAAAGCCTAAACGACCACACCGTTAGAAAGCTGACATTTCGTCGCACGTTTTCTGCGTCACAGTTCTGCGTCAAAAACTAATGGGGTTGCTTGGCGGAAGAAAAACAGGCGATTTCAAGATTTTGACAAAACTGCCATTTCGTGCGGCAATCGCGCACATCTTCAATGCTATAAAAAAGATGTTTCCTGTCATCAAATAGATAGAAAATTGAACACTCTTTTCAACGGTATCATCAAATTTGGGCTATCTCAAAAACTTGAGGGAGTTTTGACAGTTTTAAGGACATGAGACCGAAAACACGAAAAACAATCTTAATTAGTCAATAACTCGGAAACGAGGCCTCTTAAATTGCTAAGAGGCACTATTGGTCGGAAATGAGTTGTAGAACATGTAGGAGTCGGATTGTGCATAACCCCTGGGACACCCTGTGTAGTATTTATACATCCTCTTTTTCTCCCCCCTTCATTTCAGGAAAACACTGTGCGTCAGGGATGATAGCCGACCGGGAAAAAGACCATGCGGTAGGTGTTGCCCCCTTCGGGATTGAGATCGAAGAAACGAGAGTTGGGGCAAAACGAGCGAGGCAACTGCCACGGGGTTATCGTTGGAACAGTTAGGCTCCCTTCTCTCACTCATACTGCCAACTCCTTTGGTTAGATAGATTGGTCCCAAATTGGATAAACCGCCCCGGTTTGATTCTCCGTCGGGTTAGACTCCGCCGCTCTACTCACCAGCCCTCTCTCCCAACGTCCATTTTCAGACGTAGTTACCTCCCCCGCGGAACCCTCCGTCTTCCATCGGAGAGCTCCAATAATCGTGTTTAATGACGTCGCGTACAAGAGCAACACACGCCGAGAATCTCCTCCGTCTTTAATTCGATTTTCGACTGATCGTCGACTAGTTCCGCCGAACCGTTCCATCGAAGAACGTAACATCATAATGCGGCAGAGAGTCCAATTACATTACATTATACGTATCGATGAAAATATATTACCTAATGTTCTCCTGAAATAATCTAGATAAGTAAGAAAAAAGTTTTCCTAGGAAAACCCCTTGATGGTAGTGAATTACATCACGACTTACGCAATACACGTAATTCTACTCTTTTCACTCCCACTGGAAATAGCCTGAATGGCTAGACTATCAGTGAATGTTCACTTTGCGCGAAACGTCTCTACATTTCTTCAAACCTATATTCTCTCATCCACAGAAACGAGTGCACACACGTGATTGCTTAATATTGACTTTTTTTAAGAAAATGAATAAACCGCACTGTGATGTGCATTCCCACCGAAGATTCGTTGAAGCATTGATTCCAATTATTTGACGTTTGAAGCGCAACCAAAACAAAAATTGTTAGCAACCGAACGCAACCGTTGAAACGCAATCGCAATTATTGCTGAATCCATCCGACTTAGGCTCTGGAACAGTGCAGAACTATCCCCAAACAACACTAGTCAGAAATTACTGACTTACTACTGTTCATTTAAAAGAGTTCGTTATCGCTTAGAATTAGTTCAATCAGTTCTAGAACTTTTCCGAAATTCGCTTTCGAGGTGCAGTTGAGAATTACTTAATATTCCCCCTTAATTCTAACGATTTAAGGTTTTTATGCCATTTTACTTGATATTTCACTTATTTTATTACATTGTTTCTGCTGTCCTCATTAGTTACTGACCAGAAGACAGAAATTATTTACGTACAGGTAGGTTGAGGTGGAAATTACCTATTTCGATCCTGAGAACCGTTTGGCAAAACAACTGATCCTACCCATTCGAACCGATCCGGTATCAGCCTATTGCATTCTTGTAGAATGATTGTTTTGTGGAACTAGGAGTCTCACTTACAAATTAAGAATAAATAGATAAAAGATCTTTGCGGGAATAAATTTGGAACATATCTTGCTGTTGATGTTTAGTCGTTACGTTCGCATCTGCTGTAAACCAGGAGTGCCCCCTCCCCCCCCCAAGCTGTAATTATTCAAAAAAAAAAAAAAAAAAATATATATATATATATATATATATATCCGTAAGCACCCCATTTTATCTAAAACTAAAAGAAGATATATTAACTTAACAAATTCTAACCCAGTCGGCAATAGACAAAACGTGTACCTATATTTCTAGAGATTCTTTACATAGGTAACATCGCATTCTCAGTGGTAACATTCGAAAAGGTAAAAAACAAATATTAATAATATTGTTAACTACATAAAAACGTTCACAGTTTGAAGTCAGAAATTCACAGTTTGAAGAAGACAATTCTATCGCATGGTGTAAATCCCACCAGCAAACGCTGCCTACTCGACTATGGATTTCTCAAGCTATCGGAAACCGGAAAGTATGCAGAGTCATTACACGTATGAGAACAGGAGTAGCGGTATGCCCGGCGTACTTACACAAGATCAACGTTCGTATATCTCCGGACTGTTCGTTTTGCTCATCAAGAATGCGTTGTAGAACATTTAGTAATGAAATTTCCATATTTTTGCCAACAGAGACAATCATTTTTCGATTATTTATCGCATGCAATTCTAACGTCATTCAATTATGTATTTATTTTACAAAATAATTTAATTTAGGATGAGTTATTTAATTTTATAAATAATTCTGGTTTTAAGTTTCAAATTTGGCTGTATTTTAAATAAGATGCCAATAAATTTAAAAAAAGAAGCCAGAAATTTTAAATGTGTAGTCTGGGACCATCTAAAAGTTATCGAGGCTCCTTCTGAACTTGTTAAATATATCTCTTTAAACCCTACATAGCAATTTTTGTCTTGGGGATAAGGA